>CM061497.1:22147500-22747500 GCA_030867185.1 Tagetes erecta | reverse complement strand
CGAAGCGGGAATCGCGAAAACAAGTTTGGTGTTTGTAGCTGATTTGCACACGCGATTTCTACATTGAAATCGTCTCACATCGCCCCAAAGCCATTATTTTCCCCTATTTCACACCTATAAATACCCTTGTTTGGTTCTTTATAGCTTGCAACTCCTAGTTTGAGTCTAAACAAGTAGAATAGCCAAATTTTGGTGGTTCTGCAAGTGCAATACCTTTTTGGGCGTTGTGCGTACTTTTTTTTATTCTTTCGACGAGGAAGTGCCGCCCTACGAAATCGTTTCGTTTATAAAGCTTCGTTGAGGTAATCTTCATTTTTTTTATTTCCTTAATCATTCATTTATTGTTTTCTTAGTTTTATTAGCTTAATTTAGGTTTGTTAGTTAAGGATAATTGCCTTTAGGTTTAATGTAGTCTTGTAGAGGTTCAACGAGCACAACCTATCATGTCCGTTTATTTAGCTATTCCTTAAAACATTTACCCATCCTTTTTGTCTTTGTTTGACTAGGTTGAGTCACGCTTGTATTCGGACCATATACATATTCATTTGAGTTGCTGTCTGATCACATACGTTCGAATCCCAAAACATCCAGCGTGATACGACTGTTCATCTTGATTATTTTTCATCATACACTAGTTTGCTTGAGCTCCATTGAGGTGAGTAAACTCACTCCCCGTTTTACTGTTTTTGCTTTTGGGGCTGAAATATGTGTTCCAATATTATACTACGGTTTTTCGTTTCTTTTTTATTCTATTTCAAATGAGATCATTAAATGTGTTAGTCTTGACTCGCGACAAGATGCAATCCTTATGTGGTAGTTTAAAGTAGTGTTGTTACTTAGTTTTCCCACCGGTACAATGTTAGCGCTAATGGTTTGACAAACCCACCTACATGTATTTCAAAATAGGTGATTTAAACCCGGCCATTCAATGTTTCTAGTTGCTATTCAATGTTACAAGTTGCTATACGATGATACAAGTTGCTATGCTATGTTGTTATGTTATGTCCCAAAGTTGCTAAACAATTATTGATAACTTATATCGAGACGGTTACGTGACGGTTGGTAGAAAGGTTATCTTTAATTAATAACATGAGTTGGTTCTTCATGACAAATGATTACAAGTTGCTATACAATAATGGTTTTCAATGTGTGTTCAAGGTGTCATGGTCGAGAATGATATGAAATAGCTATGCATGTAAGATTGCACAACATATTATGATGATCTTGGATTTCTATATTATTATGTATCAATTTGTGGTTTACTCACTAGCTTTAAATAGCTAACTTTATTTTCACATATTTTCAGGTGATGCTTGATAGTGTTTTGCTGCTTTTGCCAAGACATAGGATTGCCTTGGACCTAGTTAAAAATAATAAAGACCATTGCATTTACTGTTTCGGCTTTATTACATTTTGTCGTTTCTATTTAAGACTTATGTTCCAGACTTATTAAACCCTTATTAGACTTAATAATTAATTATCATGTGCTTTGTTTACTATTGATATCCAATTTCTATGACAACTTGGTGTTTCCGCCGCCGGGTGGGGTGTCACAGTTTGGTATCAGAGCCATGGTTATAGGAAATTAGGATAGGGTATTAGAAACACACCGACCTAGACTATAACCTAAGAGTCCTTAGTGTAAATAGCTTGTGCTTAGAAAACTCTTCTAGAACTTATTTCCTTATTCCTTTTAAAGAAACAATCTATGTCTTTTCTTTATCTTATTTCTTATCCGATTTCGCGAACAAGAGACTCGTCTGTGTGACTAGGATCCTTCTTAAACGTGGGAATGTGTGCAATCCGGAAGGGGGAGCACCTATATCACGGACATCCTGTCTAAGGCAAAACATTTCGTATAAATCTCTTTAAGAGATCTGTATGCTTGACTGGGATGAACGAGATGAGTGTGACCCTATAGGCTAAAGCACGTCTTCTCGAATATGTTGAAAACGAACTTAACACTTTGATAAGTCTTAAGTGTCCAAAACCAAGACACATTCCTAAGCTTTCAAATTCTATTTATTTACGGATTCTATGATTATCATTTTCTATGATTTCAAATTATTCAATGGGTTTCTATATTATTTCAAATGTCATTCCAAGTTGCTTATTTACATTACAATGATTTCCTAATGATTACTATGTTATGTGTTCTAAAAGTTCTATGTAATTCAAAGTATAATTATTTTTCTATTCAATCCAAAATTCTATTACAACCTATGTTATCCAAAATTTTCTTTTGTATCATGAAATTCTTTTTCTATCCTATCATTTCCAAGTGTTTCTATCTTATCATTTCCAAGTGATTACGACTCGCTAATACCACCGTGACCCACATGTTCTAAATCAAAACTAAGACATATCGACTAACCTCAATCGAATTATCCAAAACTTCAAATCAAATATCAATTACTAAATCTAAGTCATACTTCTAATCTAAATTCAATTATCGGATCTCAAATTAAAGACTTAATTCATGATTCCTGAAATCTCGTAACGGATTTACTATTCTGATAAGCCAACGTATTCGTTTGGTTGCGAATCGAACGTCTACCCTCAAATATTTCAATTTGACTTCTATACTCAAATGGTTTTAAATCTACTCATCTAATCAGAAGATTCTAATCCAACTTCTAATCCACCATTAAGTGATGCTATTCATAAATTCGTTTTCCAAACTTAACGTGAACTCACTACACAACTATTTCTAAGATCATTGAGCAAATATATTTCATTTGTATAAATGACCACTAATGAAATTCTATACATATCGTTAATATAAACTCATCCAAACACAACATATCTTACGTATAAACTCTCTACTTAAAACACCATGTTTTATCTGCGGTTTTCGTGAAAAACTACCAACAATTGTATCTATTAAAATGATTTCCTTATTTTCTCAAATAAAAATTTATATATTATATTAAAATAATAAAAATAATAATAATCATAAATTTTGATAAATGATCTCTTTGAGAAAGAGATTGGTTATTTTAACGAGTACACAACATTTCCATGTTTTCTAAAATATGATACAAAGACTTGCAACAAACATCATAATTTATGTTTTCCAATATTGAATACTCGAAACTTAGACTGTGATATTTACTTATTTTCAAATCAATCTCCTTATCCATGGTAAAGATAAAAGAAAATTTATTTTATAAATTCATTATTTAATTATTTAGTTTTTATAAAAAAATAATAAAAAAACCACATTTAGAGAACAACATCACCTCTTATAACTTTGTTTACATTCATAATCAATACACTTGGTTTACCTAAAAGCTGTTGTTATAGGAACTCAAACATTTTAAAAATTAAAACCAATAGGAACGGAGTAATCTATAAGTTGGAGCTATAAATTGGATTATTCATAGCATCAAATCTTCATGAAACTAATTTTTCTAAAAATCCTAATAAAGTAGATTATTTATGTACACCATCATCCAATGATTATGAACTTGGCAATACCATGAACAATTGACATCTACATCTCACACATGAAGTTGGTTTTAAATGTTGTTACAATTTTGGTACTTGAACTTGATTATTTGTATCTATGAACAAAACTATTATTATGGGTGATGACTACCTAATTAACCCAATTCACTCAAATCACCAATTTACGTATCATCTTAAAACTATACTTCACAAGAACTAAATTCTATTGAATACAATTCCACAACCTATGTGCATCTTTATCTGTATTTTAGTAGTTTTGTGTCCCTTTGACCCGTGCATGACAGAATGAACTATGCGGACCATGCAAAAGCTAGTGTAATTACGGATGCACACGGAATTACAAAAGTTGGTGCTTGAAGTCATTGTAAGTTTTGTCGTGTGTTGTGGCAGCACGACAAATGTATGTGATAAGGAAATGGTGGATACACCGCTGGTACATCCTATATATAAGTGTACTTGTCACATCTTTAAATGAAGTGTTTCCTGTGTCTAGTGTGTAACGCCCGTCTTTCGACAAGCACTACAATTGGCATTCAAAAGCATAAAAACAACCATATATTAAATAATATTTCAAAAGCAGCGAAATAATTGTTCAAACATCATTACATTACCCTTAAATTTGTCTTAGAAACTACTTAAAGCATTACAAACATATAAATCAACTTTTCAAAAGTATTTTTCTTCGATGCCAGTATTCATCAAGTCTCTAGCCCTCGCCAAGCAGCTCCCTAAACCTCCTAACCTGCACATCAATCTAACATGCATACAAAAGTCAGCTACGCTGAGTGATTTCTAGTTTTAAAACATCTTTAGAAACTTTCCATAACATCCATGTAATACATGTAAACAACATCATCGTATTAGGCATCACATTCGTATAATACGTAACATAATATCTTTTTCTTTGAATTAAGTCATCATCGTGTCCCCTTTGGTCATAAGAGACCCATTCTGCGGTTCTTAACTGGTTTTATATGATCCCCAGTAGGATTCTTAGCTGGTTTTATATGATCCCCAGTAGGATTCTTGGCTAGCTGGTTTTATAAGATCCCCAGTAGGATGCTTGACTGGTTTTATATGATCCCAGTAGGATGCTTGACATGTTTTATATGATCCCCAGTAGGATTCTTGACTCCCGATAGGACATACGTTCGTTTATGTATTTCTATATATATACAAGTATTCAATCACTCGTTCATACATCATCATCATACATCACATAATAAAGTCCAACAGTCCAGGAAACATCTCGGTATGCATGTTAGCCTTAAAATTTTATTTGAAACGGAAGTGAGGTCTAGAATTCACCTGATTCTTAAGTGATCTTTGCTTGTTTGGACCAGGTTAAGGTAGTGGTTTTAGTGCACGATCTGCATTTAAGTTATTATGGAAAATCGTCATTTTTACCTTAGTGTCGCAAGCAATGTCGCACGCAGTGTCGCAGGTAGTGACGCAAGTAATCTCGCATAGGCGAACCACAGTGTCGCATGCTGCTTCAGCAGCACCTCCACTTGTAGTGTCGCAAGGCTCTTGCCCAACTTTCGTTGGGACTTAAACTACTGTCGCAAACACACCCGACATACGCCCAAAATTCAAGTCACCATAGTGTCGCAAGATGAACACTCGCATCAAGAACACTAGTGTCGCAAAATGCTGATATAGCTCGTTTTTCAACCCAAAAATCCTTGTTTTTCAACCAAATCTCTAACTTTTTACGTCCAAAACCTTGGTTTATCATTTATATGACTAAATCTAAGCTTTTTCCACGATTTTATCCATAAAAATGCAACCTTTATTGATTTCTTTGAAACTTTTGAAAAACTTAAAAACTCCATTAATGGCCAGATTCGTTTTCTGTGATGAAAACGTGTTTTAGAGGATGATTTTACCTGGATTACCTGTTGTTTAACACCTTTAAACTTCAAATCAACACTTGGATTTACAAAAATCTTGGTTTCTCTTCCTTTTTGCCTTAGTTTTTCTCTCAAAGATTTAGGGTTTGCGTGTGTGTTATGATGGTGAGAAATGAGGGGATGGTGGCTGGAAATGGTGTTAAGTAGTAGGGTTTTTTCCATATTGGGTAGGCTTTTAGGTGGGCTTTGGGCTTTGATTAGGTAATTAGGCTATTTTAGGGAAAATCTCCTAGTTAATTAACTTACCATTTTGGGCCTAATTCATTATTTCACCCTTAATGGCCCATAATTACACCATAACCTCTCCATAAATCCTTCCCTTTTCTAATTAGCAAGTAATTAGTCATTACGTTTTACATTTTCGTATTCTTATAGTCATTTTCTTGCTCCTTCTTATATATCGTAATCGTCATATCTATCATTAACATATCATATATCGTAAACGTCATGCATAAATTTAATCATAATCACTTAAATGCACATTCATATAAGCCTAAACACGTAAATAAGTCCTACCATAAAATCGGGGTGTTACAAGTCTCCCCTCCTTATATAGGTTTCGTCCCCGAAACCTCTAGATCATGAAAATAATGTGGGGTAATTCTTTCTCATTTCGCTCTCTAGCTCCCACGTAACATCCGAACCTTTCTTATGCCTCCACTGAACCTTTACTTGCTTCACGGTCTTATTCCGTAATTGTTTATCCTTTTCATCTAATATGGCAACAGGCTGCTCTACGTAGTTCAGGCGCTCATCAATTTCCAGATCATCAAACGCCACTGCCATACTTTCATCGGCTAAACATTTACGCAAATGCGATACATGAAAGGTGGGGTGAATCCCACTCAACTCTTCTGGGAGATCTAATCGATAAGCAACATCTCCCACTCGTGCAGCAATTTTAAACGGCCCGATATACCTAGGGCTTAACTTTCCTCTTTTTCTGAATCGAATTATTCCCTTCCATGGGGACACTTTCAGCATGACTCTGTCCCCTACTTGGAACACAATGTCCTTCCTTCTTTTATCAGCATAAGACTTTTGTCTATCTTTAGCCGCTTTCATACACTCCTTAATCTTTTCTAACTTCTCAGTCGTGGCCTCGACTATTTCCAAACTTTCGAGTTCCCTCTGGCTAATCTCGCCCCAACAGATGGGAGTTCTACACCTCCTCCCATACAACATTTCATATGGCGTCATTTTTATACTAGCGTGATAACTGTTATTGTAGGAGAATTCTGCCAAGGGCAAATGACTGTCCCAACTACCACCAAATTCGAGCACACAGGCTCTAAGCATATCTTCCAGGGTCTGGATCGTTCTTTCAGACTGTCCGTCAGTCTGTGGGTGGTAAGCTGAACTGATATGGAGCTTCGCTCCCATCTCTTCATGAAATTTCTTCCAGAACTTTGACGTAAACCGGGTGTCCCTGTCGGACACAATGGATACCGGCATTCCATGCCTCGCCACAACCTCTTTGATAAATACTTCGGCCAATTTCTCTGAACTTATCGCTTCCCTGATTGGTAGAAAGTGAGCACTTTTCGTCAATCTGTCAACGACTACCCATATAGAGTCATATCCTTTAGGAGTTCGTGGTAACTTTATAATAAAATCCATGGTGATGTGCTCCCACTTCCATTCTGGTATTTCCAGTGGCTGAATCTTACCATAAGGTTTTTGATGTTCTGCCTTGACTTGGAGGCAAGTTATGCACTTACTCACATAAGCTTCAACCTCCCTTTTCATACCAGGCCACCAGTAATCCCTTTTCAAATCCTGGTACATTTTTGTCCCTCCTAGATGGATCGAGTATCGGGACTTATGCGCTTCATCAAGTACACCTTTCCGTATCTCCCCGAATCGAGGTACCCATATTTTACCATACATTGTCTTCACACCGTAAGTGTTTTCGGTCAATTCTATTTCTTTCCCAACCATTCTTTCTGCCTTAATCTGATCTTCTTTTAGGGCCTCTACTTGAGCCCTTCTGATCTCTTCCATAACTCCGGGTGTAATAATCAGCTGGCAAGCTTTAACCCGAATCGGTTCGTGTTTCTCCTTTCTACTTAGAGCATCGGCCACCACGTTGGCCTTCCCTGGATGGTAATGGATTTCGCAATCGTAATCCTTGATTAACTCCAACCACCTTCTCTGTTGGTCCATAATGATCGTGATTTCAGTGCTATAATGACTTGTTTAACAACAAACACACTTAACTTGAACAAACAAAGTGTATTATTGTTGGTCCATAATGATCGTGATTTCAGTGCTATAATGACTTGTTTAACAACAAACACACTTAACTTGAACAAACAAAGTGTATTATAACAACAAACCAATAATGAGATAAAACCACACAACCGGAGGTAAACAAGCTACAAAGATGTATAATATATGCTCCTAGCACCTCCAGAGAACAATTACACGACACAATCAGTGAGATAAGGTTTTTGTCAAAGTTGTGCAAAAGTTGTATTATCTTGAAGATAAGGTTACAATATATATCAGTCATAGGTTCGCTGATAGATTCGCTGCAGCGAATCTATCTAGCGAACCATATAGGTTCGCCGGGCACAATTAGGTTCGCCCGGTCGACACCAAATCAAGAACTAAACTGTGCTACGGGCGAATCTATAGATTCGCCCGTAGGTTCGCTAGAATCAAATCAATCAAAATACATACAAAATATAACACCGACATACCGGTGAGTCCAACCTATACATGTGACTATCAATACTCCCCCTAGGTTGGACCTCACCTGGGGAAGTCTTCTAATTAAGCTCCGTCTTTTTCTCGGCTTCAAAGGTTCTCAATGAATGCTCCTGCCCTTCCTTTAATTCCGGCCATTGGATTAGTAACGTCTTCAGATCCGGCCTCATCTTCACTAAAATCCAGCATCGACTCAACAAACTCTTCTTCGGCAACATCAGTATCAGGCTCATCCAGATCAAACGTTTCCGCCTGAATTTCTGCAGTATGCTCCTCGCCAGTCACATCCAAATCTACAACCTCCACTGGTTTCTCGAACCTCTTCTCAATAGTTTGATCCAGCTGTCTAGATAAATCATCCATATCCAATTGCTGATCATCAGTCATTCTCAGCCTTTCGTTCACACTCCTGAGTTCAGCACGAATACCACGGGCTTTGTTTGCGACCTTCACAAACAGGTTCGCTTCAGTTCTAGTATCGTCTCCAGCCCCGTGCTTAATCCGGTTCTCACACAGAACTTTTAAATCCTCATCACAAAAAGAGAAGACCTCCATAGGATCAAACAGTCAAATTTCTGGACGGTCATCTCCTCCGAGCCTGATAATAGCCTCACCCGTACTGTTGTCGTAGAACCATTTGTGAAAATCTTGCAGTCTGGGTGGCTGTGTGTCCGGAACCCTAACTCTAGTCATAACCTTCGGTGCTTCAATCTTCAAAACAATCTTTCCTCTCCACGACACCCAGTGCCTGTCTTTCTTCTGCCTCATCCTTCTCGGCTTTTGGTACCCAAAATCAACAAAATTACTCTTCGCAGCCTCTCTGATTGTCACTTCGAAAGCACATGCCCTGCCACTGTCTTCTTTACCCAGCAAAGGGAGATCAACCAACCTCCGCAAATCCCACCGAGGCAAGGTGGCGAAATGCTTCCTGTTCTTGATATAAGAAATGTCACCACCCCTTCGCTTAATCATATAAGCGTCAATCAAAGTGTTTTACTTCCAAGCAATGATCTGTCTATCCATCTATTTGGTGTTGGGTTCATCCAGATGTTGAAAGATAGGGACTTCGGGAACAACAACAACATCTTTCTTGAACCATTCAGATTTGTCAAGATCGATGTGCTCAAACTGATAACTCAACCCTTTCTCCTCAACCTTATACATCTCCGGCTCATCATCTAAATCCTCCTCAATGTCAGCGTTCTCATCGATTTCCGGTTCAGCACTAACAACTACTTCAGGCCCAGTAAATACATCAACATTTATCCCCATATCCTCATCAAATAACTCCTCAGCAGATTTACCCTTGCCTTTATCCTGATCCCCAAATACAACGTCCATTAACGGATACCTTGCAGCATCCGTTAAGGAATTCAATTCAGCTTCAGTCATAGCAGACTCTGTCCCCTCCTTTTCTTTCAGGCTTTTCAGTTCCTTGAATATCCTAACCATCAGACATTGTTGATCCTTCATCATTCTCCCCATTTCATATATGACTGTTGACTTTTCGGCATCCTGAGTCTCCAATTCCTCATACTTACCTTTCAGTTCCACAAATTCTGCCCTCAAACTTTCAATCTCACCCTTCAATTCACCAACTGATTCAGTAGATGTACCCAGAACACCATGCTTTGCCTTCTTTGAAGTTTCAGTTGGAGCATCAGATTTCCTCTTTGTTCGCTTTTTCCTACCCGCATCTATTTCAGCCTGAATCTCATCTATATCCCGATCCAATGAATAATCCTTTTCCTTGGCATACGGCTTCCTTTTTCTCACCCTTTTCTCAACCACCTCAATATTCTCGCCACCCCGTTTTCTTTCAGTCTCCATTAACCTTTGAATTTGTACCCATCTTTCAGCTGGGTACATGTTTTCCCATAAAAACGTTGTCCTTCCAACACAATCAGCTCGAACAAACTTACAATCCCCAAAAATCCTGGAATGCATCTCCCATATCTTCAGCACTTCACCAACTACCGGCAGATTTGGCAATTTATCATTCAAAACCATCTGAATGAATCTGGGATACATCAACCACTTGCTCGCTTTAGTAGCATGGATGTTCTCGAGCAAATAGTTGTAGATTAGCTTCGCAAGATTTGCTTTTTGTCCCCAACAAAACAACATCATTGCCCGAGCCCAGTCTAAGTTCAATCCGTCTGTGCCCCCTTTCCTATGATCCAAGCACATAATGAATACATGTGCAATATACCTCCACTCTTGGATCAGATAGGACTTTACGAACTCCATCTTCTTTTCTCCAGGCATCGGACCCTCATAACCCGCAGTCCGAAATGCCCCATATACCTCCTCAGCGGTCATACACACTTCATCTCCGACATCCTCCTCTAATCTCAGAATCCTGGCCAGATCAGCCTCAGTAAACTCCAGATCGAAACCGCTAACCTTGGCACATATACGAGATGGCTGTGTAGACACATTCACCACTGCAGTTCTCCAGAAATCTCGAACGTGCAGCTCGTATATGGTCGGTGAATGAGATATGGCGTGATGTATGTGAGACGATTTCAACCATTTGATGCAATCTCTATAGCCACCGGCCTTTTCATGATTCTCGTCAAGCAAAGCACACATATTGTGCTTTCTTTCGAAGAATAATGTCGACATCGTGCCTGAAAAATAAACGGAGATTGATCAGAAACGAAGATTTTCAAAAACAGTTAATAGATTCGCTGGATAATTAGATTCGCTAGAGGAGCGAACCTGAGATTTGGCACCAGAACCTATAGATTCGCTGACATGAAAAATCAGTCATTTTGGTCGAGCGAATGTATAGGTTCGCTAGAAACAGTCGGGCGAATCTATGTTGATGCGCAGGCGACATAACGACATAGGTTCGCTCAAAGTTTTGAACTTTTGTTCAGATTCGCCAGACGAACACATAGGTTCGCTGGAAACCCTAGTTTTTGAAAAACGGCCGAAATCACAGTCAAATCACCATTAACAAGCAGACAAAGCAACAAACAGGTAATATAAACATCAAACGAACATATTATGAAGTAAATTTCTAACAAATAACACACACATCAGTCATTTGATTTACACTACATCACAGATCGACAGATTTAAGGGTTTAACAGTGCGATTGATGGTTTAAAACAGAGATTAAGATGGAGGCGATGACATACCAGACCAAATTAGAGATGTTTAAGTGTGAAAAACCGGTTGAAAAGTGAATATCGAACGTTCGACAGTTGGATTTTGAAAAGCCCGCTACAGTAATAGTGACAGCGAATGTGTGAAATGCTTCGCTGTCACTGCATATATATACAGTCACAGGTTCGCTGGCAGACAGACTAGCGAACTTTAGGTTCGCCAGAAGACCAAAAGTCAAGTAGACCACGACAGCGATGCAAAGAGGTTCCTGGCGAACCTAAGGTTCTGGCGAACCTGTAGGTTCGCTAGCACACAAAAATTAAAATATTTTTGGTTTTTCTCAAATTTTAAATTCTTTGTAAATCCATGAAAACGTCCCACGATTTCAACGCTCCAACAAAAATAAACTGTTAGGGTTATTTCCTAGTTAAGATTTACTTTGTATTTGTTTATATGTTTTATGTATAGTTTAGGGTCTATTTTGTTATATTCCTTAAACTTGTAATTGTTGCTTAAAAGCATGTAGTGAGAGAGTGTGAGGAGAGAGGCTAGATCACTATTCACGTAAGAGAGAGAACTAAGTGTGTGTGATTTATTTTTCTCCTGCACTTGTACTACAAATCTGCTTTGATCATCAATATACAAAAGAGAATTATTAGTATGAATTGTGTAAATGATTAAACTGTGTTTGTGTATGAATTATTCTGATCATTGAGCGATATTATCGATCCAATTGAACCTATCAATTGGTATCAGAGCTGTTGGTATTGTGTTCTTCGCTATTCATCAAGCAAAACACTACAATATTGCTCAAAAATCATGATCTGAATGAATTGTTGCTGTTTTTAGTTGTGATTTATCATCGCAATCACTTCTAATTCACAACGATTGTGCAAATTCCATCAGATTATCATCAGATCTGAGGAATTAAGAAGATTGAAAAAGTTACTGTTCGATCGAATTTTGCTCAAATTCATCAAAATTTGATCATGTTTTGGATTGATTGAGATTAGGGATTGATAATCGGACTATTTCACTGCTTGTGTGAATTTTGAACGAATTGGACAAGTTTTTGATAAACCCAGAAAAATTCTCATGAAGAAGATGATGAACAGTATGAACTTGGTTGAAGATTAACTTGCCGGGTGATAAAATTTGACTTATACAATTTCCTTTGGACTTAGATTGAAGAACAATTAGGTCCTGTGCAGCCGTGTAAAGGATTTTGTGCTAGACGGGTAAAGAATTTGACGAGAAAAAGTGTTACTGTTCAGCCGGATCAACAACTGTTGTGCCGGGTAATACACTGTTACGCCGGGTGATTAACAATTTCAGCCGGGTGATCAACAACTGTGTAGCCGGGTAAACAACTCTGCCGTGTGATCGACAACTGTTCAGCTGGGTAAAGCTTTTTGCCGTGTTAAGATTCAAGCCGGGTCAAGTTATTTGCCGTGTGAAATTATTTCTACTTGTCGTGTAACTGTTCAGCCGGGTAACTGTTCTGCCGGGTAAAGAATCCAAGTGTTACAACTGTTGAGCCGTGTGACTGTTTAGACGGGTGAAGACTTTTTCCCTGCCGGGTGAAGAACAAAACTACTGTTTTGCCGGGTGAAGAAGGATTTTCACTGTTCAGCCGTGTGACTCATTTTTAGTTGTTTTAATCCTTGTTTTCTTATCTTATCTTTAATTACTTGTCTTTATTTTAGTATTTTAACTGTTTCTTTTCAAAAAAAATTAACAAAAACCAAAAATATTTTCTTTAAAATTTAAAAAAAAAAATGGCACCTAATGATGATTCTGATAATCGTATTCCTAGACTTGTTAATCGTGCAGATTTCAAGAATTGGACAATCAGACTGAGACATCACTTATGCTCCATTGACAATGATCTATGGAAGTCAATTGAAAAATGTCCTCACATTCCAACGCAGACTGCTCCAGATAGTGCAAGTACATACACCAAAGACTCTACTGAACCTTATCCAGAGGATAATTTGTCAGCAGAAGATTTGAGGAAAGTGAAGAATGATAGCAAGGCTTATTCTTTGATGTGTAAGGGATTGCCACTTCAAGTTCTGTCGAGATTGGATGCATATCAAACTGGTTATACATGTTTCAAGGCATTAAAGTCAATATGTGAAGGATGAGAACAATTAAGAAGTCTGAAGAAATCAAAGTTGAAAAGGCAATTGGAGTTGTTCGAGCATATTAATGGAGAAACAGTACATCAGATGATGAACAGGTTTGTTCACTTAACTACTGAGATGTCAAACCTCGGAGTTAAGACTGAACTTCAAGACTTGAATGATCGATTGTTATGTGCTTTACCATCATCATGGAAGCAGACTGTTACTCTTTTAAAGCACACTGAGAAATTTCCAATGGATTTAGATCTACTTATTGGAAAGATTGAAGAAGTTGAGATTGACGAAGGATCGAGAAATACTGATAGATCAAGCTCACAAGCTCAATATAAGTATGTGGTGAATCCTGCCAATACTGTGGAGAATGCATTTCTTGCACAAGATGCAACCAAATTTGAAGAAGAGGGTGATTTATTTGTTGGTGCAAGTTTTTATACTGATTCATCATACTTTCCAAGTTCACCAACTTTTTCTCAACCTCAATCTCCACCAAGAGCTCAAGTTCAAAGTCAGAATATGAAGAATCAAGCAGAAAGTCAAAGTTTGAATGTTCAAGCAAAGGTAAAAGATGTGATGAACATCTTGTTACAAGATGACGAGACCAAAACTGCCTTTACAGCTTTTATGGCAAGTTTTCAAGCATACCAAGGAAGTCACTTAAGTCAAATGGATGTTGTACTTCAAGACTTATTTGAGATGGATCCTGTTGACGTTGAGGAAATGGATTTAAACTGGCAGATGGTGATGGTTGCATATAGAACGCAGAAGCATGCATATGTTAACCGAAGCTACAAGCCTCATGCAAACAAGACGGTTGGATTTGACAAATCAAAGGCCAGATGCTTCAATTGTAACTGTTATGGTCATTTTTCAATGGAATGCAAAGCTCCTAAGAATCAGAATTACAACGACCAAGCTAGTTCAAGTAATCAAGGTCAAGGTCAAAGCTCACAACAGTCTTCGAGCTATCAAAGCAGAAATCAACGTTTCTTTCAGAAACCATATCAAAGTCTTCCCATGCCAGAACTAAAGGATGAAGGCAAGAAACTAGAAGATCAAACTAAGGCATTGGTGGTCAGTGTAAAAGACGGATATGATTGGAGTGCGTATGCAGAACAATTCACATCTGATCTTACATCAGGTTTGGCACTGGTATGTGAAATAGAAGAAGACTGGTCTGAAGAAGGGGATGGTAAAGTGACTGAAGATGTGAGTGAAGATTCAGAGGAATATGACTGGAGTGCAAAGTCTGATCCGGTTGAAGAATCTGAGTCAGAAATAGCGCTGATGGCTACATCCAGTGAGTCTTCATCATCTACCGAACAACCAAAGGTTAGTACTGATTTACCCCCTAACTATGTTCCATTGCCTGCTGATGTGAAAGAAAGGTTATGTTCAGAACAATGCATTCAACAAGTAGAACATTATCGAACTCATTCATTTAAAATTGGTGATAAATTAAGCAAACATGAAAAACTTCATGAACAACTTAAAATTGATCACAAAATTTCTGATGAGAAGATTTTGTCACTTAAAGAATCATGGAACAAGACCTTAAAGGAACTGGAACTGGTAACAAAACAGCTTGAAGAAATGACAAAGAACTTTGAACAAGAAAAAGTTGCTCATGCTGTCACGCAAGTTGAATTAACAAAAGTTAAAAGTTGTAAGAACATGGTTAAACAACTTATAAGTGAAAGAGGTAACAAAACCAAAACCGGGTTGGGTTTCACTCAAGAACCAATGCCAAATTCAATCACTCAAACTTTACCGGAAAACTTCAATGAATTTGATCATTCACCTGAAAATGAATTAAAATTCAAAGAAATTCAAAGAAGCAAATCCGAGTATGAAGGATCTGAAGTGCTGATGGAAAGTTTGAAAGAAGAAGATGGTGTGACTATTGAAGCTGATGATGAAGCTAGCAACAAATCAGAGCCTGTTCTGATTCAACTGGTTGAGTATCCGGAACTGAATCCGAAGTCGGAAGAAAAAGTGAAGGATGAAGATGAATTTTCGGGATACAATGATCCTGAATACATCAGGTGGAAGAAAGAACAAAAGGCGCAAGTTGCTGATCAGTTGATCAAGAAGCAAGAAGTGAAAAAGACTGAAGTTTCGAATGCAAAAGTGCAGAAATTAAAATCGAAAATCAATCAATCTGAAATGAAACAGTCAAAAGGCAAAAGTGCCATAAAATCAAATGACAACACCAAAGCTCAAAGTGTTAAAACTGACAAAGTTAAACCTGTCAAGAAAGGGTCAAAAGGAAAAACAATTAAGTTTGTGTCTGCAGGAACGTTTGATTTGAACGGATCTTATGGTAAACCAATCAATTCTCCAATCAAATCTAACTCTGGTCTGAAAACAGGTTCAGGTCCTAAGTCTTCCGCTGTCAATGATAAAAGAATTGAATCAAAAAGGTTAACCAATCAAGGTGTGTTAAAATCGAACCAAATTTCCAAGCAAGCAAATTCACAATCAAAATCTCCACAAAAGAATCAAGTTAATCTAAAACCGAACAAAACTGATAATGAATCACGAATGGGTTCAACATCAAAAGTTAACAATCGGCTCTTTAGGGTTAGCAAGAAACACTGTGAGATTTGTGATCGTTATAACCATGCAACTGCTGAATGTTTCTTTAACAGGTATTGCAGTTTCTGTGACAAAAGAAACCATTCTTCAGAAGAATGTTTTTATAACAAATTCTGTGAAATTTGTGAAAGGAGAAATCATGACACAAAGGATTGTTTCTTTCGAACAAACTCAACAAGAGAAATGACACCATTCTCGAATTTTCGAAGAAATCAGTCAATTGGTTTTCAAAATGTTAATCAAAGTCATTCTCCTGTTTTGAGAAAGTTCAATCGAAACAATTCAGTTTCTAATTTGCAGGTTAACAGTTTTAAACCAAGAGCTTTGATGGTAAGAAACCAAAAGTTTGAAAATAACCTTGATCCTAAGTTAGAGGAAAGGTTTATTGCTTTGAGGAGAAAGCAATCAATGCACGCCAATGGGCGAAACAGTTTTCAGCATCAAAATCTCTTAAATGAAACAAATTTTCAAAATATTTAATATCAACAAGTTACTATTGCAGATGGATTCGGAAAACCCAAGACCGTGTGGGCCTGGGTTGACCAAACTAACTAAGTGATTGTTGAAATGCAGGTACGCCCAAGAAGACCTATCAACTCATGGTTCGTTGATAGTGGGTCTAGCCGGCATATGACAGGCAACCATGCCTTGCTTCAAGATTTCAAGCTGAAAAATGGTACACACGTTGCATTTGGAGGTGATGCCGGTGGTAAAATAACAGGAGAAGGAACCGTATCAAATGGGGTCATTCGTTTTGATAAAGTCAACTACTGTGCACAGTTGAACTTTAATTTACTAAGTGTATCTCAAATCTGTGATAAATCTTATTCAACTTTATTTGATGATTCTTTCTGTTATATACTCAAACCAGGTTTCAAGATTGACAATGAATGGGTGGTGGTTAAAGCTCCAAGAGATCGTGATGTATACAAGCTGGATATGTCACAGATTGATGCTGAAACCGAAACTACTTGTCTCATTGCTCATGCTTCAAATGATGAGAGTCAGCTTTGGCATAGACGGCTGGGCCATTCAAACTTCAGAAACATGAATCGACTGGTGACTGGAAATCATGCTGTAGGAATACCTTCAAAGAAGTTCTCTACAACTGATCTCTGTCCAGCATGTTTGAAAGGAAAACAGCATCGCATGTCTTTTAAGTCCAAGCAAGAAAACTCCATTTCAAAACCCTTGCAGATGCTACATATGGATCTTTTCGGACCAACAAATGTTCAAAGCATCTGAAATAAGTCTTACTGTTTTGTCATTATTGACGATTTCACTAGATTTTCTTGGGTTTATTTTCTGCATGCTAAATCTGAAACTGCTGAGTTGTTAAAAGAATTTATTGTCAAAGTTGAAAATCAGTTGGACTGTAAAGTCAAAACTTTGAGAAGTGATAATGGAACTGAATTTAAGAATACTAATGTTGATTTGTTTTGTGCAGAAAAAGGAATTGCTAGACAATTTAGTGCTCCAAGAACGCCTCAACAAAATGGGGTTGCGGAACGGAAAAACCGGACACTAATTGAAGCAGCAAGATCCATGCTCGCAGATGCCAAAATCCCTATCACATTCTGGGACGAAGCTATTGCTACTGCGTGTTTTGTACAAAACAGGACATTATTGGTTCAGGATAAACAGAAAACATCTTATGAGTTGTTATTTGGAAGAAAACCGAATATTTCATACTTGAAAGCATTTGGTTGTCCTGTAACGATTCTAAATTTAAATGATCATCTCGGGAAATTTGAGTCAAAATCTGACGATGGATTTTTCCTTGGTTATTCGTCTGTTTCTAAAGCTTATCGGGTTTTTAATAGCAAAACAAATACTGTTATTGAAACTATAAACGTAAAGTTTTTAGAAAATTCGTTTCCGTCAGTGGCACATGGTCCCGAATGGTTGTTTGATTTAGATTCGTTATCAAAATCTTTCAA
The DNA here is from genome assembly GCA_030867185.1 of Tagetes erecta. Classification (NCBI taxonomy): domain Eukaryota; kingdom Viridiplantae; phylum Streptophyta; class Magnoliopsida; order Asterales; family Asteraceae; genus Tagetes; species Tagetes erecta. Next base: position 22,729,605 of record CM061497.1, on the reverse strand, counting down.
TTCTAACTTGTTTGATTTTTCAGGAAAAGCAAGGAAAGAATCAGGCGACTTGGGATGCTTTAGCGATGATTCTGATAATGACGATGTTAGCAATCTCAATTCTGAGTATCCATTCATGTCATTTCATAATCCTGATCATGTCAAATCCAGCCAAGCTCCGGGTCCTTCTGGTTCTCAAGATGATCAAGAATCAAACAATCTTGAAGATGATGTTAATCCGCAAGGTTCTCCTAATGATGGTGGATCTGTTCAAAATCAACCATCATCAGATCCGAATGTTGAAGTTGTTCCAGAATCGTTTGACTACTTCATCAATTCACCGGATCAAGTTCCTAACTTCACTCCGCATGTGTCTACTATTCTACAAGATCTACCGAATCTGAATCAGTCTAATCTGGAGAGTCAAGTGCAAGGAGATGACATACCAATTCATCGAATTCACAAGAAACATCCTGTCTCTCAGATTATTGGGCCGTTGAATCAGAGAACTACAAGAAGTCAGACAGATCAAGCAAATGTTTGTCTTTATTCATGTTTTCTTTCTCAAGTGGTGCCAAAGAACATTTCAGAAGCGTTGCAAGATAATAGTTGGATTGAAGCCATGCAAGAGGAATTACTTCAGTTTCGCAAACAAGAAGTATGGACGTTAGTGGACTTACCTGAAGGAGAAAATGCGATTGGTACAAGATGGTTGTACAAAAACAAGCCAGATGAACGTGGCATTGTTGTGAGAAACAAAGCAAGACTTATTGCACAAGGATACACTCAAGAAGAAGGCATTGATTATGAAGAAGTGTTCGCTCCGGTCGCAAGACTTGAAGCCATACGTGTCTTTCTTGCATATGCTTCCTTCATGAAGTTTAAAGTATTCCAAATGGACGTTAAAGGCACTTTTCTGTATGGACCAATTACTGATGATGTGTATGTCAGACAACCTCCGGGTTTTGAAGATCCTGACTATCCTCATCGTGTATACAAGTTGAGTAAAGCTCTATATGGTCTACATCAAGCTCCGAGAATCTGGTATGAGACATTATCTAAGCATTTACTAGAACATGGATTCACAAGAGGTCAGATTGATCCAACTTTGTTTATGAAGAGGGAGAATGAAGAACTCTTATGTGTTCAAGTTTATGTGGACGATATTATCTTCGGATCGACCAGTGCGTCAATGTGCAAAGAATTTGAGGAAATCATGAAGTCTAGATTCCAGATGAGTTCAATGGGGGAGATTAACTTCTTTCTTGGATTACAAGTGAAACAATCAGCTGACGGAATTTTCATCAATCAATCAAAATTTGTTGAGAAGTTGTTGAAGAAGTTCAAAATGCAAGATTGTCAGACTATTCGAACTCCATCTGATGTGAACTGCAAGATACAGCCGGATCCGAAAGGCAAATCCGTGGATCAAACACTATACAATCAATGATTGGTTCACTGATGTATTTGACTGCATCAAGACCAGACATTATGTATGCTGTATGTGTGTGCGCTAGATATCAGTCTGATCCGAAAGAGTCGCACCTGGTTGCTGTTAAACGTATTTTCAGATACCTTAAAGGGAAACCGAATCTTGGGTTATGGTATCCTTATGAAGGCAATTTTGAATTATATAGTTATTCTGATAGTGACTTTGGTGGGTGTGCTCTTGACAGGAAATCGACTACTGGTGGATGTCAATTTCTGGGTCCTAGACTTGTCTCTTGGCAATGCAAGAAGCAGACCAACGTTTCTGTATCCACAGCTGAAGCAGAGTATATCGATGCATCTGCAGGATGTTCTCAAGTTTTGTGGTTACAAAACCAATTGCTTGACTACGGGTTTAACTTTCTCAAAACCCCTATTTACATAGACAATACTGCTGCTATGTTCATTACTGCTAATCCTGTTCAACACTCAAAAACCAAACATATCGAAATTCGATATCACTTTTTAAGAGACAACTCTGAAAAAGGTTTAATAATTTTGATTAAAGTTCACACCGACAAACAACTGGCAGATCTTTTCACAAAATCCTTTTTGTCAGGCCGGTTTGAATTCTTAATTCAATCCATAGGATTAATCAATCATGATTGATTCTATTTTTCGAAAACAAAAAAAAAAAATCAGAAAATTATAAAATACAAAAATATAATAAGTTGATGTCAAGTATTGATTCCTTTGTCTTTTATTTTATTGTGTTGCATTGTGTGTATGCATGAAAAAGAAAAAGCAAAAACAAAATATAAAAGCAAAAAGAAAAGAAAATATCATGTCATAAGGATATATATTGCAAAAAGTGAGAAATGATAGTTATACTAGACATTATTTGTTACATCTTTTTTTAAATAAAGACTGATGAATGTTAATTGATGTGCTAGACAGCTCAGGCAATTAGACTGAACAAGTAAGTTGATTGTTGACAAACATACACTTAATGATCTTTGTGTTAAGTTCCATTGCTATACATGTCTAGATATATCTCTTTTGATGCATTACTTGTGATGATAGTTGTGCATGATCGGGTAACGATGCAGTCTATTCAGTGTGATGAACTGCATCGTGAGCTTCTTTGTTGTGGTATCCACAGACCTGAAGTCTCACACGAAGTCTCTTTTGAGCTTCAAGGTGCAGCAAAAGATTCCCAAAGATGGAACAAAAAGAGTCCCAAATGTGGATCATCACCAAACAAAAATTCCAAAAAGGAATTCAGAAGATTCCCAAGGGGAACGATAGGAAATGAAAAATTCCAAAATGGAATTAAAAAGAAGTCCCAAAGTGGACCAAATCCGAATAGAACCCAGATTCCACACTGTTTATGATTGTAAGTGACCAGATTTTGTGCAATATGCATTCAGGTAGTTGTTGATTAGGAAATATGTTGACATATGTATACATGTGGGTCACATAAGTCATTCTAATCGAACCTTAATATCATCATGATACTGAAAAAGTAAGTGTGTCAACTCGAGCTAATTGGTATGTTTTCATATCATCACTCAATCAAACATAAGTCAAATGTCTATTCAAAACTTGCAAAACATGTTCAGATAATGTGTGGTATGATCTCACTGCGATATTTTGATTCATTGCATTGCATATGTATTTATTTTAATGTGTGTGCTTTGTGTGTGCAGGCATTTGGAATCATTATTGACACATAGACATCCTTGTTAAACTTAAAAATTTCAAGAAATTTCAAGTTTAGGGGGAGAATAAATTGAAGAAGAAAAATGTTTGCAAAAATCCAAAAATATTTTTGAATAAGTGTTTTGAATGAACAAGATTATGTGGTATGAAAAGCAAAGGTGTTGGATGTGTTAAAAACAAACCCAAGGTTTTGTGATGTGTTTTTCAGAAATTGCTTCGGGATATAAAAATGTTGGTTGTGCAAAAAAAAAACAAAAACATTTTTGGAAAAGAAAAAGGAAAAAGGAATTTAATTGAAATTAATTTTATTGACTTGTATTATGTTGTTGATAATTAATATGACAAATTCCTTTTTAAGGATGTCTTGTCTAATTAATATGTCGAGAATGTTTGCAGGTGCAATAAATGCAGTTGAAAAAGTCAACAGACGAGAAAAAGTGAAGAAAATTGCACAAGGAGTGTAGCCGGGCAAAGAATATCATAACACTATTTTGCCGGGTAATGAACATACTGTTCAGTCGGGTAAAAGTTGTGAGTTTGATACAAGCCGGGTGATTGAGAAAAAGAAGTGAAGCCGGGTGAAGATATTATGACTACTGTACAGCCGGGCAATGAACATGTCAAATACAGCCGGGTGAAGGTCATAGATATCTGCCGGGTGACAAGTTGTGTCACTATACAGCCGGGTGAAGAAATGTTGTCACTATACAGCCGGGTAAAAGAAAAGTTATCTTGCCGTGTAAGTGTATAACACTGTGTTGCCGGGTAATAGTGGAAGCAACTATGTTGCCGTATGAAGAAGAAAGCATGCCGTGTGAAGAAGAAAAGCATGCCGGGTGAAAAAGAAAGTAACTATGTTGCCAGGTAATGAAGAAAATCAAGCCGGATGAAAGAAAAGCAACTGTGTTGCCGGGTGATGAAGAAAGGATGCCGGGTGATGTTTTGAAGACTACTATACTGCCGGGTGATGAATAAAACCAATCAGGTGTAGTTGTTCCTAACCTTTACCCGTCACTACAGTGACTTACCCGTCTCTACAGTGTTTGACCCGTCAAGTGTTTTTCACATGTTATATGTTGACCCGTCACATGTTGAGACTTGTCTCAAGAACTTGACCCGTCCGAACAGTGCATGACACGGATCAACAGTGCTTGACCCGTCAAGACTTAGTGGGCTTTTGTGCTTGCCCGTCCCAAGTTGTTGACCCGGCACCTCAAAGTTTGACCTAATTTTTAACCATATAAAAACCCGCCTCTTCACAAACACATATCATTTTTCACTCACAAATTCAAGCAAATCCTCTGCACATTAAATCGTTGTTTATCATATTCAATCGTTTGTTCTGTAACAAGTCTGATCGATTGAATAAGGTATTGTCCTTGTGATTTGTTCTTGATAAACCTGCAAATCGACCGATAAAATGAAAAACGATGATGAACAGTGTTTTTGATCACTGAATCGACACTTTGATTGTGTGTGTTAAAACCAAAATCGAATGTTGTTTTAAGTGTAAAATTTGTTGATCATTAACAATCAAACACTCATTTGCACCAAAATTCCTTAAAATCAACTGAATCAATCAAAATTGCTCTTAACTGTCAAAACCGCCATTGATGACCTGTTTGCTGCTCTTGAATGATAACTTCAAAATGATGAAAGATGTGTTAAAAGTGACAAATCCTTGTTAAAACTGAACTAAAACATGTTAAATAACTTCATCTTATAAATGTCAAATTTATGTCTTAAGTGTTAAACTGTTAAATTGAAAAATGCTGTATAATCATTAAAATTCAAAGTTATTCTGATCAAAATGATGAAAATCAGTTTGTTAGAACAATTTAAGAGTTAAAATGATTATGTGAATGTTTTGCTTTATAACTTCTGTTCAAACACTTATGAAAAATTTGAAGTTTATTAATGAATAATCTAACACATTTGTCTTGTTTGTGTTTTGTTTTTGTTTTGACAGATGGAGAATTTGAAGTTTGAGCCCAAACACAATCTGGTGGCATGTTTAGATGAATCTATCCCTGAAACTGAAGGTTACAGAGATATGATCAAATTCATAAAGAGGACAAAGTATGTGTATGCTATGTGTGCCAAGCCGGTCATATATGCAAGGTTGATTAAAAGTTTTTGGAGAACAGCTGAAGTGATCAGAAATGAAGATGGAGTAGCTGTTGTTCAAGGAAACATTACTAGAGAGTTAGTGCTGACTGTCTCTGAAGAAACAATCAGGACAGCTTTGAGGATTGATGAGGATGAAGCAGGAGCTAATGATGAATTGACTATGGCTGAATGTCAAGAGTGCTTTGTAAATATGGGACATCCTCCTGCGTTTCCAAAGTCACAATTCTATCGTGCAAGGTTGGGGAAGAAATGGAAGCTGTTGTGCTATGTGATTCAGCAATGCATGTCAAGGAGAAGTGCTGGTTTCGACAACTTTCCTTCTGACATTGCATCCCCAATAGTTGCCATAGCTGAAAACAAACCATTTAACATGTCAAGGTGGATCATGAATGGGTTTGTGTTTAATCTGGTAAAGGGCAAAAGATTTAAGTTTCTCATGTACCCGAGATTCTTACAGTTGATGATAAATGTTGCCTATCCCATTATCAGAGAAGAAGGTGTTGTTGGAGGAATTTTGTATACTGAGGACATGAACGATCTATCTTATAGAAAGATGAGTATCGGGAATGTGCCTAGTGTTGATTTATTTGACTATATGAGAGATATAGCAAATAATGAAGAAGATGTTGAAGGTGTTTATCATCATATTTCTCACGGTGAGATAGTAAATCCACAGGACCTTGTTGATGAGGTGCCTGATAATCTATTGGATGATGATGAGTATAATGCTCGTCATGCAGAAGATGAGGAAGATGGATCTGAGGATGATGAAAATGATGATAATGATAGTGATAGTGAAGAAAGTGTTGATAGTGGAAATGATGGAGATGATGATAGTGGAAATGAAGGTGGTGATGATGCTGAATCTGATTCAGAGGAGGCAGAGATTATTGAGGCAGCAGAACCAATGGAATTGGAGACAGAAAATACTCAAGGTGTTGAAACAGTTGCAAGTATAGAACCTGTTGAGGTTGTGGCTGAAGAAGTTGATATTGAAATTCCAAGAAACATCACAAAGCAGTATGTTAGATCTCGAAGATCTAAATCTGTTATTGAGAAAGTGTTGGATGAGCCTGAACAGATAGATGTTATTCAGATTGCTCAGGAAGTAATGGCCGAGTTTGAGACTATTGCACAGATAGTTGATGAAGCTGATGCTGGCATTACTGATCCTATTCCTGTTGATATACCCACCACATCATCCCCTGTTGCTGAAAATATTGAACAAATTTTGGAGTCTTCGCCAAAAATTGTGTCAAGTGTTGATGAGAATGATGATAAGAAGAAAATTATTGAGTTAGAAGAGATGGTGGCAAAGCTTTTAGAGGCAAATGAACAGTTGAAGGCTTCGAATGATAGAAAGAAGAAAAGACTTGAAGAATTTTGGGCTATTCACAATCAGAACCTTGAAACTTTCAAAGCTTTAGATACTGATCATGTTAACTTGAAGATTGAACATGACAAGTTAAAGTCTGGGTATGATAAGTTGAAGGAGGAACATGAAAATTTGAAGTATGATCACAAAGAGTTGAAGGCTGAATGCAATACTCTCGAGGCTGAAAAAGAAATGCTGGAGAAATGGTTAGAAGAAACACGTTCAAAGAAGTCAGGGTCCTCATCTGATAAAGATTTTTCAGACGAAGTTATGGAAGTATCTGAACCTTCTCAAGCAGCAAAAGTCTATTATACTCGAGCACGTGGTACAACAAATGTGGGTATAAGGGTGGAATCTCCAATTGTTATTCCCGATGAAGCTGTTGCTGATTCTGTCATTTCTGACAAGGCTGAGGGAAAAAGGAAGTTAGATGCAGTACCGGAAATTATAGGAGATGAAAGTTGTAGTAAAAAGGCGAGATTGGAAGAAACAGTGCAGGTTGAGCTGATTCAATCTGTAGCTGTAGTTGAAACTGAAGTGGCTGAGATAGCAAAGGTTATTGATGAGACTGTGACTGATGCTGAAGTTGATAAATCATTTCAGATTGAGCCGATTCAATCTGAAGCTGTTGAAGTGATAGAGAATGTGCCTGAAACTGTACCAGAAGAAGCAAGTCAGTTTGAGCCGGTTCAAACTGACAATGCACCTATGATTGAGGCCTTAGATGATTTGGATGATATTGATTTTACTGAATCTGAACCAGAAGCTGAGCCAGAAACTAATCCTGATCAAGAGATTCCAGATGATCTAGATGAAAGATTTGCTTACCTTGAGAAGATGAAGTACAATCCAGTGTTTCTGAATGGGCTAACTGTGAGTCAAATCAATGAAGAATACGAAAAGTGTTTGATAGCTCAAGATAAAGCTGCTGCTGATGAAAAAGAGTTTATCGTTGAGATGGGAGAATGGACGCCAATTCAAGAGAGTTTGAACATTGAAGATTTACCTCCAACTGAACTTTATCACCAAAATCTTGAAGAGATATCAAGTAGGAATATGCGAGATTGGCTGAGCTCAAGGAATTATCCTTATAAGACTTTGAAGAGATTGAAACAAGAGTCGCTGAGGAAAACTGTTGTTAGTTTCATGAAGACGGAGAAAATGTACAATCGTATGTTTTATTTGGACTACAACAACCCTAAATACTACGAGCTGACCAAAAGATACAAAGTTCTCGGACCAAAGGAGATACCGTTGATGGCGCTACCAGAAGATGCTCACAAGAAGAGACATGAGTTGATGGACATGTTTCCCAGTGAAGTTAAGTCATACAACATACCTATGGATGTACGTGAATCATGGCACAAATCAGCCACAGCAGGTGATGTTGTAAGGTCACTGCTGAGCAAGGGTCATTCAATTGCTGAACTTCTTGATTCAATGATCGTACCGGAAAAATCCAAGAAGGTAAAGATTATTGCGTGGAAATATGACGAAGTTTTTGATGCGTTCATGATAAAAAGAGTTAATGGTTTATGTGATGTATACCATTACTACTCTAGCATTTTCAAGTTAGAAGTTCAAGATCTGAAAGAACTGCACAAACTTAGACTGATAAATCATACGCATGCTGAGCGTGGTGATAAATGTGCAATGTTACTGGATGCTGGGATAGCTCGATCACCGAAATACTTAGATTTCAGAGGTCAACAGGAGGACAGTGCATATGTTCAAGCGAAGAAACAAAGAAAGAAGAAGAAGCTGGTGGTTAGTGAAGATATGTACTTAGAGAAATTTTCTGATGAGTATTTTGACAAAGTAACTAATCCGGGGTTGAAAGTGATTGATGGTTCTCAAGCGACGAAGCCAATACTTAGAGTTTTCTACAATCAGGAAACTTTTGAGTTGAAGATTGTACGAAATATGGATGACTGGGATAAAGATATGATTACTTTATTCAGTACTTTTGAGCTGAAGTTGCTTCATCCATCATACATTGATTTCCTGAGGAGTTATAGAATGGAAAAATGCAAAGACAAACTTGCTGAAGCTGATCGAAAACTGTTTGTGGTTATGATCGAGGTGATAGCAGCTGCATCAGAAAAGATCCGAGTAAGGAAGGCATTACTCAACTCTAATCTTGTGAAGGTTGACATTCCAGAGATAGAGTTTATGAGAGTATCTGCAAAAGGAACTTTGGAAGTGCAAGTCAAAGGGAAGGAGAAGCCTTATGAATTTTACGCTAACATTGATTTTGCAGGTTTAAATCTTGATTCTCTGAGACGTATGAATGCCTGCCCAATCCTTACTAACGAGTCCAAACCGAGACAAGCAAAGATAGCAGAAAAGTTCAAGTCATGCATAGAAGAAGCATTGAAGGAACAAGAAGAGTTCAAAGGAAAAGAGTTGCTGGATATCAAAGAAGAACCAGAAGATTGGTGAGAGAGATTGAAGCTGAACAAGATGAAAACTGTTGAAGATTTTGCTGAAGATTCAAAGATAAATCTTAGGGGGAGTACTGTTAGGGTTATTTCCTAGTTAAGATTTACTTTGTATTTGTTTATATGTTTTATGTATAGTTTAGGGTCTATTTTGTTATATTCCTTAAACTTGTAATTGTTGCTTAAAAGCATGTAGTGAGAGAGTGTGAGGAGAGAGGCTAGATCACTATTCACGTAAGAGAGAGAACTAAGTGTGTGTGATTTATTTTTCTCCTGCACTTGTACTACAAATCTGCTTTGATCATCAATATACAAAAGAGAATTATTAGTATGAATTGTGTAAATGATTAAACTGTGTTTGTGTATGAATTATTCTGATCATTGAGCGATATTATCGATCCAATTGAACCTATCATAAACATATTATCCTAAAAAAATAAATAATAACAAGATAGAAATTAGAAAGATAAAATAAAAAGAAAGAGAGAAAGGCAAAAATTTTAAACGCTAAAGAAGGATATATATATTTTTCATGATGTTTTGAGCAGAATCCGGAGAATCATCGATTGGCGGGATTGCAGATATGTTTGTCCATTTAAACCCATGCCTTAGTCCTTTCAACAAGAGATCAGCAGCTTCTTTTATCATGTTTTTGGTTTGATTGAAGAAGCTCAGACAACTCGGTCCCCACAGACATCTAGGTAAAAAGAACAAGTTCTGTCATCAGGGTATATCTGAGCAATACGATTGACTTTGCTTGAATTTCGAGGATCAAATTTTGAATATTTGATCGATGCATTAGCTTCTTTTGACACTTGTGCAATTTTTGCATCTTTTTGTGTGTGGAGCTTGTCAGCAATTGATTCTTTTGAACACAATGCGACTTATTATTTGGGAAAATCAAATAGTTCAGAGCTCCAGGTCTATACCGACGTATAACAGAGGAGATAAACATTTGAGCATGCTCGGTGAATCTTCAGGTCAATACTTCCGTATAGCAGAGAAGATCCACCAACTCCAGGTCAATACTTCCGTATAGCAGAGGAGTTAAGCACTTTGACTCAATACGTTCTGAGGAGTTAACAAGTAACTCACTCAGAGGTTTTTCCGAAGAGCATCACTAGCAGCTTTTTATTTTCTTTGTTTTGCACACTAGAAACTCGATTCGGGGATAGGGCGAGGGTGATTTGGGATGTTTAGGGAAATCAAGACAAAGATTTGACGCTCTCAACCCATTTTTGACAGAACCCTTATCTTTGTGCAATCCAATCATGTCAAGGGGATGATCCTTGTTGCCGAGATCTTGAGCGTTATGTTTGGCTGCACAATCACTGTTTACTTTGTTTTCGGGCTGAGCCTATCTGACATATCCCAAACACAATGCTTCTGACCTCCTTCAACGTCTCTTCAACATCAATCAAAATGGAGATCCTGAAATAGCAAAATTTGAAAAACTATAAAAAGTTAATCTTTAATATCTCCCCCAAAAATTTTTATATTATAGCTATCTAATAATAAAATTTTTTGTTTTTCAGATTTTCTTAATATGTATATACAGAGTGTGTTGGTCCATAATGATCGTGATTTCAGTGCTATATTGACTTGTTTAACAACAAAACACACAAGACTTGAACAACAAAGTGTATAATAACCAAACAAACCCAATAACAAGATTAAATCATACAACCAGAGGTATACAAGCTACAAAGATGAATGATATAAGTTCCTAGCACCTAGGTTCGCTATAGCGAATCTATCTAGCGAACCACATAGGTTCGCTGGGCACAAACAGGTTCGCCCAGTCGACACCAACATAATCACTACACTATGCTACGGGCGAATCTATAGATTCGCCCGTAGGTTCGCTAGTACAAAACATACAAGTTACATACAAAATACATACAAAAGTAACACCGACACACCGGTGAGTCCAACCTATACATGTGACTATCAATACTCCCCCTAGGTTGGACCTCACCTGGGGAAGTCTTCTGTTTAAGCTCCGTCTCTTTTGGCTTCAAAAATATTCAACGTACGCTCCTGCCCTGTCTTCAATTCCGGCCAACGGATTTGTAACATCTTCTGATCCGGCCTCATCTTCACTAAAAACCAGCATTGACTCTACGAACTCAGCATCAGCGACATCAGTATCAGGCATTTGTTGAACAATCGTTTCCGCCTGAATCTCTGCAGTATGCTCCTCGCCCGTCACATCCAAATCTATAACCTCCACCGGTTTCTCGAACCTCCTTTCAATGGTTTGATCCAACTGTCTAGATAGGTCATCCATCTCCAACTGTTGATCATCAGTCCTCCTTAATCTTTCATTCACCGATCTCAATTCAGCACGGATTCCTCGGGCTTTGTTTGCGACCTTCACAAACAGGTTCGCTTCGATCCTTGTATCATCTCCAGCCCCGTGCTTTATCCTATTTTCACACAACACCCTCAAATCCTCATCGCTAAAAGAGAAGATCTCCATAGGATCAAACACTCGAATTTCTGGACGATCTTCACCTTTCAATCGGATAACCGCCTCACCCGTGCTGTTGTCATAGAACCATTTGAGGAAATCCTGCAGTCTGGGTGGCTGTGTGTCCGGAACCCTAACCCTGGTCATTACCTTCGGTGCTTCAATCTTCAAAACCACCTTACCCTTCCACGACACCCAATGTCTGTCTTTCTTCTGCCTCATCCTTCTTGGCTTCTGGTATCCAAAATCAACAAAATTAGTCTTTTACAGCCTCCCTGATTGTTACCTCGAACGCACAGGCCCTGCCACTATCTTCTTTACCCAATAACGGTAGCTCTGCCAGCCTACGCAAATCCCACCTTGGTAGAGTGGCGAAATGCTTTCTATTCTTGATGTAATGAATATCACCGCCCCTTCGCTTAAGCATATACGCGTCTACCAGACTGTTGTACTTCCATGCTATGATCTGTCTATCCATTTGTTTGGTGTTGGGTTCATCCAAATGTTGAAATATGGGCACCTCGGGAACAATTTCTTCTTCATTTCGGAACCACTCTGATTTGTCTAACTCAACGTGCTCAAATTGATAACTCACCCCCTTTTCTTCGACCTTATACATTTCCGGCTCATCATCCAGATCCTCCTCACTATCAGCGTTTACGTCTAACTCTGGTTCATCTATCAAAGTGAAATTCACGCCAGATCCTCCAACCACTTCATCCCCTTCAAACACATCCAAGTCAATACCCATCTCCTCGTCAAACTGCTCCTCAACTGCTTTGCCCTTTCCTTTGTCTTGATTTCCAAAAACAACATCCATTAACGGATACCTTGCAGCATCCGTTAAGGAGTTCAGTTCAGCTTCAGTCATGGCAGGCTCTGTCCCCTCTTTTTCTTTCAGACTGTTCAACTCTTTGAAGATTCCAACCATCAAACACTGCTGATCCTTCATCATTCTTCCCATTTCATAAATAACTGTCGATTTCTCAGCATCCTGTGTTTCAAGTTCCTCATATTTACCTTTCAGTTCCACCAATTCTGCCCTCAAACTCTCAACTTCACCCTTCAATTCATAACTAGATTCGGCAGATGTACCCCCAGTATCATGCCTTGCCTTCTTTGATGCTTCAGTTGATGCATCAGACTTCCTCTTCGTCCGTTTTTCCCTATTTGCATCAACCTCAGCCTGTATCTCATCCACCTCTCGGTCAAACGAATAATCGTTTTCTTTTGCGTAAGCCTTCCTTTTCTTTATTTTCTTCTCCACAATCTCTATGTTCTCTCCACCCCGTTTTCTCTCGGACTCCATTATCCTCTGTATCTGTGCCCATCTATCAGCCGGGTACATATTTTCCCAAAAAAACGAAGGCCTCCCCACACAATCAGCCTTTACCGACTTACAGTCACGGAATATCCTTGGATGCATCTCCCATATCTTCAGTACATCTCCAACTACCGGCAGATTCGGCAATTTGTCATTCAGCACCATCTGAATGAATCTCGGATACATCAACCATTTAGCGGATTTGCTAGCATGGATGTTCTCGAGCAGATAATTGTAGATGAGCTTTGCAAGATTGGCCTTTTGCTCCCGACAGAATAGCATCATTGCTCAAGCCCAGTCTAAGTTCAGCCCATCAGTACCCCCTTTCCTATGATCCAGGCACATAATAAATACGTGTGCAATATACCTCCATTCCTGGATCAGGTAGGACTTCACAAACTCCATCTTCTTCTCACCAGGCATCGGACCCTCATACCCAGCGGTCCTAAAAGCCCCATAAACCTCCTCAGCCGACATCATTACTTCATCCCCAACATCATCCTCTAGCCTCAAAATCCTAGCAAGATCAGCTTCTGTAAACTCCAAGTCAAATCCACTGACTTTGGCACATATACGTGATGGCTGTGCGGATACGTTCATCACTGCAGTTCTCCAGAAGTCTCGAACGTGCAGCTCGTATATGGTTGGTGAGTGAGAAATGGCATAATGTATGTGAGAGGACTTCAGCCATTTGATGCAATCTCTATAGCCACCGGCTTTCTCGTGATTCTCGTCAAGCAAAGCACACATATTGTGCTTTCTTTCAAAGAATAAAGTAGACATTGTGCCTGAAAAATAACCGGAGATTGATCAGAAACGAAGATTTGAAAAACAGTTAATAGATTCGCTGGAAATTAGGTTCGCTGATATAGCGAACCTGAGATTTGGCACCAGAACCTATAGATTCGCTGACATGAAAAATCAGTCATTTTGGTCGAGCGAATGTATAGGTTCGCTAGAAACAGTCGGGCGAATCTATGTTGATGCGCGGGCAGCATAACGACATAGGTTCGCTCGAAGTTTTGAACTTTCGTTCAGTTTCGCCAGACGAACACATAGGTTCGTTGGAAACCCTAGTTTTTGAAAAACGGCCAAAATCACAGACAATACACCATAATCAAGCATACAGAGCAACAAACAAGTAATATATACGTCAAACGAGACTATTATCAAGTAAAATCCTAACTAAAACACACCAAAACAGTCATTTGATTTACACACAATCACAGATCGACAGATTAAACAGGTTTAGGGTGCGATTAAGGGTTTAAAACAGAGATTAAGATGAAGTCGATCACATACCAGACAATATTAGTGATGTTTAAGTGTGAAAAAGGCGGTTGAAAGTGAGAATCGAACGTGCGTGAGTGATTTTTTGAAAAACTTGCTACAGTAGCAGTGACAACGAATATGTGAAATGCTTCGCTGTCACTGTATATATATACAGACATAGGTTCGCTGGCAGACATACTAGCGAACTTTAGATTCGCCAGAAGACCAAAAGTCAAGTAAACCACGGCGGCGAAACAAAGAGGTTCCTGGCGAACCTGTAGGTTCGCTAGCAGGTTCGCTAGCACAAAAAATAAAATATTTTTGGTTTTTCTCAAATTTTAAATTCTTTGTAAATCCACGAAACTGTCCCACGAATTCAACGCTCCAAAAATAAACATTTTATCCTAAAAATCCTAAAAAAAATAATAACAAGATAGAATTTAGAAAAATAAAATAAAATGAAATAAAAGGACAAGAATTTTAAACGCTAAAGAAGGATATATATATTTATCATGATGTTTTGAGCAGAATCCGGAGAATCATCGATTGGCGGGATTGCAGATATGTTTGTCCATTTAAACCCATGCCTTAGTCCTTTCAACAAGAGATCAGCAGCTTCTTTTATCATGTTTTTGGTTAGATTGAAGAAGCTCAGACAACTCGGTCCCCACAGACATCTAGGTAAAAAGAATAAGTTCTGTCATCAGGGTATATCTGAGCAATACGATTGACTTTGCTTGAATTTCAAGGATCAAATTTTGAATATTGATCGATGCATTTGCTTCTTTTGACACGTGTGCAATTTTTGCATCTTTTCATTGTGAGTGGAGCTTGTCAGCAATTGATTCTTTTGAACATAATGCGACTTATTATTTGGGAAACTCAAATAGTTCAGAGCTCCAGGTCTATACCGACGTATAACAGAGGAGATAAACATTTGAGCATGCTCGGTGAATCTTCAGGTCAATACTTCCGTATAACAGAGAAGATTCACCAACTCCAGGTCAATACTTCCGTATAGCAGAGGAGTTAAGCACTTTGACTCAATACGTTCTGAGGAGTTAACAAGTAACTCACTCAGAGGCTTTTCCGAAGAGCATCACTAGCAGCTTTTTGCAAACTAGAAACTTGATTCGGGGATTGGGCGAGGGTGATTTGGGATGTTTAGGGAAATCAAAGCAAAGATTTGACGCTCTCAACCCATTTTTGACAGAACCCTTATCTTTGTGCAATCCAATCATGTCAAGGAGATAATCCTTGTTGTCGAGATCTTGAACGTTATGTTTGGCTGCACAATCACTGTTTACTTTGTTTTCGGGCTGAGCCTATCTGACATATCCCAAACGCAATGCTTCTGACCTCCTTCAACGTCTCTTCAACATCAATCAAAACGGAGATCCTGAAATAGCAAAATTTGAAAAACTATAAATAGTTAATCTTTTATATCTCCCCCAAAATTTCTATATTATAGCTATCTAATAAGAAATTTTTTGTTTTTCAGATTTTCTTAATATATATATACTGAATTAAAGGAAAAATAAAAGAAAATAAAATAAAATAAAGGAGCGAAAAATTAGAGTGACCCACGGAATTTTCAAAGAAGAAAAAGAAAAAGGTTATTTACATATTTACAGATAGATTCTCACAGAAAAAGGTTTTCAAAAAGATATAAGTCCCAGCATAGAGATCAGTTCATAAAAACGTGGTTTGTCAAAAGTTTTTGTGAAAAGATCAGCTTTTTGCTTTCGAGTTTAAATAGGAATAATATCAATGAACCCCTTTTCCTGTGCATCCCTGATTGCATGAATTCTTGTTTCAATGTGCTTGGTGCGAGTGTGATGAATAAGATTCTTGGCAATTCCAACAGCAGCTTCATTATCACAAAAGAGTGGCGTATGAAGAAAGTTGATGCCATAATCCATCATCTGATGCTGAATCCAGAGCACTTGGCAACAGCAACTTGACGCAGCTATGTATTCTGCTTCTCCTGTGGACAGAGAGACGGTTGTTTGCTTCTTGCTTTGCCAGGAAACAAGACATTCTCCAAGGTATTGACATCCGCCAGTGACTGATTTTCTGTTAATCCTGCAACCAGCATGATCACTATCAGAAAAAGCATGTAAATCAAAGTTCCCACCTTTTGGGTACCAAAGTCCCAAACGAGAGGAACCCTTAAGATAACGAAAAATGCGTTTAACAGCTTTCTCATGTGATTCTTTTGGATTGGCTTGGAAACGAGCACAGTAACACACAGCAAATGTAATATCTGGTCGGCTTGCAGTCAGATACATGAGAGATCCGATCATCGAGCGGTACCGATGAGCATCCACAGGATTCCCATTATCATCGGAAGTAAGGCATGTTTGAGCGGTGAAAGGAGTCAATTCAGGAGAAGAATCATCCATGCCAAACTTCGTGAGGATTTCTTTTGCTGAGAAGATACTGTGTCAGAGTTTCATACCAGATCCGTGGAGCTTGATGCAACCCATACAAGGATTTATCAAGCTTGTAAACCTTTGACGGGAAATCTGGATCCTCGAAACCCGGTGGTTGACATACATAGATCTCCTCATCGATGTCTCCATATAGAAATGCACATTTCACATCCATCTGATAAACTTTAAAGTTTTTGTTCGCAGCATGAGCAAGAAAGATTCTGATGGCTTCCAGGCGAGCGACTGGAGCAAAAACTTCGGTGTAGTCAATCCCCTCCTCTTGAGCAAATCCTTGAACAACCAGTCTCACCTTGTTTCTGATTACAACACCGCGATCATCTGGCTTGTTTCGGAAAACCCATTTAGTGCCGATTGGACACTTGTTAGGAGGAAGATCAACCAGTTCCCAAACTTTAAGCTTCCTGAATTGCTGTAGTTCCATTTGCATGGCATCCACCCAACTAGGATCTTCAAGTGCTTGTTTATAATTCTTTGGAACGACTTGAGACAGAAAGGCAGCATAGAGACATTCATTAATCAAACCACTCTGACTCCGAGTTCGCACACCATCAGTAATAGATCCAATGATATAATCGTGAGGATGGTTTTTCAAGGTTTTGAAGTCAGTGTTGAGGAGTAAAGGATTTGGTTCGGTTGAGGGTGTTTGATTAGATGGTTGTGAAGGTGTAGGTGATGTTGGAGGAATTGTATTAGTGGCAGATGATTGAATGGTAGTAGATGTGGATGGAATATCTGATGGAGAAGTTTGAACAGTTTGAGGTGGTGGAGGTGATGGAATGTCAAATGAAGTGGGAGGTAGTTGTGTAGCTGATGTTGAAGGTTGTGGTTGTGATGGTGTAGATGGATGATTGAAAATAGAAACTGATGTGTGTGGAATGATGTCGTCATCGTCAGAGTCAGGAAGATTAAATGATTTGAAAATAGTGGTGGAATCATAAAACCATGCCGGTTCACTACCAATACTGGTAGTGTTTGACTCTTTCCAGTCAACATAGTAGGACTCTTGCACAATCCGCGTTCGCTTGTTGTAAACACGATACGCCTTTTGTGTGTTCGAGTATCCCACAAAGAAGCATTCATCAGAGACAGCACCAAACTTCGTCTTCTGATCTTGAGTATTCAAAAGAGTGCAAGAACATCCAAAGGGGCGTAGAAAATCAATCAGCGGCTTAATCCCTCGAAACAGTTGGTATGAAGTCTTCATCTTTTCCTTGACAATCAGTACCCTGTTCAGAACATAAGCTGCACAATTAACTGCCTCAGCCCAAAAAATAATTGGAAGCTTTGACTCAATCAGCATAGTTCTAGCGGCCTCCACAAGGGTTCGATTCTTCCTTTCAGCAACACCGTTTTGTTGTGGTGTTCGGGCGGCGCTAAACTGTCTGAGAATACCCCGTTGTTCACAGAAAGAGTTGAAGATATGGTTTCTGAATTCAGTTCCGTTATCGCTTCTGATGGCTTGAACCTTTTTCTTTCCAAGAACCTCGATTAGAGGAATCAGCTTCATCAACTCTTCGGCAGTCTCACTCTTGTTTGCCATGAATCTCACCCAGGTGTACCTAGAGTAATCATCTGTGACAACCAAGCAATAAGACTTTTTAGCAATAGATTTGACACTTATTGGACCAAATAAATCAGTATGTAACAATTCGAGGGGTTCTGAGATAGTATTTGTAATTTTAAGTTTATGTGGCTTTTTGTGCTGTTTTCCTTTAGCACAAGCCATGCATTTCTCAACCACTGAAAAGTCTTTGAGTGGTAAACCCCTAACCAAATTGTTCTTAACCAATTTATTCAGAATTTTAAAATTAATGTGCCCTAAACGTTTATGCCACAGAAACGATTCAAAAGATGAAGCTTTAGACAGGAGACAGGTCACGGTGGAATTTGATTCCTTTGATCCCATATTCAGCATATAGGTATCATTTCGTCTCGGAGCTCGCATGATCACCATATCTTCAGGAATAGTAAACTCTGGCTTCAAGAACAAGCATTCATTTGGAAGAAACATCACTGGAATATTCTTATCACAGATTTGTGATACACTGAGAAGATTGAATGCCAGTTCAGGAACATAGTTGACGTCTTCCAAAGTAAGTGAACCATTTGAGACTTCTCCTTGACCAATCATCTTGCCACCTTTTTTGTCTCCCGCAAAAGCAATATATCCACCATTTATGATCCTATAGTTAGTCAGTAGGTCCTTCAACCCTATCATATGTCTGGAACATCCGCTGTCAATATGCCAATGACTATTTACAACGGCATTTGAATGTTCCTGACATTTATTAAAAGAAATGAAAAGTTAGACCTTTGAAATTGGCACCCAAGCCTTTGTGTACTTGGGTGGTGGAGCAGATGAAGAATTACAAAAGAAATTATTTACAAATGTGTTTAATCTTTTTCCGAAAGATATTTGCTTTGAGCTGTTTTGGATTAACTTAGGGCATTGCTTAACAGTATGACCAATATTCCCACATTTAAAACAATGAGACTTCAAACCAGTTTTGGAAACTCTGTTAACAGGAATTTTATCCATTTCAATTTCCTCATCACATTCAGACAGTTGAGAGTTGCAGTCACTGTAAGTGTCATAGAGTTCTTTTAACTTAACAGTTGTGACTTTAACTTTATCAGATTCAGGTTTTGGTTTAAGAATGTATGAAAAAGATGATTCCTTGTCTTTTGGTTTTGAAATTCTCACTGGTGTGAAAGATGGAATTTGATGAGTGAAGAACTTTTGAAAACAGTTTGTTTTGGTTTGACTTTCAGAGACATGGCCTGAAAGTTTGTCTTTGTCATTCACACACGCATTTTCAATCAAATCATCATTCAACACATTAGGGTTTGAAGTCGAGCACCCTAAATTACTATTAAACATGGAATTGTCCGAATATGACACATTACTACAAACAGAATTAATTAAACTAATGTCTTCAAAAGACTTCTTGGAATCAGAACTACTGCAATCACTACTGCTAGAACAACCGAGCCCAACACTCCCACCATATGTGTAATCCTCTCTAACCTCCTTAAGATTTACTTCACTTAAACCTGCAATGGAACTGTCAGTATCATTCTGTATAATCTCTTGAATTAACTCATTTGAGGGATGAGGAATAGGTGTAGGAGAGTAACAGAAAGTACTGGGTGGAGGATATGCATATGTTTCATTGTTACTAAGACCCAAACCTGTCTTAACTCTGGCCCCCCTTTGTTTCTTGCAGAGTTCCTCCCTTTTCATACCAGATATTGTCCACTGCTGCAATTTGTTTTTAAGTTTTCTTGCTTCAAATTCAGCAAGTGTAACTTGCTCAGTCAAGTAGTTTATTTCACAGTTCTTTTCCAAAAGAGTTCTCTTTAAGTGTTCATTTTCTTTTAAAGCTTCTCTTAATTTGACAAAATATTTTGATTCACTTAATTTAAACTCTTTGATGGTTCTTTTTGATTCGTTTTCGTTTGACATTAACAATTTATTAGCTTTGTATATGCCAATTAAACGAATTTTGCAAGCAGATGAACACATATCTTCAATAACATCGTAAGGAAGACCAATTACCAGTTTTTCGGCAGCAAGAGCACGATCACACTGGCAGTAGGGAGTGCTTCTTTTGAATTCATCAACTGCATCTAGCCTCGCTTTCTCAATCATTTCTTCCAAGCTAAGCTTTGACTCCTCCTCATGCTTCACTTCATTACCAGCTGCTTCACAAACCAACCCCGAATGATTCAGATGCCCTTGAACAATAACATCTGATTGATCTTTATCAACATTCTCCACTTTCTCTTCCTCATCTTTTCCATAAAATTCATTGAACGGATCAAAGCAATTTATATCGTTGTCATCAATCTCAGCAATCTCAGCAACAAGGGCATGATTAATCTCCTCCTTGGTTTCTTCAATTTCTGCACTCCAATCAAAGTTGGTGAGCAGTGCAGTTTCATTCTTTGACTTTGCTTCCTCAACCCTTTCTTGATTTGGAGCAGATCTTGGATTTGCAGAGTTTACTGGCTTAGTAACAATTGGTAAAGGGCATTCCCTTTTGAAGTGGCCCAATTGTTTGCAGTTATAGCATCTCAACTTTCCCTTGTCATACCCCAGCTTGCTATTTTGTCCCTGATTTCCAAAGTTTCTTCTACCGGTTCTTTCCATGAATCGTCTGGCACGAAGAGTGAGCATAGCCATCTGCCATTGGATGTCTGTTTCCTCCAGATCATCAGGATCCACCTGATACATATCTTCTACAGTCATACCCTTCCCTTTTAACTCACCTGCAACAAGAGCTTCATAACTGTGAACAAACATTCCAAATAAAGCCATAGTGTCAGATGGAATCTGAGTGGTGACAGATGCATTTGAGCTTGAACCAACATTTGAAGATGCACCAGCAGATTTAGTAGACACATGACTTGATGATCCTCTAGGTGCAGCACTGTAGATATAAGAGTTTGCAGCGGATGAAATAAGTGCAGCATTCTGAGAAGGAATGTTTGGAACCATCATAGACTGATTGTATTCTCTTCTCTTCACATCAAGGTTGAAAGACTTCAGCTTGTTTATCACATCCATCAGCTTGTAGTCAGGAAAGTTTCTCTCTTGTTTCAACAGCTTGATTTGAAGACTCCACTGAGGAGGAAGAGAATCTAACAATTTTGCGACTTGTTCATGATTGCCCAGCTTGTCATCATACTTCTTCAGATTACTTGATACAGATAGGAATCGATTTGTAATATCAGTCAAGTTCTCTTGTGAATATCCCACGAAAGAGTTGAATTCTTTTTCAGCTTGGGCTTTTCTATCCAGTTTCAGATCCTCATTGCCATCATAAAACTCACACAATGCATCATACAAGCTTTTTGCAGTTGTGTGCTCAGCAAACCTGTTGAAGATATCCTGATGCAAGCAAAGTATCAATGCCCCGAGTTCCTTCTTGTCTCGATCTAGTAACTTGGTATCTGCTTCAGTAAAAGTGCTTGGATCTGTGTTTATTGAAGTAACAGTTCCTTCAACTGTTGTTGGCACGTGCGGACCATTTACGATAGATTCCCATTGATTGTACTCTGTGTAATAGAAAAAGGCTTTCAAACATCTTTTCCAGTCTTCAAAGTTTTCACCACTAACAAGCCTCGGTGGCCTGTTAGGTTGAACGCTATCCAGATCATTCATATTCAGTGTTGATGAGGTCATAATTTTGAACAGATTATAGATTCGCTGAAGACAAATAGATTCGCTGACTAGATTCGCTCAAAGAACACAGCAGATTCGCTGGTAGATTCGCTGAAGACAGATTCGCTGGACAAACAAAACAGATTCGCTGACAAAGCAAGCACAGCTTCGCTCGCCTGTTTTTGGCAGCAGTTTCGCTTGCACAATGAGCAAAACCAGTGAACTTTCGTTCGATGAAATGTCAGATTCGCTAGCCACAACACAAACCAATCAGCACAAAAATTTGAAATAGATTCGCTGGATGAACAGCTAGTTTCGCTGGAAGAACAGATAGATTCGCTGGATAACGAACCAGCCTGTAACAGTACGAAAGCAACCCGAACACCTTCAAAACTTGACCATTTGCATACACGTTTGTTTTAAAAGCTTCCTATGACCAAATAACACAATACTTGAGCAAAATACAACTCCAAAACACCAAAACAAGCTTAGAACAGAATCAAATAGTGTTTCGACCCAAAAACTCCAAAATCAACACAAAAATCACTAGAATCAAACAATCAAGAGCACTAAGGCTCTGATACCATATTGTTGGTCCATAAAGATCGTGATTTCAGTGCTATATTGACTTGTTTAACAGCAAAACACACAAGACTTGAACAACAAAGTGTGTAATAACCAAACAAACCCAATAACGAGATTACACCACACAACGGAGGTATATAAGCTACAAAGATAAGTAAAATATGCTCCTAGCACCTCAGGCGAACAATTACACAACACAATCAGTAGATAAGAGTTTTCGTAAAAGATGTGCAAAAGTTGTATTAAGATGAGGATAAGGTTACAATATATATCAGTGTTAGGTTCGCTGATAGATTCGCTGTAGCGAATCTATCTAGCGAACCACACAGGTTCGCTGGGCACATACAGGTTCGCCCAGTCGACACCATAGACAACACCTAACTTGAACTACGGGCGAATCTATAGATTCGCCCGTAGGTTCGCTAGAACAATTACAATCAAAAGTCATACAAAAGTCATACAAATACATACAAAAGTAACACCGACAAGCCGGTGAGTCCAACCTATACATGTGACTATCAGTATCTGCTTCAGTAAAAGTACTTGGATCTGTGTTTATTGAAGTGACAGTTCCTTCAACTGTCTTTGGCACGTGCGGACCATTTACAATTGATTCCCATTGGTTATAGTCAGTGTAGTAGAAAAATGCTTTCAAACATCTTTTCCAGTCTTCAAAATTTTCACCACTAACAAGCCTCGGTGGCCTGTTAGGTTGAACACTATCCAGATCATTCATATTCAGTGTTGATGTAGCCATAATTTTGAACAGATTATAGATTCGCTGAAGACAAATAGATTCGCTGGCTAGATTCGCTCAAAGAACACAGCAGATTCGCTGGTAGATTCGCTGAAGACAGATTCGCTAGACAAACAAACAGATTCGCTGACCAGCAAGCACAGTTTCGCTCAATAGATTTTGGCAGCAGTTTCGCTTGCACAATGAGCCAAACAAGTGAACTTTCGTTCGATAAAATGTCAGATTCGCTAGCCACAACACAAACCAACAGAACACAAAAATTTGAACTAGGTTCGCTGGATGAACACCTAGATTCGCTGGAAGAACAGATAGGTTCGCTGGGTTACGAACAGACCTGTAACAGTACGAAAACACACATAACAGCCTCAAAACTTGACCATTTGCAGACCCGTTTGTTTCAGAAGCTTTATATGACCAAATATGACAATACTTGAGCAAAATATAACACCAAAACACCAAAATCAGTCCAGAGAAGAATCAAATAGTGTTTTGACACAAAAAACCCCAAAATCAACACAAAAATCACTAGAATCAAACAATCAAGAGCACTAAGGCTCTGATACCATATTGTTGGTCCATAATGATCGTGATTTCAGTGCTATAATGACTTGTTTAACAACAAACACACTTAACTTGAACAAACAAAGTGTATTATAACAACAAACCAATAATGAGATAAAACCACACAACCGGAGGTAAACAAGCTACAAAGATGTATAATATATGCTCCTAGCACCTCCAGAGAACAATTACACGACACAATTAGTAAGATACGGTTTTTTGTCAAAGTTGTGCAAAAGTTGTATTATCTTGAAGATAAGGTTACAATATATATCAGTCATAGGTTCGCTGATAGATTCGCTGCAGCGAATCTATCTAGCGAACCATATAGGTTCGCCGGGCACAATTAGGTTCTCCCGGTCGACACCAAATCAAGAACTAAACTGTGCTACGGGCGAATCTATAGATTCGCCCGTAGGTTCGCTAGAATCAAATCATACAAAATACATACAAAATATAACACCGACATACCGGTGAGTCCAACCTATACATGTGACTATCATTCTCTATCTCATATTTAGATCTTTCTGTTCAAAGAAATACTTCAGACTCTTATGATCGGTGTACAGTGTACATTTCGTCCCATACAAATAATGCCTCCATATCTTCAAAGCGAAAACAACTGCCGCGAGCTCAAGATCATGGGTCGGGTAGTTCACCTCATTTTCCTTCAACTGCCTTGATGCGTAGGCAATTACTTTTCCTCGCTGCATAAGCACGCACCCTAAGCCTTGTCGTGATGCATCGGAATATACCACTAGATCATCATTCCCTTCTGGTAACGTTAGTATGGGGGCTTCGGTTAACCTCTTTCTCAACTTATTAAACGCTTCTTGCTGATCTTTTCCCCAATCAAATACTACCTTCTTTCTTGTCAACTTCGTTAGCGGGGAGGCTATCCTTGAGAAATCTTGGATGAACCTTCTATAATATCCTGCCAAACCCAAGAAACTACAGATTTCGGATGGCGTCATAGGAATTTCCTACTTCATAACTGCCTCAATCTTTGATGGGTCGACCATGATTCCCTCGTGGTTTATGACATGACCCAAAAACTGAACTTCTCGTAACCAAAAGGCACACTTTGAGAACTTTGCATACAATTTCTCCTTCTTCAGCATTTCTAATACTTCTTTCAAATGGCACGCATGATCGCCTTCGTTCTTAGAGTAAATTAAAATGTCGTCGATAAATACAATCACGGATTTGTCCAACATTGGTCTACATACACGATTCATCAAATCCATAAACGCGGCTGGTGCGTTAGTAAGTCCGAAGGACATGACCAAGAACTCGTAATGTCCATATCTCGTGCGGAACGCTGTCCTTGGGATATCTTGCTCTCTAAGTTTCAGTTGATGATAACTGGAACGAAGATCTATCTTTGAAAACTAGCTCGCACCCTGTAATTGGTCAAATAAGTCATCTATCCTGGGCAAATGGTAACGATTCTTCACGGTCAACTTATTCAATTCCCTATAGTCAATACACATTCTCATGCTTCCATCTTTCTTTTTAACAAATAACACTGGTGCTCCCCATGGAGAAGTGCTTGGTCAGATAAAGCCCTTATCTAGCAACTCCTTTAGTTGCGTCATCAATTCCTTCATTTCGCTTGGGGCTAAACGATATGGTGCTTTTGCCACCGGCTGTGCCCCCGGAACTAGGTCAATTTGAAATTCAATCTCTCTGTCGGGTGGTGTTCCGGGCAAATCTTCGGGAAATACATCCGGGAAATTGCAAACTATCCGTACATCTTCTAACTGTCTCAGTCCCTCCTCCACGTTCTTAACATGTGCTAGAAACGAATTGCAGCCTTGTTGAATTAGTCGGCTTGCTTTCATCATTGAGATCACACGAGGAATTTTACTTTCTTGGTCACCATACACAGTTACGGGGCTTCCATCTGGAGCTTTTAAACGAACCACCCTCTCGCGACAACCTATGTTGGCATCAAACTTGGACAGCCAATCCATCCCCAATATCACGTCGAAACTACCCAAGGTCATAATGCGTAAATCTGTAGGGAAACTACGCCCTAAAAGAGTAATGGTGCAACCTCCTACCATTTGATCGACTCTAATTAATTTACCCTCGGCTGTTTCTACATCAAAAGACCGTTCTACTTTCCTAGAGGGAACTTTTAAGGCCGAATAAAATAAAGCAGATACAAAACTCCTACTAGCACCAGAATCAAATAATACAGAGGCACAAATGTTGTTGATGAGAAACGTACCTGAAACGACCTCTGGCTCCTTCCTTGCCTCCTTTCTGGTCATAGTAAAGGCCCTAGCAGTAGCCTTTGACTTATCTTCCCCCTTGTTGTCCCCAAGATTCACTCGACAATCCTTACTCATGTGACCCTGCTTCCCACATCGGTTGCATTTAACAGTCCCCTTACATTCAAAAGCCCGATGGCCCGACTTCCCACACTTGTAACACAGTCCTGACCCCATCCTGCACTCCCTCGAGTGGGGTTTGCCACATTTTCCACAGTCCTTTCCCCCATTCTGGTCACGAACTACCGCTTGATTCGCCTCAACCCTTGCCTTTTTGTTGTCGTACCCCTTTCCCATCATTCCTAAACCTCTTTCTTGACTGATTTCTGGAATTATCCCAATGTTTCGCTTTTACCTCCACCACCTTCTCAGCAGCCACATTGTCGTAAACAATCCCGGCCAAATCCACAACCGACTCAAAAGTACCTGGCCTGTGGGCATTTACATGAGTGCGCACCCTGGGTGGCAACCCTTGAACATAACATTTAATCCTCCTCTGCTCAGTTTCAACCAAATAAGGCACCAGTTGTGCCATCTCATTGAACTTTGTAGTGTACTCAAGGTGATTCATATTTCCTGCAGTCAGATTCAAGAATTCCCTCTCAACTCGGTCAACCTCATATTGCGGACAAAACCTGTTAATCATCAGTTTTTTCAGATCCTCCCACACCATCTCCCTAATCGCCTTCCTTCCCTTGGACTGTTTCACAGTAGTCCACCAGTAAATTGCAGCCCCAGTAAACGAGTGAGCAACAAATTTCACAGCTTGATCAGTCCTACATTCACTGATATCAATCACAGCCTCCATCTCACTTAGCCACTCAAGGGTGGCAGCGGACCCCTTTTTCCCATCAAAAGTAGGGGGTCTGCACCTTTGAAAAGCACTGTAGTTGCACCCCTCTCCCTTATCCTCAAAATCCGAGTCATCAGACGACTGGACCTCCCTCTCCACCTTTTCAGACTTCTCTTCCTCTTCGTCATCCTCAACACCCTTCTTAACGGGTCCCTTCTTTTCAGCTTTCTTCATCTCCTTCATCATCTCTTTCAGAACTGATGGCATAACACTAGTCAGGACCTGGTGTACCTCGTGTGTCACGACGTCCTTCAAATTTTGTTCAAGCCCAGAGGTTGGTGCAGTCTTAACCTCGATTTCAGGATCAGTCTCGGCACTTTTCTTCGTGGGCTTCCTCCCACGCTTTCCCTCAGCGGCTTTCGTTGCCTTAGCATTAACAGCTTCGACGGTACTTCTGGTCATTCTCTTGGGTGCCATTTCTTACTTCCTATAAGATTCAAACACTCAAGTTCATCAGTCAGAGTAATTCAGGACGTGATAAGTACTGTAAGTTCCTAATGACAGTGGCCAGTTGTTATTAACTACTTACTTTACTGCTCACGTTCTAAACATACCCCTCCTAAGTCCAGTCAGTATTCAAACCTAGTCTAGTTCACATAAAGCACTCAAGAGCATTTAAACACGTATAGAGCACATAACATGTATAGGCACTAAACATATTCTTCTACTTCCTAATACCTATTTATGTCACAAGACTTTCTATAGGCATCTCATTTATTGTCCTATTACATTCACGCACCTCATTTATACACGATTCATGACTTCTTTCATTCTCAATTGCATAAACATATCATATACTACTTGTTGCTGTTCATTCTTTACCTCTTGGCGTGGAGCTAGCAGACTGGCATTCTTACTTCGGTCCCATTTTCAGTTTAAGTATTAGGTTTTTCTTTTGAAAACATTTTACCCATTTTCTCTTAAACTTTGGCTCTGATACCAACTTGTAACGCCCGTGTTTCGACAAGCACTACAGTTGGCATTCAAAAGCATAAAAACAACCATATATTAAATAATATTTCAAAAGCAGCGGAATAATTGTTCAAACATCATTACATTACCCTTTAATTTGTCTTAGAAACTACTTAAAGCATTACAAACATATAAATCAACTTTTCAAAAGTATTTTTCTTCGATGCCAGTCTTCATCAAGTCTCTAGCCCTCGCCAAGCAGCTCCCTAAACCTCCTAACCTGCACATCAATCTAACATGCATACAAAAGTCAGCTACGCTGAGTGAGTTCTAGTTTTAAAACATCTTTAGAAACTTTCCGTAACATCCATGTAATACATGTAAACAGCATCATAGTATTAGGCATCACATTCGTATAATACGTAACATAATATCTTTGTCTTTGAATTAAGTCGTCATCGTGTCCCCTTTGGTCATAAGAGACCCATTCTGCGGTTCTTAACTGGTTTTATATGATCCGTAGTAGGATTCTTAGCTGGTTTTATATGATCCCTAGTAGGATTCTTGGCTGGTTTTATATGATCCCCAATAGGATGCTTGACTGGTTTTATATGATCCCAGTAGGATGCTTGACTGGTTTTTTATGATCCCCAGTAGGATTCTTGACTCCCGTTAGGACATACGTTTGTTTATGTATTTCTATATATATATACAAGTATTCAATCACTCGTTCATACATCATCATCATACATCACATAATAAAGTCCAACAGTCCAGGAAACATCTCGGTATGCATGTTAGCCTCAAAATTTATTTGAAACGGAAGTGTGGTCTAGAACTCACCTGATTCTTAAGTGATCTTTGCTTGTTTGGACCAGGTTAAGGTAGTGGTTTTAGTGCATGATAAAGGATAAATTATACATAATCCCTAGTTGTGTTTGATTGCATTTTGTGTCGTTTCGGTTATGTTTTATATCATTTTTGGCACAACTAATGTTTTTGTGTTTTTTAGGTCCCATGTTGATAAAGAAACAGATAGATCGTGAAAAATCGAATCCGTAGGAAAAAAACGGGGAGCGAAACGGAGTTACGAGGGAACCGGAGCGCGGAAACGAAAAACTGGATATGAAAAGGGGCTCTAGACGCTATGCGGCCAGAACCCCTTTTCTCACCGCGTGGCATGGCGTGGAGGTGGTTTTTTGACGCGTTTTTGGCCCGTTTCACTATATAAACTCCTCTAACTTAAACCCTAGCCTCCTAGACTTCATTGGAGACGGAAAAGAGGCGATTTTGGGCAGATTTGAGAGTTCCGGACGGCTAGGGAAGCGAAACAAAGGCAACGGAAACGCGTAGGATCAATGGTTGCGTCGTGGTTCTTCCGGGTTTAATCGTTTCTTTGTTTTTATCTTTAATTCCATCATGTTCATTACATTAAAACTTGTTTTTCTTGCTTTGATTATGGTTGGCTAGTCGTTTATAACTACCTAGGCATTATGATGACTTGTTAACGTTATTTTGATTTCATGTTTGGATACTTTTGTTTATGGTTTATTATGCATGATTAAAGTTTCAACCTTTATGGCTAATTGATGTGTTTTTGCATGTTGATGTTAGTTTAAATTAATATTATTAGTCCACGTGTTCTTGGTGATTGTCTATGTCACTGAATAGGGTACGTTTTAGCCATTGACTTGCGTTGGGGGTTGTTTATGGTTAACCTGCAGTAAAACCATAGGATTAATACTATTAGTTAAATTGATAATAAACGTGTAGCCAACTTAGAAATCCGTGAGGTGATAGGTTGTTAACTGGTAAAGTTGGTTAATTTGCTAGGTTTAGGTCTTTGTGAGAAGTCCGGCTTAGTTTATATTAACACAATTGCTTGTTAAATCAATTAGTTAGGTCGAAATGCCTTTAGAGTCCGTATCGTGAGATAGGATTCTAATTTAGGTCAATTGAGCATAATTCGATTAGGTAATTGTGAGTGATAAAGGATAAATTATACATAAATCCCTAGTTGTGTTTGATTGCATTTTGTGTCGTTTCGGTTACGTTTTATATCATTTTTGGCACAACTAATGTTTTTGTGTTTTGTAGGTCCCATGTTGATAAAGAAACGGATAGATCATGAAAAATCGAATCCGTAGGAAAAAACGGGGAGTGAAACGGAGTTACGAGCGAACCGGAGCGCGAAAACGAAAAACTGGATCTGAAAAAGGGGCTCAAGACGCTACGCGGCCAGAACCCCTTTTCTCACCGCGTGGCGTGGCGTGGAGGTGGTTTTTTGACGCGTTTTTTGCCCGTTTCACTATATAAACTCCTTTAACTTAAACCCTAGCCTCCTAGACTTGATTGGGGACGAATTGGGACGGTTTGGGACGAGAAAAGAGGCGTTTTTAAGGCTAGAAAGGTGAAAACAAAGCTACGGGAGAGCACGGGATCAAGGATTTGCGTCTATACGTTCCGGGTTTCTTCAATCCTTTGTTTTCTTTTCTTTTCTACCATGTCATATATGATTAAACTCGTGTTTTTTATTATGAACATGCTTGGCTAAATCGTTAGAACTACCTAGGCGTTTGATGATTCGTTAACTTGGTTTGATTTCATGTTTGGTGATTCTTGGTTATGGATTATTATGATTATTTAAAGTTTCAATATTTTTACTAGTTAATGCATATGACATGTTTATATTTGTTTGATTGGTTTTGTTAATCTGCGTTCCTTTGGTAATTGTCTATGTTACGAAATAGGGTTCGTTTTAGCCATTTACTTGCGTTGTGGTTGTTTATGGTTAACCTGCAGTAAAACCATAGGATTAACATTATTAGTCTAATTAATAATAAATGTGTAGCCAACTTAGAAAGCCGTGAGGTGATAGGTTGTTAACCGGTAAAGTTGAATAATTGGCTTGGTTTAGGTCTTTGTGAAAAGTCTGGTTTAGTCTATTTTATGAAAACTTGCTTGTTAAATTAATTGGTTTGTTTGAAATGGCTTCAGAGTCCGTATCGTGAGATAGGTTTCTAATTGAGGTCAATTAATCATAATCAGATTAGATAACCGTGAGGAAATTTAATCCCGTAACCGGTGTGATAATAATTTAATCGTGATACGTTAGGTTTCTTCTCGAGAAGGGTCGAGGGTCTTAGTTAGCATCACCTTTAAATGAATATTTTTAGATCTCGGTTCCATAATCATTAATCCAAACATGAATGATAACTAAAGTTAACGATGATTCTAGCCTAGGTGGTTTGTTTTCTTTCATCTGTATTAAACCCGTCTTTAAATCGTCAGTTTCCATTTTTAGTAAGTTTCCTAATTTAGAAAGTTTCTATTTTTAGCAAGTTTCTATTTTTAGCCCCCTTTTCAAATAATCTTTTATTTAAGTCGTGTTTAGTCAGTCTAGTCTTTATTAGTTAATTTAACGTAGTATATAGAGTCTGTGGGTCGACACCCGGACTTACTTAAGCTATATTACATTCGACCGGTCCACTGCCGGTTGTGTGTGATTTAGTAGTTTGTCTAGATTTTATAAATTTAAAACTTAGGTGTTTTTAGTGTCTATTTTTATATATAGTATTGCACGCATCAGTGAGGAAGCCTAATCCCGTAACCGGTGTGGTAATAACTTGATAGTGATACTTTAGGTTTCTTCTCGAGAAGGGTCGAGGGTCCTAATTAGTGTTGTCTTTAAGTGACTAGTTTTAGATCCCGGTTCCATAACATTAGTCCAAACATGATTGATAGTTAACGTTAACAATGATTCTAGCCTAGGTGGTTTGTTTTCTCTCATCTGTTTTAAATCCGTCTTTTAAATCATCAGTTTCCATTTTTAGTAAGTTTCCTAATTTAGAAAGTTTCTAGTTATAGTAAGTTTCTATTTTTAGCAAAATCCCTCTTCTTAAACAATCTTTTAATTAAAGTTCGTATCGAGTTTAGTTAAGTCTTGTTTAGTTAAGTTAACGTAGTATATAGAGTCTGTGGGTCGACACCCGAACTTACTTAAGCTATATTGCATTCGACCGGTACACTGCCGGTTGTGTGTAAGTTAGTTAGTTTGTCTAGGTTTTATAAATTTAAAACTTAGGTGTTTTAGTGTCTGTTTTTATATATAGTATCGCACGCATCAGTGCACGATCTGCATTTAATTTATTATGGAAAATCGTCATTTTTACCTTAGTGTCGCAAGCAATGTCGCACGTAGTGTCGCAGGTAGTGTCGCAGGTAGTGTCGCAAGTAGTCTCGCATAGGCGAACCACAGTGTCGCATGCTGCTTCAGCAGCACCTCCACTTGCAGTGTCGCAAGGCTCTTGCCCAACTTTCGTTGGGACTTAAACTACTGTCGCAAACACACCCTACATACGCCCAAAATTCAAGTCACCATAGTGTCGCAAGATGAACACTAGTGTCGCATCAAGAACACTAGTGTCGCAGAACGCTGATACAGCTCGTTTTTCAACCCAAAAATCCTTGTTTTTCAACCAAATCTCTAACTTTTTACGTCCAAAACCTTGGTTTATCATTTATATGACTAAATCTAAGCTTTTTCCACGATTTTATCCATAAAAATGCAACTTTTATTGATTTCTTTGAAACTTTTGAAAAACTTAAAAACTCCAATAATGGCCAGATTCGTTTTGTGTTATGAAAACGTGTTTTAGAGGATGATTTTACCTGGATTACCTGTTGTTTAACACCTTTAAACTTCAAATCAACACTTGGATTTACAAAAATCTTGGTTTCTCTTCCTTTTTGCCTTAGTTTTTCTCTCAAAGATTTAGGGTTTGCGTGTGTGTTATGATGGTGAGAAATGAGGGGATGGTGGCTGGAAATGGTGTTAAGTAGTAGGGTTTTTTCCATATTGGGTAGGCTTTTAGGTGGGCTTTGGGCTTTGATTAGGTAATTAGGCTATTCTAGGTAAATCTCCTAGTTAATTAACTTATCATTTTGGGCCTAATTCATTCTTTCACAATTAATGGCCCATAATTACACCATAACCTCTTCATAAATCCTTCCCTTTTCTAATTAGTAAGTAATTAGTCATTACGTTTTACATTTTCGTATTCTTATAGTCATTTTCTTGCTCCTTCTTATATAGCATAATCGTCATATCTATCATTAACATATCATATATCGTAAACGTCATGCATAAATTTAATCATAATCACTTAAATGCACATTCATATAAGCATAAACACGTAAATAAGTCCTACCATAAAACCGGGGTGTTACATAGTGAAGTTTGTGTAACTTCTAGACCCTGACCCATTGCAATTTAATCTTAACGATATTTTCTCTTGCATCTTTCATTTATCATTATTCATTCTCAACATCTAGTGCTCACGTTGTTGATTCAACTTCTCGAGGTTGATGTATTCTTGTTCAACTTGAGGGAGCTAGATAACGTTAATGCACTTATAATGGAAAGCGTATTATCATGGACAACGTTTGAAGTTGTGCCACATTTACTCATTTAATTAATCACTAGGTTAGTGACCCGTGATACCCACGGGGTTGAAAACCATATATTTTTTTAATATTAAAAATGTGTTATTTGACGGCTAAAGTGAATTTCAGTTAAATGACATTCTATCAAATCTAAAAAGTTTAAAAGTTGATATCGATAGTTTGAAAACTAAGAGAAAATTTGGGAGTTTTTATTAAGTAAAGGTTACTTATGAAAAAAGAAATGGTAATTATTTGATAGCGGTATACTTTCAACTATTTGAAAACAAAGTATCAGGAAAGTGCCGATCAAAATAATGCATGGTTTTGTGCTCGTCATGACCAGTGCATCATCGAGTAGTTAGACATGAGATACACATCATGCTTTTTGGTAGCCCATATCAAGTTCCTTAGTAGTATGCGACACACATCTTTCTAAAATAGTTTGCACATTTTTCAGGCTGATTAATCTATATAATAAATTAAAGTTTTAGGGGAGACAATATTTTGGGGGGAAATTTTTTTTTTCTATAATAGGAAATTTAAGAGGGAAAATTAATTGAATTTTCATCATGCATAAGTTGATGGAGCCAAATCCTTAAATATTAAATATTTACAAATTGTTAAACATATTGGTTATACTTTTTTTATAAATATTATTAATTAACTACGTGTGTAACACACAAGCATTAAACCTAGTAGAAACTAAAGACAATGAAGGCAAATCGGACTGCCACCTATACATATAACAACATAAGTTGTGAGAATCGATTGGAATTTGTTTACCCTCAAATTGATGTCAAATTTATTTAAAATTTAATATATTCCAAAAAAAAAAAAAGTCCAAAAGCCACCTGAAATACGTGTAAAATAAGTTAGCTAAAGAATTAGCTAATGAGTAAAATCACAATTAATAGTACATAATACGAAATCCGAGATCATTATAAATATGTTTCGCAAGCTTATGTGCATAGCAATTTCATCATATTACTCAACCTTGACCAACGAAACGTACATTGAATCCAAGAATCTTGAACCCCGTAGGGTAACTTTAGCAACAAGTCATGAGAACCACTCATGTTACAAATACTGATAACTATCGTTTAACCGTTATTTAACCGTCTCGATATACAAGTTATCAATAAATGTTTAAGCATCTAAGGGACATAGCAACGTAGAAACAAGTATCACAATATAGTAACAGTAACTATCCTAACGAATAAACCAAAGAATCGCCGGGTCAAATCACCTATTTTGAAATACATGTAGGTGGGCTTGTCAGGCCATTAGCGCTAATATCGTACAAATGGAAATTACAAATACTACAACTACTATTGACTACCACATAAGATTGCATCATGTTGTAGACAAGACTAACACATTTTGTCACACCTCAGATTTCACTAACGAAGTTTTACGGTTAACTGTGTGACAAACCAGGAACTCAGTCATTAGTTACACCAAACGACGCTATATGAATTTAAAACATACGTGTCTCATTAAATGATAAAATTTAATACAGAGTTAACGTTTGAAAGTTTGCGGAAGTGTAATCGAAATGTATTGTCAAAATATTAAATGGAAACTAAATGCGTAAACACGCGCCCAACACAAGATACACAGTTTAAATAGTCGGTAAACTCAAAACATGGTTTTTAATGCAGGAAAAATGTTTAAATGCAATACTTGTGACTCCATGCCATGTCCGAAGCGCGTTGTATCTCAATGACCTGTAAAAGTGAAAGGCTAACAAGTGTCAACACGACGGTTGGTGAGTTCACATAATAGTTACATAATCAAGTAAGTTCGTTTGCAAGCAGAAATATATATAAAGTATGTCGGTGTAGGTAGCTAGTCTACAGTACATGTCCTTAGAGTCGTATGTATCTGACCGAAGCTGACGTATGTACACATTACGTGCATTTTGTCTGTCGTACATCCTAGCAGGATGCACATGTAAGTATGTTAGGTCAATTCAACACCCGTTCGACAAGTCCATCTGTCGTGCTAGCGCGACTAGCCCGGGTGGGGTTTGTCAAACTTATTAGTACTACTCAAAATCCCTCAACTATTTCACAAATACTAACGGTCACCTAGGTATCCATGAGGTCTTTCATGAACAGTAAAAGTAACTCTACTAGACATGCGACATACCAAATTTCTAAATCTGTAAAAGTAGTTGTTCGTGTTTCCAGCCCATAAAAGGGTAGAATAGTAGAAAGTACGGTTCAGTGAACTCACCTTAGGTTGCACAGCAATTTAGTTTAAGAGCACAATGTAATACAACAACCTAGATCTTTGTAGGTCTATTAATGTGTGTTCATGTAGGGTCATATAACCCTATGCATCTAAATCGTCATACGGTTTGCGCGAGATTAGAAAGTTTGACTCTTTGACCAAATTTGACCAAAGTTGACTTTTGTTTACCCGAGTTGACCCATGACCCATTGGTGATTTATTTAGTGTAAATATGTTTCGTTTAGAGTATTTGTTCATATAAAATTCACAAATCACATCACATGGCACGTATTCAACGAATTCAATTTCTATTTCTATTAAAGTTTTCTTTATAGGAAAGTAGGGTTTTTAGCACATGTTTTCATGATTCAACATCCTAATGATTTCCAAACTTCGCTATGCATATCAACTACTACACACTAGTCATACCATGATACACAACCCAATAGCACACGTCAAATCTTACAGTTTCCAATATAAGACAAAGTAGCATGTGTAATCATCTCAGGCACATATCATTATCCACATGTCTTTATGTTTCAAATAAATAATCAGTTTTTAAATTGATTTATCTTTTGTTTATTAAAAACACCCATGTTCATACAAGCCCTAGAACACAAATCGATCCAATTCGTCCAAACCTGTTGATATAATCCCAAATCGACAGAGGGCTATTGATCTACGTTGTACCACGAGTATTTTGATATATTAAACTTACTTGGATTCGACGGATTGAACGGGTTGAATTGAAGGACAAGAGCCGACGGTTTTGATGGAAAATTCGTGTATCTGGAACAATCATGAGATCAAATTGAGGATGTGGATAGATGTAGTTGATCAATAGGAGTAAAACGAATATAAATTTTACCTGGTTTGATGACCGGAATGTTGAAAACGACAATGTCGCCGGAATTACGGTTTCGGTCGACTGATTGGGTGTTTTTTGGGGCAAAATTGAAGTGTTTTGGTGATGGGTTTATGTTAGTCGGCTGTTTTAGGATGTAAAGAAATAGTTTTATCGACCGATATGTATCTATTTACGGGAATGAGATTTTGGGTTTTGATTTGGAAATCAAATCTTGAATATTTAGTTGTTATTACGCGTTTTTGTTTAATAAGAAAGGTTCGAAATTAGTTTAGAAAAGATTTGGAACGATTTGGGGTAGATTTGGAAGGTTTAAACACGATATTTGGGCTCGCCGGAAAAGAACTCCGGTAGCCGGAATCATCCTGCCGGAAATACGTGAAGAAGGCGCAAGGGGGGGGGGGGGTTTGGGTTATAAAATATTACACCTTTAGTCCCTTGTGTTTTGTGTTTGTTTATTATTATGTAAAAGCTTTTAATTAAAGTTATTAAAGTTTACAACATTGGCCCAAAGTTAATTTCATAGTTATATTAACTAACTAACTTAACTAAATAAATTTGTAATGTTTATAGGATTGAGGTTTTTGTAGTTTTAGTTCGTTTACGTCATTAAGAGACTTTTACAATATTTAAACGCGATTTTTTTAATGTTTTCAATAGTTTTCTTTTTCGAACCACATATATATATATATATATATATATATATATATATATATATATATATATATATATATATATATATATATATATATATTGAGTTTCATCGTTGCAAATAATAGTTATTTGATACACGTGAATATTTCGAGATGTGAATACGATCGTTTTAAATAAGATGGGAATAACGTAGAATACAAAGTATTTATTAATAATCATAACAACGAACGTTATATTTTCTGAAAATAAATACGATTACATATAAGAGATAAAAACTTCGGGTCCGAGTCGAGCATTCGGGTTCGGTTTCGGGGCAGATGTCACAGTATAATCAGCAATCTGTCGGGTCAAATGAAGGGTCTCAGCCGTCATAGGGACACGTCTAATAATAAATCTCTGAAATGACGACGGTGCGCCTCCTAGATGCTCCTCCTGCTGCTCCTCTCCCTCTACCGGGGGTGTCCAAATGGCACCGTCAGATGTAACCCAATAAATACCATCGTCAAATCTATCGACGATCGACATAACTATCATAGTAGACTCCCCAAGAATACTGGGAAACGCTTCAGCCATCTGCTGGACAAGATAGTCATCAGTGTGTAATCCAAGATAAGAGGCAATACCCGTCACATATGCCCCACAAACAATAGGGCTCTCCATCTAAAACACAATGTTTTGTTAGAAACATATAATAAAACAAACTATAAAAATAGATAAATAAATAATTATATATTACCTTTCCTGACCAAATATTCGAGAAGTAGTTGGCCATACAATGAGTCAGATTGACCCTCCTATGCTCAATCAACGCTCTCAAATAAAACATGACGCCGAACCTAACCTGCTCGGTACTTAGCTCACGCCCATTAATCGTACCTACAAACACAATCATATTTATTAAAAAATGTTTAAGAAAATGATAAAAACAAAATATATTAACGGTTAAACACAAACCTACAATCGTCCTCTGTAGGTAACGAATAAGTGGTCCCTAATGCCAGTCATCTAAATCACAGGTGGCTTGTCACACCCCGACCAATGGCGGAATCATCGAGGCGGACGCAAGTGGATAGATTGCTCGTAGCTCATGGTGCTAAAATGATTAAAATATATATTATCATCCTTTTCATAATTCCAAATAACAAGTTTACATTGTTTCAATCATAAATAACCAAATAAAACTCAGTTAAAGCTCATTAAACTAGGTCCAAGGTCCTACACGTGAAGGCATCTCAAAATCCTCCTAAGCTGCATTTCCTGAAATCATGTGAAAATAATATTTGTTCAGCTAACGAATTAGCTGGTGAGTAAACATAGGTTTTGTATATATACATATATAGATAATGATAAAAAAATTTGAAATGATTAAAATGAATAGATGAATTCAATGCTCATGTTATGACAAAAATATAAATACAAAGTGTAGCACACAAGGTAAACATATAGCACAATCTAACGTTACAACTAACATCCACTTAATCACACAGACTAAGTGACGTTGATAAAATGATCAAATTGAAAAGCCCGTTTAATCATCCTCGGATAAAATATCGGATAGTTAAACTAAATGTAGTTACAATCACCCTTGGTTAAAGTATCAGGAGATTTAGTTAAAATGCGGTTACAGTCACCATCGGATAATGTATCAGGTGATTATGTTAAAATGAAATAAGTAAACGGTTACAATTACCCTCGGATAACATATCAGGTAATTAACCCAAATAAATGAAAACCAGTTACAATCACCCTCGGTTAAAGTATCGGGCAATTAAACCAAATGAATGAAAACAAGTTACAACCATCATCGGTTAAAGTATCAGGTGATTGACTAAAAATGAATCAAAATGAACAAAATGATAAACTTGATTTAGTAAGGTACATGATTTCACCCCAAAGTATAAAACTGAAAAAGGGGCTATGAATACTCACTTGGAAATTGATCGATGAAATGAATTAAGATAAGACTTGAAGTAGGCACCGGAAAAACTCCTTAAGGATCACCTAAGGAATAACGTCTTATGTTATACTAATAACTATTGGTGATTCAGAAAATTCTAGGGTTCTAATAGGAATTTGAGGTTTTAATTATTAATAATGATATACTAATTAAATATATAAAGATTAATTTCATGGTAAATTAAATAAAATATAAGTGCAATATTATAAATAAATAACTGAATTCTTATGATAATTATCTTTTTAACATAGAGTAGTTATCTAGATAACAATATCGAAATAACTATTGACAACTACTCAATAACTCAACATATAGATTTTTATAAAGTTCAAGACTTTGAAGTGTATATGAATAAATTGATACTAGCTTTTCATACTTTTGTAAAACTTTAAGCATTAACTTCAACCATCTTTTCAAAATATTTCATGAAATTTAATTTATAAATGGTCCAAGAAATAAGGTTAAATTAAGATATAATAAAAGATTATATACACTTGTAAAAACTGTAAAAAAACATTTGTACATGCACCAAGATTCGAACCCTGGGCCTTGTGTTCTACCACTACACGCTTAAACCATCAGACCAAATTACTTTTGTTGTAATAGTTTCACAAAAAATTATATTTTAATCGTGTTCATCCTTTACACCCAAATCCTACATTCATAAACCCTAAAATCAAAACCACTAAAATTGAACCTGAACCGAATCCAAAACCGAAATCAAATACAATCACGATGATCAGCACATGATAACAAGTTTAAAGATGTCTTTAATCACCTGATTTGATGAACAACTACTGAAGATTAATAAGAAAATAGAGGCGCTGATGTGAGCTCAATTGTTGATCCAAGAGGGTTGATTCGATTCGATCAATGATGCAGAAACACTCTTTAATGTGTGACGAACAAAAGCCCCAAGAAATCAGATGCTAAAACCGATCCAAGTGTGGTGGTCGACTGATGAACAGAGACACGACGAACAGCGGATCAAGTTAACTGTGTGTGTGTGTTATAGTTAAAATTGATGTTGCACAGAGGTGAAGTGAAGTCGAGGGAGCATGTTGGACGATTTATAGTGACTTGAATACGAGTGCAAGGCTGTTAACGAACCCGAGTTGGTTTCGGATGAAGATAAGCACGATTCGAACGATTCATTATGATAATCACTGATTAAGGTCGTTTCTTTGATAGAAATCTACTTAAGAAGTGTTTCAGATTGAATTAATTTGATTGTTATTGATCAATTCAGTTGAATTTAAGCTGAATTTGACCGGTTTATGTGGGTTTGATTTGGATTAGTGATAAACATATATATCTCGTCCATTTTTATCTTCTATGGTTCGAAACTGATGGCTAAAGGGATAGGAACGGTTCGAACACCCAAAATGACCCGATTTTGTTGAGATTTGACCCTCGCCGGAGTCGCCGGAGAGCTCGCCGGAAACGCGGGGTGGGGGGTTGGGATCTGTTTGAATTATTTACAAGTTAGGTCCCTGCAGTTTATATTTGGTTTAAATTAGTTTTAAAGGTTTTAAAGCTAGTTTCAAAAATTACACTAATTAACCTTGTAGTTAGATTTTTGTCATTTAACGTACTTATTCCACCAATAATTTAACTCGACTAACCATACTAACTAAATTCTTTCTTTTAATTTTATAAAAACGTACTAATTATATAGGTATTGTTTTAATTGAATGAAATTAATGAATAATATATTTTCATTTCAAGATCTTTATGAAATTTTAAATGAAATTGAAATGGGTCGAGTTCGGACTTGAATCGGGTTTGATTCGGGGCAAATGTTACAGTCTCCCCTCCTTTAGGAAATTTCGTCCCGAAATTTGATTAACGTTCGTTTTGGTAAAGGATTATCATAGGATTTAGTGAGGTAATTTGCTAGAGACTAAGTTTTAAATTATTGAGCGTCGTTTATAGTTTGGGTTGAAATGAAATCAGATGAACTAATTGAACAAAAGTTCGAATAGCGATTGATTGGTACCCAAGATCATAATGGAACTTGAATTGAGTTCTGAGTAAACATGGTAACTAAAGTGAATGAGAGCGGGTTGATAAAATGAATAACTAACGTGAATAAAAGCGATTAATAAGATGAATGAATGGATCGACTGAATGGATATGGTTAATAAAACAAATGAATAAACGAGTAAACATGGTGAATCAAAAATGAGTAAAACGGGTACAACTCCAAGCATTGTCTTTGATGATGAGTTTTCCATCATAGATGAAGTAATGTTATCTAGCTCTCTCGAGTTGAACAAGAATACGTCAACTTCGAGATGTTGAATCACCAACGTGAGCACTAGATGTTGATAGTGAATAATGATCAATGAAAGATGCAAAAGAAAACATTGTTAAGATCAAATTGCAATGAGTCAAGGTCCAGAAGTTACACAAACTTCACTGGACATGGGCAACCCTTCATTGGACGATGTGACAAGTACACTTATATATAGGATGTACCAGCGGCGTATCCACCATGCCCTTATCACACTACATTTGTCGCGTTGCCCAAAGCACACGACAAAACTTATTATGACTCTCATGCACCGGCTTTTGTAATTCCGTGTGCACCCGTAATTACATAAGCCTTTGCATGATTCGCATATTTCATTTTGTCACGTGCGAGTTTAAGGGACACAAAAACTTCATATAATGATGCACATTGGTTATGATTTCATGCTTGAGTAATTAACTTCATCGAAATTTAAGTTCATGAGAATTCTTGTTTATAGTTAGCATGTTTATAAATGATCAAGTTTCTTACATAGAAGATAACCACACTCATGTCATGTCACGTTTATCAAAGATTGTAGATAATTAACTTAACAGATCATGTGTAGTTACCAAGTTCTTAATAGATTAAATAGATAATGAAGTTTAGTTATAGGAATGAATGATTACATTCATAATATAGATAATCAAGTACATTGGAAAATTTAATAAAATTTATATGAAGTAGAGTTCAAAGGAGAAATTATATTCGTATAAAAGTGAGTTTATGGATGAAGTATGTTAGGTTTGATTAATAGTAGATTTATAATGAGTTAAATGAATCATATGTGAATATGATGATATTTATGATTAAATGGATTATATGAGAATTTGATAATGAGTTTATGAGTTATATGAAAATTTGAATGATGAAGTTGTGATTAAAGATATTATATGTGATTTTGATGAAAATTTTGTGTTTTGTTAAATTTTAGGAAGTGTGTGATGCTAAATTTATATATGATTGATGATTATTGAACTTTGATGATGAAGCATTATTGTTTTGTATAATAAAGAAAGTTATTTATTTATTATTATTATATTTTTTTTTTAGGAATCTTTGAAAATAGGAGATATTGAAATCATGTTAAGATATTCCGAGTGTAGACGTTTGGTTCGCAAACCGCACGAATACGTTGACCTATCAAAGTAGTAAGTTCCTTGACTTTATTGAAGACGTGACTACCTATAAGTGGACGCTCACCCCGAGAGTTCCCAGGTAAGGTAACAGATCCATCGGTTGATTTGGATTTATACGAATACCTTTTCCTAGACAGAACACTCGAGATACAGGCACCCACTCTTCCAGTATTGCACGTGTTCAGTTACGAAACTTAGACTTTGACGAGATTTGAAAATAAAACAATATTGAATTTGGAAGTTGATGAAGAAATTTGAAAATCATAAAGTTTTAATTTTAATTTTTTTTTTTGAGAATCGATTAGGAAATCGATTTGGATTAGGCATAAGCCTTAATGTTTTGAAGTTCATATGATTTATACTGAGAGTTGTATTAGTGCAATGAGGGGTAAACAAAAGGCATATAAAACATAACACGTATGTAAACAAGTAAACATGTAAGCAATTAGTAAGAACTAACATGTAGTGACATGATATGACTAATGTATGGGTGCTTAGTTATAGACTAGGTCATTCCATTTCTAATAACCTAATTCCCTATAACCATGGCTCTGATACCAATCTGTCACACCCCGACCAATGGCGGAATCATCGAGGCGGACGCAAGTGGATAGATTGCTCGTAGCTCATGGTGCTAAAATGATTAAAATATATATTATCATCCTTTTCATAATTCCAAATAACAAGTTTACATTGTTTCAATCATAAATAACCAAATAAAACTCAGTTAAAGCTCATTAAACTAGGTCCAAGGTCCTACACGTGAAGGCATCTCAAAATCCTCCTAAGCTGCATTTCCTGAAATCATGTGAAAATAATATTTGTTCAGCTAACGAATTAGCTGGTGAGTAAACATAGGTTTTGTATATATACATATATAGATAATGATAAAAAAATTTGAAATGATTAAAATGAATAGATGAATTCAATGCTCATGTTATGACAAAAATATAAATACAAAGTGTAGCACACAAGGTAAACATATAGCACAATCTAACGTTACAACTAACATCCACTTAATCACACAGACTAAGTGACGTTGATAAAATGATCAAATTGAAAAGCCCGTTTAATCATCCTCGGATAAAATATCGGATAATTAAACTAAATGTAGTTACAATCACCCTTGGTTAAAGTATCAGGAGATTTAGTTAAAATGCGGTTACAGTCACCATCGGATAATGTATCAGGTGATTATGTTAAAATGAAATAAATAAACGGTTACAATTACCCTCGGATAACATATCAGGTAATTAACCCAAATAAATGAAAACCAGTTACAATCACCCTCGGTTAAAGTATCGGGCAATTAAACCAAATGAATGAAAACAAGTTACAACCACCATCGGTTAAAGTATCAGGTGATTGACTAAAAATGAATCAAAATGAACAAAATGATAAACTTGATTTAGTAAGGTACATGATTTCACCCCAAAGTATAAAACTGAAAAAGGGGCTATGAATACTCACTTGGAAATTGATCGATGAAATGAATTAAGATAAGACTTGAAGAAGGCACCGGAAAAACTCCTTAAGGATCACCTAAGGAATAACGTCTTATGTTATACTAATAACTATTGGTGATTCAGAAAATTCTAGGGTTCTAATAGGAATATGAGGTTTTAATTATTAATAATGATATACTAATTAAATATATAAAGATTAATTTCATGGTAAATTAAATAAAATATAAGTGCAATATTATAAATAAATAACTGAATTCTTATGATAATTATCTTTTTAACATAGAGTAGTTATCTAGATAACAATATCGAAATAACTATTGA
Source organism: Tagetes erecta (assembly GCA_030867185.1). NCBI lineage: Eukaryota > Viridiplantae > Streptophyta > Magnoliopsida > Asterales > Asteraceae > Tagetes > Tagetes erecta. Next base: position 22,685,516 of record CM061497.1, on the reverse strand, counting down.
CAACTACTCAATAACTCAACATATAGATTTTTATAAAGTTCAAGACTTTGAAGTGTATATGAATAAATTGATACTAGCTTTTCATACTTTTGTAAAACTTTAAGCATTAACTTCAACCATCTTTTCAAAATATTTCATGAAATTTAATTTATAAATGGTCCAAGAAATAAGGTTAAATTAAGATATAATAAAAGATTATATACACTTGTAAAAACTGTAAAAAAACATTTGTACATGCACCAAGATTCGAACCCTGGGCCTTGTGTTCTACCACTACACGCTTAAACCATCAGACCAAATTACTTTTGTTGTAATAGTTTCACAAAAAATTATATTTTAATCGTGTTCATCCTTTACACCCAAATCCTACATTCATAAACCCTAAAATCAAAACCACTAAAATTGAACCTGAACCGAATCCAAAACCGAAATCAAATACAATCACGATGATCAGCACATGATAACAAGTTTAAAGATGTCTTTAATCACCTGATTTGATGAACAACTACTGAAGATTAATAAGAAAATAGAGGCGCTGATGTGAGCTCAATTGTTGATCCAAGAGGGTTGATTCGATTCGATCAATGATGCAGAAACACTCTTTAATGTGTGACGAACAAAAGCCCCAAGAAATCAGATGCTAAAACCGATCCAAGTGTGGTGGTCGACTGATGAACAGAGACACGACGAACAGCGGATCAAGTTAACTGTGTGTGTGTGTTATAGTTAAAATTGATGTTGCACAGAGGTGAAGTGAAGTCGAGGGAGCATTTTGGACGATTTATAGTGACTTGAATACGAGTGCAAGGCTGTTAACGAACCCGAGTTGGTTTCGGATGAAGATAAGCACGATTCGAACGATTCATTATGATAATCACTGATTAAGGTCGTTTCTTTGATAGAAATCTACTTAAGAAGTGTTTCAGATTGAATTAATTTGATTGTTATTGATCAATTCAGTTGAATTTAAGCTGAATTTGACCGGTTTATGTGGGTTTGATTTGGATTAGTGATAAACATATATATCTCGTCCATTTTTATCTTCTATGGTTCGAAACTGATGGCTAAAGGGATAGGAACGGTTCGAACACCCAAAATGACCCGATTTTGTTGAGATTTGACCCTCGCCGGAGTCGCCGGAGAGCTCGCCGGAAACGCGGGGTGGGGGGTTGGGATCTGTTTGAATTATTTACAAGTTAGGTCCCTGCAGTTTATATTTGGTTTAAATTAGTTTTAAAGGTTTTAAGCTAGTTTCAAAAATTACACTAATTAACCTTGTAGTTAGATTTTTGTCATTTAACGTACTTATTCCACCAATAATTTAACTCGACTAACCATACTAACTAAATTCTTTCTTTTAATTTTATAAAAACGTACTAATTATATAGGTATTGTTTTAATTGAATGAAATTAATGAATAATATATTTTCATTTCAAGATCTTTATGAAATTTTAAATGAAATTGAAATGGGTCGAGTTCGGACTTGAATCGGGTTTGATTCGGGGCAAATGTTACATGGCTTGTCGCTGATCGACGACCACCATGCAGCCAATGGCGTTGGCTTCGACTTGATCTCATCAGTATAGAACCTAGGGTCTAATGTCTCATTCACTGTGTAAAATCCAAGAGTCGTAGCCCACTCGGCTAAGGTAAACTGTTGAAGCTCCCCACCAAGAAAAAATGAAACAACAATGTAGGTGGTGCGATCAATGGATGAAGTGAGATCACGAGGTGGAGGAGTAAATGAAAACATGGACAGAAACTCTAGGCACTTCTCCCTATATGACCTCCTGTGCCCAGATTCAACATCCGTCGCCACAGAGTAGAACCAGCTAAACCAATAAGACCCACTGCTCGATCTTCATCATGAAGATCGCTCAAAGTTTCCAATCGATGGTGTGCGTCAGTCTAATCTCCCTACCGACCAACCTCCAAAGGCGACTCCGCGCCTCGGTTCCTCTACGAAACTGCAAATAAGGGTTGTCGTTTAGAAACTCAGCTGAACCCTTAGGCGTAGTATCAGGACGTGAACGCTTGCGTGGGGCCATAATCTTTAATAATATACGATTCAATTTTTTAGTAATTTAAAAAATAAATTAATTTTTTAAATAATAAAAAAATTATAATTAATATACGGTTCAATTTTTTAAATAATAAAACAAAACAAATACTCTAATAAGTTTTAACCATTTTTATACTAATTAAGTTAAAAAAAATTAAAATATCTAACGACCGTTGGACATATAACGGTCGTTATCCTACAATTCTTCAATCGCCAATGTATCCCCTATTGATCCTCGTTAACCACACCATCTCAAAAATTCGTATCTAAATCTAAAACAACTACTATTTAATGAATCTGAATCAAGTTATACATCTACAAAACAAGTATATACAACTACAAGTTAATGAATCTAAATCTAAAACAAGTATATTAGATGGTTAGAAAACGTACCCGTAAGCTTGAGTGGTCCGAAACACCGTCAGATTGATTACCCGTTCGTTGTCGGAAACACCCATTAGATCGAAATCGCCTGTTAGATATGTGTTTGTAAGTGTGTGTTGTTGTGTGTTTGGGTGTGTGGGTGATGTGAAGAAGACACGGTTGTCTATTCCCGTTACATTTGTTATAACGATCGTTGGGCCTATAACGACCGCTATACGTTTTTGATTTAACACTAACGACCGTTAGGAGCATAACGGGCATTAGATTCAAACTAAAACCTCTTTTAGCTTTGTTAACTACTAATGCTCGTTATACATCTAACGATCGTTAATTATTTTTAGTCACTTTTGGTTTTTTCCCTTTATAAATACCGTTCATTTTTTCAAAAAATAAATTGCACAATCTTGTTTCACTGGTTTACATATAAACAAGAACAAAAATGAATCCATGGACGGAAGAAGAGGAGTTGGCTTTAGGAAAATCGATAAAACTAGAAAGGAGTGAGGAGCCAAATTGGGATCAACTGTCCACTCGGTTCCATCGTCACCTTTGACGTGATGAAGAAACCCATATCATCATTCAGCTCAGAAGTAAATGGTTTGATATGCGTTGTAAAATGATTAAGTTTCACACTTCCAAGCCATTTTGTTATGGTTTGATATGCGTCGTAAAATGGTTTGATATGTGTCGTAAAATGATTAAGTTTGATACTTCCAAGCCATTTTGTTATGGTAATCGCATAACAAAATGTCTTGGAAGTGTTAAATGAGTCCGAAGCTACTTTCTAGGCTCAAGAAAAATATCGTTCAGAATTCGGTATTCCTTTTAGTCATTTTGCTACTATGGAGTATTTTAAGGCATCATTTTAACTGTTTTTAGTTTATCTTTTGTAATAATCGTCTGTGTTTTGTAATAATTGAGACATTTTGTTTTGTAATAATCATGTGTTTCGAAATAAATGTAGACATTGCATTAACATTAATACTTTTACATATATTTCTTAAAACTGTTTATGATGTACGCATTGCGTATATTTCATCAGCCATAAACCGCATTGCGTATATTTTTTTGCTACCCATTAACATACAAATTACAATGCCAACATTAACACCAATATGACCCGCGTCACCGGGCCAAACATTTTGAGCGAACACATGTAAGGATTCTACCACTTCTTGACAAGTGTGTTCCAATAATTTATCCGACCTAAAAACCATATGAAATAATCTTCAAATTCCAAAACAATTCGCGAAACTCTACGATGAATGCACGATAAACCATGACACATATTTGGACGACATTCATATGGAAACCATATACGAATTTCTAATGTCCCCATATTAATCTCGAAAAGATATCAGTTTATATCGTCAGTAGATATCAGTAGGTATACATGCAATTACAAAGAATAAATTTATTTGTTGTGTTTACATAAAAAAAAGCAATAACTATTATATTAATACCATATCAACATCCCAAAATGAAGGATAACCTGGGTGAGACCCATCACCATATTGTAGTGGGTCTAAATCTCCTTGGATTATTAAGTCAAAAAACTCACTAGGAAGACATGTCCAAAGCAAATTTTTCCCGATTCTTTTGATTTCTTGTTAACGTAAACATATCAGTCTGGCTACCCAAACAAAATATGCTGAAAAAGAAAACATTTAAATTACATTTAAATAAAATACAATATCATGAAATAAATGATTATGTTAAAATAACATACATATGACCAAATTAAACAGTTATTCTAAAACCCTAGTAGAGCACCCCACCAATTCCGATTAAGTTCATTGGCGTAAAGACACGCACACACATGAATATCACTATTCTGGTAAAACTGCATAGCATTTCTTGATCACCCAATGATAAAGGATAAATTATACATAAATCCCGCGTTATGTTTGTTAACATTTTGTGTCGTTTCGGTTACATTTATATATCAATTTTGACACAACTAATGTTTTTATGTTTCATAGGTCCCATGTTGATAAAGAAACGGATAGATCGTGAAAAATCGAATCCGTAGGCGAAAACGGGGCGCGAAACGGAGTTACGAGCGGACCGGAACGCAAAACCGAAGAAAACGATCGAAACCGAGACAAAACGAAGCGAATGGATCTGGCCACGCCACGCGACCAGCCACCCCAAGCTGGCCGCGCGACGCGGCGTGGTCAGTTGGTGAATCTTCTTGGCACGGCACGGGCCACAAGTTGTTTCGTAGCCGCGCGAAGCGGCGACGCGTTTTCGGCTGAAAGTTTTCGCGTTTTTGGTCCTGTTTGCTATATAAACTCTCCACAACTAAACCCTAGCCTCCATACTCGACTAAGGGACGAATTTGAGGAGATTTCTAGGGTTTTTGAGCTTAGCAAGACGGAAACGAAGTGCTAGAAGCGGATTGGATCGTGGATTGCTTCTCGGTTTAATCGGGTTTCATTGTTTCTTCGCTATCAGTCTGGCTACCCAAACAAAATATGCTGAAAAAGAAAACATTTAAATTACATTTAAATAAAATACAATATCATGAAATAAATGATTCTGTTAAAATAACATACATATGACCAAATTAAACAGTTATTCTAAAACCCTAGTAGAGCACCCCACCAATTCCGATTAAGTTCATTGGCGTAAAGACACGCACACACATGAATATCACTATTCTGGTAAAACTGCATAGCATTTCTTGATCACCCAATGATAAAGGATAAATTATACATAAATCCCGCGTTATGTTTGTTAACATTTTGTGTCGTTTCGGTTACATTTATATATCAATTTTGACACAACTAATGTTTTTATGTTTTGTAGGTCCCATGTTGATAAAGAAACGGATAGATCGTGAAAAATCGAATCCGTAGGCGAAAACGGGGCGCGAAACGGAGTTACGAGCGGACTGGAACGCAAAACCGAAGAAAATGATCGAAACCGAGACAAAACGAAGCGAATGGATCTGGCCACGCCACGCGACCAGACACCCCAAGCTGGCCGCGCGACGCGGCGTGGACAGTTGGTGAATCTTCTTGGCACGACACGGGCCATAAGTTGTTTCGTAGCCGCGCGACGCGGCGACGCGTTTTCGGCTGAAAGTGTTCGCGTTTTTGGTCCGGTTTGCTATATAAACTCTCCACAACTAAACCCTAGCCTCCATACTCGACTAAGGGACGAATTTGAGGAGATTTCAAGGGTTTTGAGCTTAGCAAGACGGAAACGAAGTGCTAGAAGCGGATTGGATCGTGAATTGCTTCTCGGTTTAATTGGGTTTCATTGTTTCTTCGCTTTTGTCTTTATTATGACCATGTTTGCTACTTCTAAACTTGTGTTTTTATTAGTAAATATGATTGTTGGCTAAACTCATTGAATCACCTAGGCCAATGATAACTTAGTTACTCGTCTTCGCATGTTTGTTGGATTGGTTTTGACGTTAGTTCAAATTATGACTTAGTAAAGTATTTTATTTGATTGATTGATGCTTGAATATATGTTTGGTTTGGTTTGAATTGATTAAATTGTTCCATTTAATTCTTGATGAATGTCTTTCATATAATTGAATTAAATTAGGTTACGGACTGTGTGTTAGTAACTAGTTTATGGTTTAGGTGCACTAAAACCATAGGAATAATTGGTTGGGTCAAACTAATAAGAATGTGTAGCTAAACTTGTATCCGTGAGGTGATAGTTTAACGAGTATGTCTATGTGATTAATTAACTAGGTCATATCTGTGAAGAGTGGTAGGTTTATTTTTAATTACATTGTTTACTTGTGTTATTTAAATCATATAAAATTACCTTAGTTTATTATATTGTGAGGTAGATAGACGCTATAGGTACTAAGTCATAAAATTCCGGGTAACTGTGAGGAAGTCCGATAATTAAACTAGTTCAACTATTACCTTGATAAAAACCCGTAGGTTTCTTCTCGAGAAGGGTCGAGGGTCTTATTGGTGTTTGGGTCAAGCGAGTATCTTACGATCCCAGTCCAACGTCTAAATATTTTCCAACAAACTAGTAATTTGAGTAACTAGGGAGTCAGGTCTAGGTGGTTTATCTCTTCCCATCTGATTTTACTTCGTTTTCGTGTCGGTTTCTATATTTAGTAAGTTTTCAACTTTAGTAACTTTCCATATTTAGCAGGTTACTATTTTTAGCAGTAAAAATCCCCCTTCTTAAATAATCTTTTAATTAAAGTTCGTGTCGAGTTTAGTTAAGTCTTGTCTAGTTAAGTTAACGTAGTATATAGAGTCTGTGGGTCGACACGCGGACTTACTTAAGCTATATTACATTCGACCGGTACACTGTCGGTTGTGTGTAAGTTAGTTAGTTTGTCTGGGTTTTTATAAATATTAAAACTAGGTGTTTTTGTTTGTTTAGTTTATATATATATTACACGCATCAAGTTTTTGGCGCCGTTGCCGGGGACTCTTGGTAACTGCGTTAATTAACATTTTGAGTCTTAACTGCTTTTCACGTGCGTTTCGTTTTGTTTGTTTGAGTCGTAGGGGTCTAGTTTTTATTGTCCTTATTTCCAGTTTTTCGTGTCTAGCTTGCCTTCTTGTTTATTTATTTTTTGTTTGATTTCTTTTTATTAATTTCTGTAGGTATATGCCACACTTGAGGTCGCACGCGCCATTGAAGCGTACTGTTGAAGCATCTAACCCAGAACTAGAGACTGTTGCTGACTCGTCTGCGGAGGTAAAGGTAAGTACTGTGAAATTTGATTTTACACCGCACCCGTCACCACATCACTCACCGCACAGCTCAGCACCTAGTAGTCCTAGGTTCACAATGGCTGATAATCGCACTCGTCTGCGGAGGTAAAGGTAAGTACTGTGCACGAGCAAGCCATCGATGGTTTCACCGGGAACCATTCATCTATCACGGTGCCTGCGATTGATAACCCGAACTCTTGGCAGATCCCATCCTACATCATGACCGCCATCAAAAATAGTCAGTTCCATGGGCGGGATGATGAGGACGCACCCGCACACTTGTCGCGCCTCACGCGAATAGTGAGCACTTTCAAACTCCAGGGTGCGTCCGATGATGCGATCTACCTCTATCTGTTCCCCTTTTCTTTGGCGGATCGGGCACTCATTTGGCTCGATTCGCAAGCTGCTGGGACATTCACGACGTGGGCAGAACTTCGTTCAACTTTCCTGAACAAGTACTTCCCACCTGCTAAGGCATCTCGCCTTCGTGATCAGATCCACTCGTTCCGAATGGAACCTGATGAGCCCTACTACATGTCTTGGGAGCGATTCCAAAACTTGTTATCTCGCTGCTCCCAGCATGGGCTCACACCGTGGGCTTTAGTTGAAAAATTCTATAATGGGCTAACTTATGAAGTTAGGTCTAGGTTTGACACATCTGCCGGGGGGGGGGGAACTTAATGGGTAAAATGAATGTGACACAGTGTAATGAACTTTTTAAAAGTTTTGCCCAAACTGAACATGAGCAGCGGTCCACTCACAGAAATTCCAGTCTTGTAACTAGTACACCTTCTTCTACTCAGGGTGTGCACCATGTTAGCATGGAAACTAGTGTGGCTGTTGCGTTAGGAAACCTAACCCGTGAGGTGAAAGAGCTTAGGTCGAAAGTGGATAAGTGTGAGTTGTGACGGGGAGGGCATGATACGTCTGAGTGTCCGTTGATGTCAAGAGAGGAACATGTAGAGTTCGTAGCAAATCAGAATAGGTTCCCGAATAGCAATAATAATAACTCTAATTGGAACCGAAATTCAAACTTTAATAGCAACTCTAACCGGCGTTCTTCAGGTGCCCCACCGAGTTATATTTCTACGTTTAATAATAATAAAAACCAGGGTGTGGGGCAAGCTAGTGGTAGTGAGCAGGTTAGTGGACATGGGTCTAGTGAAAGCATGCATAGGATTGAACAGCTGTTAGTTCAGTTAGTCGCTAAGGATAAGGTTACACAGGAAACCCTAGCGAAACATGAACTTCAATTACAGAACCAGCATGCTATTATCTTAGATATCCAGAGAACTGTAGGAGAATTAGTTAAGCAGTCACCTAGTCAGAGGTCCAAGGTCAGTTCTCTGTAGGGGTGTGCGCGGTGCGGTTAGGTTCGGTTTTTACCCTTAACCGCAACCACAACCGCAATATGCGGTTAGTGGTTTTCATAAACCGTTCGGTGATCGGTTTTTTCGGTTCTTATTCGCGGTTTCGGTGTGGTTACGGTGCGGTGCGGTTATTTATTTATTTATTTTGTTTTACTAACCGAAGTTTGAAAGAGTAAACAATAAGTATATTGATAGATACGACATAAATTCATTATTGGGATAAAATGCATTACATCAATAGTAAACCACGATGTGTTACGTTCATAAAGAAACAAAGTTCATTAAAGTAAAAAAAAGACAACCAATAAAGTTCAAAAGATTGTTTTGTAGTCTTCATCAGAAAGATCCACTGCACTTTTGCCTGTAAATATAAACAAAACCACACCACTTTAGTTCAATAAATAAGATCCAAAATCTACATGCCATATTTATACTTATATTAAAACGAAGTTCGGTGCGGTTCGGTTATTTCGGTGGTTAGAAAAAGGAATAACCAAACTGCAACCGCAAATGTCGGTTTCGGTTAATTTCGGTTCGGTTAATTGCGGTTACCTTTTCTGTTTGGTTATTTCGGTTCGGTTTAATCGGTTAGTTCGGTTTCGATTCGGTTAATTCGGTTTTTTGCACACCCCTAGTTCTCTGGATCCACTCAAACGAACCCATCGGCTCAGTTGAATGCTATCTCAACCCGTAGCGGTAGAGTTTTAGAGCCTGTTAGGAAGAAGGTGTCGTTTAGTGAGCCCTTAGTGAGTGAGAAGGTAGTTAGTGATGATGATGAGGAAGTTGATGAGGAGTTAGTTTTAGAGGGTCCGGGTAGTGATCAAGCGGAGTTTAGTAACCCAAAACCCGATAGTGACCCTAGTTTGGTTTAAGTGTGGGGAGGAAGCCGGTGGATGTTAGGCCCTCCCCTTTGATTGATCATGCTAGAGTGGCATACCCCGCTCGTTTGAAGCAGCAGAAGTACACGCGGGATTATGGCCATTTCCTAGATCTGTTTAAGCAGTTAAAGATCAATCTGCCGTTTATAGAAGTTCTCCAGCATATGCCTAAGTATGCTAAGTTCTTAAAGGACATCCTTAAGAACAAATTCAAGCTTAGAGAACTATCTTTTGTCCCATTGAGTGGCGAGTGCTCGGCAGTACTCATGAATACACTGCCCGAAAAGCTATCTGATCCAGGAGTCTTCACGATTCCTTGTCTTTTCGGCAGTAACACTATGAGCACTGCTTTAGCTGACCTAGGCGCTAGTATAAATCTCATGCCATATTCCTTATACGAGAAGCTAGGTTTAGGAGTTCTTACACCCACTCGTATGTCTTTGTCGTTAGCAGATCGTTCTGTGATCTATCCACGGGGAATTGTGGAGAATCTTTTAGTGAAAGTCGATAAGTTTGTTTTCCCCGTTGATTTTGTTGTGCTTGACATGGAGGCTGACGCCAAAGTCCCCATTATCCTCGGTCTTCCATTCTTGCGAACTGCTCGTGCTCTGATCGATGTCTTCAACGGACAGATCACTCTGCAAGTAGAGGACGAGACTGCTGTTTTCAAAATTCTTGATACGTTGATAGAAACTAAGTGTTGGGATAATAGGGTTCAGGTAATTAATGGAGAGGATAGGTGGGAAAAGGCAGGGGACGATAGCGAGTTTTTTAGTGAGTACTGGGCCAGTGTTAAGCGGATGCTTAGAGCTAAGTGTGGGGATCCTAGCAGGTTTAAGGATACCCCAGATGATGCAGGCTGAGCCATAGGATTGAAAGTGGTTTTGTAGAGTTTGTATACGTTTCATTTATCGAGTCAATTTTTCTTTTATTTCATTTCATTTTACTTAATTTATTTTTGTCGAGACAGTTTTACGCTCGGGTATTCTTGTTTTTGTTTTTGCAGGTTTAAATCATTCTCACCCGTACTCAATCTCCATTTGGGTGAGTTTGTATTTGTGAAGACGAAGATGGAGCTCGAGAGTGTCGGTGAAAGTTCGATCGCGACCGAAATGCTATACGATCGAAGCTGAAGATTGGAACGAAGATTTGGAGCTTACGCGTTCTGCATATAACCAGCTAAGTCTTTTCCAATTCACCTCTCTATCTTTAATTTTTGCATTTTTATTTTTTATTTTTAGATGTTTTCCATTTCTACATTAGGGACAATGTAGAACTTAAGTGTGGGGATGGGAAATAGTCATTTCTGAATCTTGTTTGTTTGTTTCGAGTCTTATAGAGTCTTAAAAAAATCCAAAAAAATTGAAAAAAATTGAAAATGTCTTTGTTTAAGTTGTGCACTTCATAGAAAATGATAGCAAACTGATTTTGGTTTTCAAATGAGTTGTGGTTTTTAAAACAAAGATGAATTTGGATAAACTTTTGGTAACCCAATTAGCTGAGATAGTTTCCTAAGTGTAATAATAGAAAGTTAATTGTCGTGAATCTCGTGAGTTGTCATCTTAGGGGAAATAGGAAGACCTTAACTAAATTAAATTAGGTACCATTTTAGGATTTAGAACTTAAATAGGTTAAGGGGTAGTGCCATTTTAGGATTTATAACACACTTCTTGTGAAAGAAGTGGCGCATCCGCAAATAAAATGTCCACCGGGTATAGTACTGAAAAGCGCTCAAAGTAGCTGCTAAATAAAAAAGCTCAAAGAGCCAATTCAAATGAAAAAAAAGAAAAAAAAAGAAAAAAAATAAGGCAAGTGATCCAAGACCTCATGTGCTCTACCTCCGGGATAGCGACTTGGATACGACACCCCTGGATGAGGTGATCTTGTTTTATGAAAAAAAAAAGAATAAACAGTCTATACCCACAAAATTCATCCATCAAAATCCACCCTAATATGGCACTAGTCTTTAGCTTAGTTAAGTTCTTTAGGTTATTTTGGTAGGAAAACCTTTGTGGTTTATCTGGTGCCTCGTTAAGCAACAATAATCGGGCTAACTTATTTTTCCTTTGTGTGAGACCTTGTAGATAAATGATTTAATTAAATTTAAATTAAACATAAAGGGAAACTTGATTGGCTAGTGTTAGGGTGTTTAAATAAAACGCACCAATGTTTATCTGATTTGTTTCTTGTTTAAGAATCTGTAACGAAATGTTGATTGTCTTAGTTAGTTGTTATTCTATGTGCATGCTTTTTCAGGGACGAAAAAGGTTAAGTGTGGGGATGTTTGATAAAGGATAAATTATACATAAATCCCGCGTTATGTTTGTTAACATTTTGTGTCGTTTCGGTTACGTTTATATATCAATTTTGACACAACTAATGTTTTTATGTTTCATAGGTCCCATTTTGATAAAGAAACGGATAGATCGTGAAAAATCGAATCCGTAGGCGAAAACGGGGCGCGAAACGGAGTTACGAGCGGACCGGAACGCAAAACCGAAGAAAACAATCGAAACCGAAACAAAACGAAGCGAATGGGGCTGGCCACGCCACGCGACCAGCCACCCTAAGCTGGCCGCGCGACGCGGCGTGGTCAGTTGGTGGATCTTCTTGGCACGGCACGCGGCCACAAGTTGTTTCGTAGCCGCGCGACGCGGCGACGCATTTTCGGCTGTAAGTTTTCGCGTTTTTGGTCCTGTTTGCTATATAAACTCTCCACAACTAAACCCTAGCCTCCATACTCGACTAAGGGACGAATTTGAGGAGATTTCAAGAGTTTTTGAGCTTAGCAAGACGGAAACGAAGTGCTAGAAGCGGATTGGATCGTGGATTGCTTCTCGGTTTAATCGGGTTTCATTGTTTCTTCGCTTTTGTCTTTATTATGACCATGTTTGCTATTTCTAAACTTGTGTTTTTATTAGTAAATATGATTGTTGGCTAAACTCATTGAATCACGTAGGCCAATGATAACTTAGTTACTCGTCTTTGCATGTTTGTTGGATTGGTTTTGACGTTGGTTCAAATTATGACTTAGTAAAGTATTTTATTTGATTGATTGATGCTTGAATATATGTTTGGTTTGGTTTGAATTGATTAAATTGTTCCATTTAATTCTTGATGAATGTCTTTCATATAATAGAATTAAATTAGGTTACGGATTGTGTGTTAGTAACTAGTTTATGGTTTAGGTGCATTAAAACCATAGGAATAATTGGTTGGGTCAAATTAATAAGAATGTGTAGCTAAACTTGTATCCGTGAGGTGATACTTTAACGAGTATGTCTATGTGATTAATTAACTAGGTCATATCTGTGAAGAGTGGTCTAGGTTTATTTTTAATTACATTGTTTACTTGTGTTATTTAAATCATATAAAATTACCTTAGTTTATTATATTGTGAGGTAGATAGACGCTATAGGTACTAAGTCATAAAATTTCGGGTAACTGTGAGGAAGTCCGATAATTAAACTGGTTCAACTATTACCTTGAAAAAACCCCGTAGGTTTCTTCTCGAGAAGGGTCGAGGGTCTTATTGGTGTTTGGGTCAAGCGAGTATCTTACGATCTCAGTCCAACGTCTAAACATTTTCCAACAAACTAGTAATTTGAGTAACTAGGGAGTCAGGTCTAGGTGGTTTATCTCTTCCCATCTGATTTTACTTCGTTTTTCGTGTCGGTTTCTATATTTAGTAAGTTTCCAACTTTAGTAACTTTCCATTTTTAGCAGGTTACTATTTTTAGCTGTAAAAATCCCCCTTCTTAAATAATCTTTTAATTAAAGTTCGTGTCGAGTTTAGTTAAGTCTTGTCTAGTTAAGTTAACGTAGTATATAGAGTCTGTGGTCGAGACCCGGACTTACTTAAGCTATATTACATTTGACCGGTACACTTCCGGTTATGTGTAAGTTAGTTAGTTTGTCTAGGTTTTTATAAATATTAGAACTAGGTGTTTTTGTTTGTTTATTTTATATATATATTACACGCATCACCCAACATTACTACGCCAGTTATGGTTTTCAACAGTTGTAGGAAAATCATCTCCGTTTGAAGAAGAACAACTTCATCTAGGCATTTTCACTGAATTGAAGGATTGAAAGTGAATGAAAATCGGTATCGTTCTAACGGTATATATATATATATATATATATATATATATATATATATATATATATATATATATATATATATATATATATATATATATTTGATGGTGAATCTTATGTCAAATCAAATAATTTGAGGCATTAACTTTCTAATGAACAGATTAACGGTCGTTATGTTATCAAATGTAACGGTCGTTAGGATGATAATGGTCATTATATTTGTATTTAGTAACTAACTCCTGTTAACGCTCTAACCGGTGTTATTATGGTGGCTGGTTAGACAATCAATGTGTGTGAATAGACCAGACGTTGTATATCATATCATATATCTTGGTAGGGACATTCACAATGCAGTGAGGATGATATTATCAATGTACTTATTTCTGGGTGTTTTGTTCGTTTCGTAATTTCATTACTAAGTGTATTATGTTTGTTTTTCTAAAACATTTTATGTTGGTATTATCATAGTGGTGTAGATTTAGGTGATGGTCGTTACACATAGAGGTGTTCAATATTTATTATATTTTAAAAGCCTAAATTCTCAATACAATTTAACCTTTTAACTTTGTAAGCCTACTTCCTAAATTCATAAACCCAAACTAAAAAACCTAAACCTAGTAATTGCTCATCGAGTTTTACTTTCATACTTTCACCAGGACCATCGTCTTCACCATCTACGTTGACAAAGTCACCATCTTTTTTACTTTTCTAATTTATAGTTTTGTATGTGTTTAGTCTTTTAGCTTTAGACATGTTTTACCTCACACTTAAGGAAGAAACTTTACTCTGGTAAATGTAGTGTTCTAATTTTTAAAGTAGCAAAAAATTAAATTAAAAATTCTAAGCTAATTCGGTTCAACCTGAAACCAAACCGAATTAGTTATGTTTATTTGGTTCGGTTAAGGATTGCACGAATTCAGTTCGGTTCGGATTGTGGTTTTACCAAAAAAACTCAATCCGAATAACCCGAACCGAGGAAAGCGAGTAACCCGCAAACCGAACCGATGAACACCCCTAATTACACATGTCAAATAACTAATAATTCAATACGGAAACCGAATATGATAACATTTTACAAGTAGCCACGATTTAAATACGAAAAATATCTAAATCTTGACATAAAAACTAAAAATAAATACAAGGTGTGATGCTTTTATAAAAATGAAACGGAAATTAGTGGTACTTTTTACACATCTCTTCGATAACATCCAGATTGGCACGTCATAATTTATCATCTGCTAGGAGCCCAAAGATTTCTGGTTTTTCTTTGCTTTATCTTTTACAACTGTTTGTGGCTGGACATTGACGGACTTCTCATCTTTGACTGTCACGTATTATATTAGTTGATGGATGCATATAGATGATGTTCGTTGGTAACTGGAAGACAGAGCGGTAATGAGTTTAAATAAAATAAATTGCATGAATCAAACATGATGTAATCAAAGAAATAGTTATCTTATGTTAATAGATAGTTTCGTAAAGTTTGTTTTATAGTTAGCGTATTTATGTGTTTTGAAATTTGTTAAAACAAATAATAAAATTGTTTGGGCTTAAATTTATAAAAAAATGGGCATAAAGGTGATTACGGCTTGCTCTATTGTTTTTTTGAGTTTAGAATGGTCCAAGGTTGCTCTATTGTTTTTTTGAGTCAAGGTTCCAAACGGTGGTTGAAGCTTGAAGATATATCGTCCAATACACCTATAGAAGATTTCAAAGGGGTTTGGTATTAGGTAAAGAGATTTAAGATATCTGTCATGAAATTGTTATTGCTTTTTTCGTTGACTTTCGTTTGATTATGCTGTTTGAGAGTGTAAATTTTTATTGTTAGGAGTTTGGTGGTTGAATGTAACAAAACTTTATGTTAGACTAGGTTTAATGTTCGAGTTACACACGGATTAAATGATAATATTTATAAAAAATTTATAACCATTATGTTTAACTATTTGTTAACTAGATGAATACCAGTGTACTACACGGGATTTCGGTTTTATATGTTTTATCTAAATTTAGGCATTAAATTTATTTATTTTTAACATATCCTCTATTAATCGGTTTGGATATTTACAAATATTTTATTATTAAAATTTATATGTTAAAATAAAATTAATTTATCTATAATAATTGGTAAAGTTTTTATTTAAATATATCGGGTAGAAGATAATTCATGATAAGTGGTAAATTTTTAATTTGAACATATTGGGTTAGAAGATAATTCATGATAGTTTGAAAATTCTTAGCTTGAACTTATCGGGTTAAGAGATAGATTATGATAATCGGTAAATTTTTATCTGAACATATCATATTAGGAGATAATTGATGATAATTTATGAATTTTTAATTTATACATATCGGGTTATTTCAAATATGGAGCATATCATGACCCGCCTTGAAGTCATCCATCAAATTAAATTAGAGGATGACACCTAAGCAAAATCCTATGTGGAATAGTTAGAATGTTGACATGTGGATGAGTTACTTAATTATTAGAATAAGTAGATTTTTAGTATTTAAGTATTTGGTTTCATATATCAACTTATGCATGGAGAGAAATTTTCCCTCCCAAAATTCCAATTAAGATCAAATATTTTCCCCCCAAAAATTACCTCTTAAAACCTTGAATTATTAGATAGATTTATTGTTGGAGTTTGGTGGTTGAATGTAACAAAACTTTATGCCAGACTAGGTTTAATGCCCGTGTTACACACGGATTAAATGATAATATTTATAAAGAATTTATAACCATTATGTTTAACTATTTGTTAATTTTTAATATTTAAGTATTTGGTTTCATATATCAACTTATGCATGGAGAGAAATTTTCCCTCCCAAAATTCCAATTAAGATCAATATTTCCCCCCAAAAATTACCGTTTAAAACCTTGAATTATTAGATAGATGTATAAGTATATGTTAACTGTTCATGCTTTTTTTAGTCAAGATTTAGTCAAAATTAGAAAAAATATAACTACTTTCATATTTTAGTTATGTTGTTAGAAGATACGTGCTTACTTTTCATTGTAAGATATAGATCAGTTTTCATATGAATTGATTGTTGTTTGAGATCAACTGATAATGATAACACCAGTTGTAACAGTTGATTAATGAGTGATATTTTAAGATTATTTGCTGTTATTGAATGTTTCTGCAAATTGTCGATTGTTTTTTGTTGATATGAATCATAACTGCTTACTAAATTTGTTTGAAAATCACTAGCACTATTTTTTTCGTAACCTATAGTTTTTACTTTTTACCTTTGTGCATTTTTAATTCCTCTTAAATTGTCTAATAACCCATGCTTTTACTATGTTTTCAAATAGATGAAGTTGATATAACCGATGCTTAGTTATATTTGAACTTGACACTATGCTTCTATGATGATTATGTTTTTGTATATGAACAAAGTCGAGCTAATATTTGGATATCTCCTTCAACTTTATATTATTTCCGTCCCTAATAAAAGGGTAAAAAGAGTGTGGTTAAGCGAATTATTAAACCTGAATTATAAAAAGAGTGTGGCGTTTGAACCAACAACACTATTGTGGCTTATACAATGCGACTTTTTACGTAAGTCAATTATCTTTTTTGTTTACGTTACTTTGAGGTGCCAATATTTAATGTGGGGTCAGGTTTGTTATTTAATGTGTGAAATGGGTTAAAGTTAAAAGATTCAACTACAAAGGGTGAAGTTATTTGAGTTGTAGTTATTTTATTGATCGCAACTTTCAATTTGATGTAGTGATAAGAGGCTTGGATTCTCTAAAAGATACCCAAGTTCTAGTCCAACTACCACCACTTTGGAAGAGGCAAATGGAGGCAATGAAGGGAGACTTGTGGCAACACAAGTTCGATCTCTTAGTCAAACAGGTTTTACCGCTAGCTTGTTGTCGTGCCTACGGGCGGACCGGCTAGTGGGTTTCCCCCGAATTGGAGTCGGTTTTAAAAGGTGGGCTTCGGCTACCTAGCGCTGTCTATGCTCGCAGAGCGTTTGGGGTCGCCTTTTGCCATTGGGTTACCTCGGGTAACCGGGCTTTATTCGTTTCGCTGTAAAAAAAAGTTATTTTATTGATCTTATTGGTAAAGTAAATTTATCTAAACACAAAAAGTATCAAATGGCTCAAAATAGAATAAAAATGTACATGCTTACACTCCTTTATTTATTACTTTGTGATATGTATAAAAATATACATATTTGTTCTTCATATTATCTCAAAAATGGTTTTTAATCAGTTGAAAATTCATTAGTTCAAGCACTTATTTGTGGTTATTTTTTATTTTACAACCAAGAAAACCCACTAATGAAAAAAATGAAGAAAAAAACATGTTTCGGTGCAAAATTGACAACGTCCAGGAGAACACACGACCATGCTCAGACAACATGCTCGGAAGCACATGCAATATGGTGTCGCAACCCTTAGTCAGAGCACGATCGTGCTTAGACCATTACTGAGATCGTCAAAGACAGTGCCCGTTCATCGAAAGGGCATGCTGACCATTTTGACTCAAGCATGACCATGCTTGGTCTAAGCACGGTCTTGCACCTCCACCTCGAGATGGGAATCAAGACTTAGCTGAAAAAGAAAATTTCGAAAAGCGTCTGGGCGAAAAAGAAAACGTTGTAGGTACCAGCACCACCTTGAGCACAGTCGTGCTCCAGGTGGTGCATATCTGCAGAATTCTATAAAAAGCCTCATTTACAACCATTTCAGGTTGTAGAATGTTTGGAGTCATTTTTCACTTATAATCACTGAAATTGAGTGTTCTTGGATCCCTTGGAAGCCATTTTTCACTTATAATCAAGTTTTTGGCGTCGTTGTCACTGATATAGTAATTTCGAAAACGAATCAAGTTAGTTATTTGACCATTGTTGATACTTTGTGTATATTTTGCTTTCGAATTGATTTTATTTTTTTGTGCAAGTATTTTTATTTTTTAGGAAATATAGTTTCCCGTTTCTTTTTCTCTTTTGTTGCGGGTCGTGTATGTCCAAAGCTCGAGTCGCCGATATCGTTGAGTGTTAACTATTAGTTGTCACATCGCGATTTTTAGGTCACGTCATGATGATTGGATTTACACAAGTAAGTAACCGTTTTAAATATTACATCGGAAGTGTTAAGGTCCAAATTTTCGTTTACATTTACATTTGTATTTTACAGCCACATACTAAGTTTTATTCATGCCAATGCAATTCCTTTGCCAAACAGCCGGCCAATGCCTTCAAACTCGCCGCACAACTCACAAGAGCTAATTACTTTATTACCTGAAATGCATATTAAAACAAGTCAGCTAACGCTGTTGAGTTGTAGTTTAATTAGTAAGGGCAAAACTATTTAAAAGGACCTGTTATTGAGTTCATAAAAAAATAGTCAAACGTTTATAAAAATATTCATTTTTATAATATCATCTCTATGAGATATAAAACATTGGCTTATCAGGCACGCTTGTTCAAAAACACTTGTGCACATGAAAAATACTTATAAAACACACTAGCACATACAATGCTATGTTAAAATTTTAAGCCACATGTAATATTTAGTTTTGTCATGCCATACGATATGATGTACTCGAGATAATGATATAACGATCATAGACTAGCTAGGTACTATGATTAACTTCGGTCATAAGTCCATAATCAAACCAAGAAACACGTCGTTGCCCCACAACAATCCAAACATATAAACTTCCTCGCAAAAATCCTGACCAGAGCGACTGATCGCGAGAGAGGACTCTTCTAACCCGATAGATATACTAATATAGTCTGTGGCCTCCCCGAGGCAAATGATTATGGGGGGGTTTAGGGGCTCAAAAATATATAAACATACTGCTGACACAACTTATACCGTCATAATACTATATCATGATTTTCCCCTAAAACAGTTAAACAAAACATTTATTTAATACATGGCGAAGAGCTCACATATGTTAAAACAGGTTAACACAAAATCATTACGAGTATGCATCCCGGCCCAAAATGCCTTGAAAACAATTTAAAGAGATGGCAAGCAATACACCACGTGCGGAATAATTCTTTGAAATGGCCTTTGCTAAGAAGATAGCTTAATTCTTTTCTTAACGCTATTCATTCATCAGTAATATAACCAAAATCTTCGTGATAGGCACACCACTTGGATTTATCTTTGTAGCCAACTGTTGTATCAGTTTTTCGTAGCCACCTCGATTTTTCACCTAAATCCTGCATGGCAAGCAATACATCACCAACATCAACAGAAAAGCAATATTCAGAAATTTTAGGATATTCTTCTTCATCCTCATCATAATTCACAGCATGAACATTCTGGTTATCATGCTTAGAATACGGCTTGGTTCTACTTTTCTTGAATAAAATCCTTGCTTCTTATCTTGATGTTCCTGTTTTATTGTTGCGTCGACCTTGTCTTGGATCTTTCTGTCATCCTCTAGCCTTATGAATCTTAAGGCCATGGTTCTTACTTCATCTAGATTCCATCATCATAGAAGGGGGAGTCTTTTTTAATCCCATTTTAAATGCTTGAACAGCCATAGCCATATCAAGGTTAGGGATTTCTAAGACTTCCATGCCAAATTTAGTCACATATTCTCTAAGTGACTCAGTATTAGATTGAGTAATTCTATATAAATCACTGGTTAATCTTTCAAAAGTTCGACTGCAAGAAAATTTATTATTGAAAAGATTAACTAAGTTAGAGAATGAAGTAATAGAGTCAGGAGGAAGACTTAGTAGTTATTTTAGAGCAGAACCAGTGAGCGTGGATCCAAAACCCTTGCACAAACAGGCTTCCTTTAGCTTTTTTGGAATAGGATTGATCTCCATCCTTTCCCTATATTGAGCCATGTGCTCCTCAGGATCAGATGATCTATCATATTCATATTTGGAGTCTGAAAGCGTTTTGGAATCTCAGCATCACATATTGGTGGAGCAAATCTCGAAATTCTATGGCTCCCCACAAGAATTTCAGAGATTGGTCTAACTACTCCTGGAACACTGAATATCATATCCTTAAGCTTTTGTAATTCTCTGGCCATTGCTACATTGATACATATATCCCGCATCGAGTCAAAGTTAGTGTTTAAGGATTGATTATTGAAATTCTTACCTACTGGTCGAGATACTCAATTCCACTATAGTATTCTGAACGAGGCATTTCGCTGGTGACAAATAGTGTAGTGCTAAAGTTGGTCTGCATAGGTATAATATCTCCATCATGGACTTTGGTAACCTTTGGCCACTGCATGCTTAAGGATCCCTGATTCTAAAACGAGGATCCTGGATGTTGAATGTGGGAAGAGCCCAAAGGATTTTGCATTGAGGATCCAGCTTGATGAAAGGATCCTAGAGGCACAGAGAATCCTGGCTGATGGAAGGATCCTAGAAAGATTGAGCATCCTGGTTGAATGAAGTATCCTTGATGATTTTGGATTGAGGATCCTTGCTGAAACATTGTAGATGAAGGTTGAACCATAGATCTCATAGTTTGCTGCGCTAAGGACCTAGGAGTTCTGAAATAAAGTGCTTTTGGCATATAGGGGCTGATCTCCGCCACATGCTTCTTGACTTTCTTGATATCTTTAGTTTCCCGAAGGATCCTCTGATTGGTCATGCTCTGTTTCTCCATATAGGCTTTCATCTGCAAACACAACATGGACACATCAGTGTTAGTATTTACCATAGAGGGTGCAACAGGAGGTTACTGTGACACCCCACCCGGCGGCGGAAACACCGAGTTGTCATGGAAATTGGATATCAATAGTAAACAAAGCACATGGTATTTATTTATTAAGTCTAATAATGATAGCAGAAGTTTTGGAACTAGAGTCTTAATTAGAAACGGCAAAAGTAATAAAACCAAACAGTAAATGCAATTGTCTTTATTATATTAACTAGGTCCAAGGCAATCCTATGTCTTGGTAAAAGCAGCAAAATAACATTAACACCACCTGAAATATGTGAAAAAAAGTTAGCTAATGAAAACAAGTGAGTTAACCACAATTTAAAAATAATAGTATAGAAATCCGAGATCATCATAAATATGTTGCGCAAGCATACATTGTAACACCCGCCTTTCGGCAAGCACCACAGTTGGCATTCATAAGCATAAAAACAACCTATATTAAATACAATTTCAAGAGCAGCGGAATAATTATTTAAAACATCATTACATTATCCTTAAATTGTCTTAGAAACTACTTAAAGCATTACAAACATATAAATTTGATTCCAAATGTATTTTCTTCAATGCCAGTCTTCAACCTGCCTCTAGCCCTCGCCAAGCAGCTCCCTAAACCTCCTAATCTGCACATCTATCTAACATGCATACAAAAGTCAGCCACGCTGAGTGAGTTCTAGTTTTAAAACATCTTTAGGAACTTTACATATCATTCATGTAATACACGTAAATAGCATCATCATATTGTACGTCACATTCGTATAACACATAACATAATATCTTTGTCTGTTAGTAAGTCATCATCATGTCCTCTTTGGTCATAAGAGATCCATTCTGTGGTTCTTAACTGGTTTTATGAGATCCCCAGTAGGATTCTTAGCTGGTTTTATAAGATCCCCAGTAGGATTCTTGTCTTCCGTTAAGGCATACATTCGTTTATATATATATATATATATATATATATATAAGTATTAAGTTACTTGTTCTTACATCATCATACTTCACGTAATAAAGTCCAACATTCCAGGAAACATCTCGGTATGCATGTTAGCCTCAAAATCGTATTTGGAACGGAAGTGAGGTCTAGAACTCACCTGATTCTTAAGTGATATTGCTTGTTTGGACAAGGTTAATGTAGTGGTATCGGTACACGATCTGCATTTAAGTTATTATGAAAAATCGTCATTTCTTTCTTAGTTTCGCAAGTAGTGTCGCATATAGTGTCGCAGGTAGTGTCGCAAGTAATTTCGCATTGGCGAACCACAGTGTCGCATGCTGCTTCAGCAGCACCTCCACTTGTAGTTTCGCAAGGCTCTTGCCCAACTTTCGTTGGGACTTAAACTACTTTCGCAAACACACCCGACACATGCTATGAAGTCAAGACGTCATAGTGTCGCAAAATGAATACTAGTGTCGCATTAAGAACACTAGTGTCGCAAAACGCTGTTACAACTCGTTTTCAACCCAAAATACTTGCTTTTCAACCAAATCCCAAACTTTTTACGTCAAAAACCTTGGTTTATCTTTTATATGACTAAATCTAAGCTTTTTCCACATTATCCGTAAAAATGCAACCTTTATTGATTTCTTTGAAACTTTTGAAAAACTTAAAAACTCCATTAATGGTCAGATTCGTCTTGTGTTTTGAAAACATGTTTTAGGGATGATTTTTACCTTGATTACCCGTTGTTTAACACATTTTACTTCAGAACAACACTTGGATTTACAAAAATCTTGGTTTTTCTTCCTTCTAGTCTTAGTTTTCTTCAAAAATGGAGATTAGGGTTTGAGTGTGTGTTGTGAAGAAGGTGAAGTGTGGATGGTGGCTGGAAATGGTGGTTTAAATAGTAGGATATCGATTTTGGGTAGGGTTTTAGGCAGGCTTTGGGTCTTAATTAGGTGATTAGGCCATATTAGGAAAGTACTTTAACTAATCCACTTACCATTTTGGGCCTAATTCATTCTTTTACCCCTTAATGGCCTATAATTACACCATAACCTCTTCGTTAATCCTTTCATTTACTATTTATCAAGTAATTAGTCATTACGTTCTACACTATCGTACATTTATAATTACCACATTTATCGTAAGCATAGCATATATCATAAACGTCATACATCATCTATTCATAACCATGTAAATGCACATCCATATAAGCATAATCACGTAAATGTGTCTTACCATAAAAATCGGGGTGTTACATGTCTCCCCTTCTTATATAGGTTTCGTCCCCGAAACCTTCTAATCATGAGAATAACGCGGGGTAATTCTTTCTCATTTCGCTCTCTAACTCCCACGTAACATCCGAACCTCTCCTATGTCTCCATTGAACTTTTACTTGCCTCACAGTCTTATTTTGCAATCGTTTTCCTTTTCATCTAATATGGCTACGGGCTGTTTTACGTAGTTCAGCCGCTCATCAATTTCTAAATCATCGTACGACACTGCCATACTTTCATCGGCTAGACATTTACGCAAATGCGACACATGAAACGTGGGGTGAATCCCACTCAACTCTTCTGGGAGATCCAATCGGCAAGCAACATCTCCCACACGAGCAACAATTCAAAACGGCCCGATATACCTAGGGCTTAGCTTTCCTCTTCTTTTGAATCGAATTATTCCCTTCCATGGGGACACTTTCAGCATGACTCTATCCCCTACTTGGAACACAATGTCCTTCCTTCTTCTATCGGCTTAAGACTTTTGTCTGTCTTTAGCCGCCTTCATACACTCCTTGATCCTTTCTAATTTCTCCGTCGTGGCCTCGATTATTTCCAAACTTCCGAGTTCTCTCTGGCTAATCTCGCCCCAACAGATGGGAGTCTTACATCTCCTCCCATACAACATTTCATACGGCGGCATTTTTATACTAGCATGATAACTGTTATTGTAGGAGAATTTTGCCAAGTGCAAATGATTGTCCCAACTACCACCAAATTCTAGCACACAGGCTCTAAGCATATCTTCCAGGGTCTGGATCGTTTTTTAGACTGTCCGGCGGTCTGAGGGTGGTAAGCTGAACTAATATGGAGCCTTGTTCCCATCTCCTCATGAAATTTCTTCCAGAACTTTGACGTAAACCGGGTGTCCCTGTCAGACACAATGGATACCGGCATTCCATGCCTTGTCACAACCTCTTTGATAAATACTTTGGCTAATTTTTCTGAACTTATCACTTCCTTGATTGGTAGGAAGTGAGCACTTTTCGTCAATTTGTCTACGACCACCCATATAGTATCATACCCCTTAGGAGTTCGTGATAACTTCGTAATAAAATCCATGGTGATGTGCTCCCACTTCCATTCTAGTATTTCCAGTGGCTGAATCTTACCATATGGTTTTTGATGTTCTGCCTTGACTTGAAGGCAAGTCAGGCACTTACTCACATACGCTTCAACCTCCCTTTTCATACCAGGCCACCAGTACTCCCTCTTCAAATCCTGGTACATTTTTGTCCCTCCTGGATGGATCGAGTATCGGGACTTATGCGCTTCATCAAGTATACCTTTCCGTATCTCTCTGAATCGGGGTACCCATATTTTACCGTATATCGTCTTCACATCGTAAGTGTTTTCGGTCAATTCTATTCCTTTCCCATCAATTCTTTCTGCCTTAATTTGATCTTCTTTTAGGGCCTCTACCCGAGCCCTTCTAATCTCTTCCATAACTCCGGGTGTAATAATCAGCTGGCAAGCTTTAACCCGGATCGGTTCATGTTTCTCCTTTCTACTTAAAGCATCGGCCACCACGTTTGCCTTTCCTGGATGGTAATGGATTTCACAATCGTAATCCTTGATCAACTCCAACCACCTTCTCTGTCTCATATTTAGATCTTTCTGTTCAAAGAAATACTTCAAACTCTTATGATCGGTGTACAGTGTACACTTCGTCCCATACAAATAGTGTCTCCATATCTTCAAAGCGAAAAAAACTTCCGCGAGCTCAAGATCATGAGTCGGGTAGTTCACATCATTTTCCTTCAACTTCCTCGATGTGTAGGCAATTAATTTTCCTCGCTGCATGAGCACGCATCCTAAGCCTTGTCGTGATGCATCGGAATATACCACTAGATCGTCATTCCCTTCAGGTAACGTTAGTACAGGGGCTTTGGTTAATCGTTTTCTCAATTTATTAAATGCTTCTTGCTGATCTTTTCCCCAATCAAATACTACCTTCTTTCTTGTCAACTTCGTTAATGGGGAGGTTATCCTCGAGAAATCTTGGATGAATCTTCTATAATAACCCGCCAAACCCAAGAAACTACGGATTTCGGATGGCGTCTTGGGAATTTCCCACTTCATAACTGCCTCAATCTTCGATGGGTCGACCATGATTCCCTCGTGGTTTATGACATGACCCAAAAACTGAACTTCTCATAACCAAAAGGCACACTTCGAGAACTTAGCATACAATTTCTTCTTCTGCAGCATCTCCAATACTTCCTTCAAATGACACGCATGGTCGTCTTCGTTCTTAGAGTAAATCAAAATGTCGTTGATAAATACAATTACGGACCTATCCAACATTGGTCGACACACACGATTCATCAAATCCATAAACGTGGCTGGCGCGTCTGTCAGTCCGAAGGACATGACCAAGAACTCATAATGCCAGTATCTCGTACGGAATGCTGTCTTCGGTATATCTTGTTCTCTAATCTTCAACTGATGATAACCGGAACGAAGGTCTATCTTTGAAAACCAACTTGCACCTTGCAGCTTATCGAATAGGTCGTCTATCCTGGGCAAAGGGTAATGATTCTTCACAGTCAACTTGTTCAATTCCCTATAGTCGATACACATTCTCATGCTTCCATCTTTCTTTTTAACAAACAACACTGGCGCTCCCCAGGGAGAAGTGCTTAGTCGGATAAAGCCTTTATCTAGCAACTCCTTCAGTTGCGTCATCAATTCCTTCATTTCACCTGGGGCTAAACGATATGGTGCTTTTGCCACTGGCTGTGCCCCCGGCACTAGGTCAATCTGAAATTCGATCTCTCTGTCGGGTGGTGTTCCCCCCAAATCTTCGGGAAATACATCAGGGAAATTGCAAACTATCGGCACATCTGACAACTGCTTCAGTCCTTCCTCTACATTCTTAACGTATGCTAGAAACGAGTTGCAGCCTTGTTGAATTAGTCGGTTTGCTTTCATCATCGAGATCACACGAGGAATCTTACTTTCCTGGTCGCCATACACAGTTACGGGGCTTCCATCGGGAGCTTTCAAACGAATCAATCTCTCACGACAACCTATGTTGGCATCAAACTTGGACAACCAATCCAACCCCAATATCACGTCGAAACTACCCAAGGTCATAATGCATAAATCTGTAGGGAAACTACGCCCTAAAAGAGTAATGGTGCAACCTTTTATCATTTGATCGACCCTAATGAATTTACCCCCGGCTGTTTCTACATCAAAAGACCGTTCTACTTTTATAGAGGGAACTTTTAAGGCCGTATAAAATAAAGCAGACACAAAACTCCTACTAGCACCAGAATCAAATAACACAGATGCACAAATGTTGTTGACGAGAAACGTACCTGAAACGACCTCTGGCTCCTTCCTTGCCTCCTTCCTGGTCATAGTAAAAGCCCTAGCAGTAGCCTTTGACTTATCCTCCCCCTTGTTGTCCCTAAGGTTCACACGATAATCCCTACTTATATGACCCTGCTTCCCACATCGGTTGCATTTAACAGTCGCCTTACATTCAAAGGCTCGATGGCCCGACTTCCCACACTTGTAGCACAGTCCTGACCCCATCCTGCATTCTCCCGAGTGGGGTTTGCAATATTTTCCATAGTCTCTTCCCCCATTCTGGTCACGAACTACTGCTTGATTCGCCTCAACCTTTGCCCTTTTGTTGTCATACCCCCTTCCATCATGCCTAAACCTCTTTCCTGACTGATTTCGGGAATTATCCCAATGCTTCGTTTTTACCTCTACTACCTCCTCAGCAGCCACATTGTCATAAACAATCCCAGCCAAATCCACAACCGACTCAAAAGTACCCGGCCTGTGGGCATTCACGTGCATGCGCACCCTGGGTGGCAACCCTTGGACTTAACACTTAATCCTTCTTTGCTCTGTTTCAACTAAATAAGGCACCAGCTGTGCCATCTCATTGAACTTTGTGGTGTACTCCAGGTGGCTCATATTTCCTGCACTCAGATTCAGAAATTCCCTCTTAGCTCGATCAACCTCATACTGCGGGCAAAACCTCTTAATCATCAATTTCTTCAGATCCTCCCATACCATCTCTCTGATCGCCTTCCTCCCCTTGGACAATTTCACAGTAGTCCACCAGCAAATTGCAGCCCCAGTAAACGAGTGGGCAGCAAATTTCACTGCTTGATCAACCCTACACTCGCTGATATCAATCACGGCCTCCATCTCACTTAACCACTCTAGGGTGGCAGCGGAACCTTTCTTCCCATCGAAAGTGGGGGGCCTGCACCTCTGAAAGGCACCATAGTTGCACCCCTTCCCATTATCCTCAAAATCTGAGTCGTCAGACAACTCAATCTCTCTTTCTTCCTCCTCAGACACCTCTTCCTCGTCATCACCCTTCACACTCTTCCTAGCGGGTTCCTTCTTTTCGGCTTTCTTCATTTCCTTCATCATTTCCCTCAGAACCGAAGGCATAACATTAGTCAGGTCCTGGTGCACTTCATGTGCGACAGCATCCTTCAAATTCTGTTCAAGCTCGGAGGTTGGTGCACCCTCAACTTTGATTTCAGGATTGGTCTCAACGTTCTTCTTTGTGGGCTTTCTCCCACGCTTCCCTTCAGGGACTTTGGTTGCCTTTGCATTAGCAGCTTTGGCAGAGCATCTAGTCATTCTCTTGGGCGCCATTCCTTTCTTCCTATAAAATTCAAACACTCACGTTCATCAGTCAGAGTAATTTAGGACGTGATAAGTACTGTAAGTTCCTAATGACAGTGGCCAGTTGTTATTAACTACTTACTTTACTGCTCACGTTCTAAATATACCCCTCCTGAGTCTCGTTAGTGTTCAAACTTAATCTAGTTCACATAAAACATACAAGAGCATTTAAACGCGTATAGAACAGGTAACAAGTATAAGCACTAACCTATTCCTCTACTTTCCTAGTACCTGTTCGTAACACACTAAATTTCTACAAGCATCTCAATTACTGTCCTTTTGCCTACAGGCACAGTTCCTCATCATGTTACAGCATCATTACTATTTACATCAATATAAGTTTCATGACCTCTTTCATTTTAGTGGCATAATCATGTCATATACAGCTTGTTGTTGTTCGTTCTTTACCTCTTGGCGTGGAGCTAGCAGACTGACATTCTTACTTTGGTCCCATTTTCAGTTTAAGTATTAGGTTTTTCTTTTGAAAATGTTTTACCCATTTTCTCTTAAACTTTGGCTTTGATACCAACTTGTAACACCCGCCTTTCGACAAGCACCACAGTTGGCATTCATAAGCATAAAAACAACCATATATTAAATAAAATTTCAAGAGCAGCGGAATAATTATTTAAAACATCATTACATTATCCTTAAATTGTCTTAGAAACTACTTAAAGCATTAAAAACATATAAATTTGATTCCAAATGTATTTTCTTCAATGCCAGTCTTCAACCTGCCTCTAGCCCTCGCCAAGCAGCTCCCTAAACCTCCTAATCTGCACATCTATCTAACATGCATACAAAAGTCAGCCACGCTGAGTGAGTTCTAGTTTTAAAACATCTTTAGGAACTTTACATATCATTCATGTAATACACGTAAATAGCATCATCATATTGTACGTCACATTCGTATAACACATAACATAATATCTTTGTCTGTTAGTAAGTCATCATCATGTCCTCTTTGGTCATAAGAGATCCATTCTGTGGTTCTTAACTGGTTTTATGAGATCCCCAGTAGGATTCTTATCTGGTTTTATAAGATCCCCAGTAGGATTCTTGTATGGTTTTATAAGATCCCCAGTAGGATTCTTGTCTGGTTTTATAAGATCCCTAGTAGGATTCTTGTTTTCCGTTAAGGCATACATTCGTTTATATATATATATATATATATATATATATATATATATATATATATATATATATATATATATATATATATATATATCTATACTATCTTATTAAGCAAATAACATGGGCAAAATAGTAATTTAACTTTTTCCTTAATTTTCAACATTAAGGACTAAACTGTACACACATTCAAAGTTAAGGGACCAGCATTGTAATTTCTCAAACTTCAACACCGTAATCGTACATCTCTTCCTGCAACTGCAATTCAACACAGCAACTGCAACAATAAATCTTCAACACAGCAACAACAAATCTTCAACAAAGCAATTCAAATCAAAGAGGAAAAGATTCCAACATGCTTTTGCTACTGCTATATGAATCAAACCACTCTTATGGCAAAGAAGGCGGCAAAAAATTCACTGAAAATTCAAACTCCCATTGCTCCTGCTATATGAATCTCAACAACCTCCATATTTCTCATTTCTTGCTATTCAAATCTCGCATTATCTCAGGTAATATAGATAATTTCTTTATCAATTTCTTTATCAATTTCAATTTCAATTTCAATTTCAATTTCATTTTTATACGGTTTTAGGTTTATGGTTTCTGCTTTGGTACATGTGTTGCAGGTTGTTTTTGTGTATCAATCTTTAATCTGAGGTATGTTTTTAAATCTAAATGTGTTGTGTGTTATGTGTACTGAATTTGTGTATGAATTTGTATGTTAAACCGGCTATGTGTGTGTGTGTATGAATTTGTATGTTAAACCGGTTGCAGCTGCTGTGTATGAATGTGTATAAAGAGTTTTGTGTTGTTTTATATGTTTTTATGAATGTGTTTTTGGAACCGGCTGCAGCTGCTGTGTATGGATTTGGTTTAGTAGCAGCAGCAACACCTATTGTGTTTAAGTGAAACCGGCTGTGTGTTGTTGTTTAAGTGAAACTGCTCTAGATATTGTGTTGTGTTGTTTTTTGTGATGCTTAAAACACTCTATAACTGCTGATGCTTGTGATTTTGAAATTGAATGTGTGTGTGTATGAATGTGATGTGTTTTGGGCAAATCTTGCATACATGTTTGTGTGTGTGAATCTGTGTGTGTGTGTATGAATGATGAAACAACAGCAGTAAATGTGTTGTGTTTGTATGAATGGTGTATTTTTTACAGCCCAAATTTGTTGAAGTTGGATTGCATTCGGAGTGTGTGTGTATGAATATATTGTGTGTGTATGTGTGTTGAATCTGCTGCTGTGTTGAATGCCAAATTTGTTTGCTGCTGCTGCTGCTGTGTATAGTTTGGTGTGTGTGTGTGTGTGTTGTATGTTTTGTTGCTGTTTATGTTGTTTATGCTATATGAATGTATGAATATAGGGGTGGGGGTAATAAAACATGCCATTTTTGTTCAATTTGACCCGTTTAATAGATAACAGCAACAGCTGTTTATATGTGTTGGGGGGGTTAATATGTGTATGTGTGTTTTGTGACTCATAAATGTGTGTGTGTTGTGTTGTATGAATGTTAGCATGAATCTGAAAGTGTATTTTTTTAAAAAAATGAATCTGTTATGTTGTATGTTAAAGACCACCAAAACACACACATTGTAATAGATAAAACAACAGCAGCAGCTGTTTATATGTTGTTGCGGCTGCTGTTCCAAACAGGCTAGAAAAAATGCTAACATACAACGGGTCAAAATGGGTTAGATGTGTGTGTGAACTTGCTTATGTATGTGTGTTGAATCTTGTATGCCTGCATGAATGTAAGATAGATAATCCATAATTGATAAAAACAACAACTTATGGTTCCAATGAAAGCATATATGAATGTATGTTGTTGCTTATGAATGTATGTATGATGTTGTTTATGCTTATGAAAGTGTGTGTGTGGGGGGGGGGTTGGGTTAAACAGTTTGTTGCTGTTGCTGTTGGGCCATTTTTGCATGTATAAAACAGCAGAATGTGGGGGGTAATCTGAATGTGTTTGTTGCTGCTGTGTTGAATCTGCTACTGTCTTGAATGCTAAAATTGTTTGCTGCTGCTACTGTGTATATTTTGGTGTGTGTATGTGTGTTGTATGTTTTGCTGCTGTTTATGTTGTGTGTGTGTGTAAACAATGAAAGCATGTATAAAATATGTGTGTGTGTGTGTTTGAAACAGCTTTGAGTTTTTGAAACACTGTTTGAAACAACTTGAGTTTGGATGAAACATGTTATTTTTGTTCAATTTTGTGCAATATGTTGTTGTGTGAGTACCTTAAAATGATTTTTGTGTGTGTACCGTTTTAAAATAACAGCCACAATTTGACCCGTTTAATAAATAACAGCAGCATTTGTTTGGTGTGTGTGTGTGTGTGTGTTGTATGTTTTGCTGCTGTGTATATGTTGCTGCTGTGTAAAATCGATTTGTGGCGTTGGGTGGGGTGGGGGGGTTAAACTTGATCACAAAACAGCATTGTATCATTTGTTTGGAACTGGAAATAATCACCCATTTGCTTTTGGTTGGGTATGATGGTCTTAGCTTTGTATCATTTGTCATTTCTTAGGTAAAGTGGTGTAATTGTTTGGTATGGATTAGAAGCATAACATTATTTATATTGATTTTGTAGGGGAAGAAAAACCTAGATACCGAACTTGAATATGTGAGGTTGTTTTTAAACCAAGTGAAAGAAGCTAAGGAGATTAAAGTTGATAGGTAATTTTCTTTTGTTATTTATTGAATACGAAAGAAAATAAAAAGAAAACGATGTTTCAATTTTGTTGGCATCTACCTATAAAATTGGGCAAGTGGCATAATAAATGATGTTCATCTTCTTTTCTATTAAACAAAATTAGCCAATTTGAAAGAAGATAAATAATGTTTATTTTTAAATAAAAGCTTTCTGTTTGAAAAAAGATATATCTGCTTACACTAGATGATTTAAATTCATCTTTGCTAGCACCATTTGAAGTCAATTATTCGCTATAACTATGCCCGTCCTCGAATTTTAGGGATTAATACACATTAGTACTCTGTGCTATATCATTATTAAAGTTTAGAATATGGATCTACAAGAACTTTTATCTGTTTCGGTTGGTATATAACTTATAGTTTAAACTGAGGTGATTTTGCACCACACAGTGCATCCCTGATATACTTTTATATATGTTCGCTAAAATAAAATCACTTTGACCTAGCTTAATAACTGGATGTAAAAGGGAAAATTATAAATATAAATGAAGATACTTTTATAGAAACTTGGCAACATTAGTTGATTTAAAGTGAACTTGAAAATCAGGAGCTATAACTTTATGTAAAGTAAAAGCAAGTTTGAATTTACAAACTTCAAGCTCATATAGTCATATATGAGAAGTAAAAGTTGCTAAATTCACCATTTTGTGCTTCCAGCTAGCATGTTCTTATGCGAATGAAAGTTCCGGGAGATAAAGGTGACTGTGACCACATACCACCTTTGGACCTACCACACTCTATGCATGCAGTCCACCGTGAAGTAGATGACGTACATACCATTTTTCTTCTTTTTCTTAAACCACTTTTGAATGAAATCTTACTATATTGATGCATTGTTGCTCTATATGAAAGGTGAGTAGCATTTTAAATTTGTAGGCAGGAAGCGTATTTCACATTTCGTGTTGAGTTTTGGAACTACTTTAGCATTGGTAAGTATTTTATGGTCTGAATCCTTTCCACCATGGTCAATCCTTTCCACCATCAATGAATGTATTTAATTTCATGAACTCTTCATTATATGAAATTGAGTTGATAAAACTTTTAAATAACTTTATAGCATTTTAGTAGAAGATAACGTAAATGTAGAAGATGCAGTAACAACTCAAATGCATAAGGAGTAACACACATGTGTCTTCAATGCATCAAAATCTTTAAGAAATTATTATATGAGTGTTTGTATACCAGCATAGATGCACCAAAATTTTCTAAGGAAATGGTTAGTTCATTGGATCCTTTAACAATTTTATGTACTTAAAATTTAAGTAATGCGTAAGGTTTTTAATTTAGTGATTTTCGTTGGAGGGTTGATGTAAAAACTTGAAATTTTTAGCTTTTTTTATAGGGATTATTAAAATGTCATCTCGAGATGGAAGCAAAAAACTGGAGTTATGGTTTCTTTTTGTCGATGTCCATATAAGTCACCTACCCAATATAGACAAGTTCTAATATGTTAACTATATTGGTTGCACGAGCACATGTTCAAAATCAGGGAGATGTAGTTGAGGCGATGTGTGAACCAAAAGATGAACACTATTTCAGCAAACTCATAGAACTACAAAAGTGCTACAACATAAATCTACATTTTAAAAACTCGAACCTCACATATAGCACACTTAAGCGAACAATGGTATGTTGCAGCTTCCATAGGTCGTGTTGAAAGTGGCGACCCTCGTTTAGGGTCCAATTTCTTTATCAAACATATCCTTTACGATATAATAACTTCCAATTTCTTTTATATATTAGAAATTTGTCATGGAGGAAACTAAGAACGAAATTGAAAGTTATGTCAGGTATCAACTTTAATATTAAAAATGTATAACTTCGCTGGTTTTGTTAAATCATATGTATGAGATTGAACATTGTTTTTAGAGTGTTCAAATTCGCTTTGTTAAATCATTTGTATGAGATTGAACATTGTTAAATCATTTGTATGTGATTTTGATGGTAAATGGTAAGCCAAATATGTTGCTGAGGTCAATAAGATTTTTAAGGTTTATGACAAAAATTCCCATCATTGCAATTAGTTGACATATGGATATTTATTTTTACATTACCATGTCTATGAACTATTTTTTTATTCGTTTGTTCGGACTGATATTTTTTCTTATTCACGTTATCATGTATTAAGACTGATATTTATATAACTATGTAAGACTTGCTTTTTAAAGTAATATGTTTATGACTGATATGTTCTTATTCTTGTGTTGGTTATTATTTAGTTGACACTTGTAAGGTTCATGACATATAAAAAAGCAGGAGGCATTCATTAACTAATAGAAAACAATCAAGTATCTTGTTGTAAATTGTTGTCGTCGGTGCATCGCGGCCGCCGCCGCATCGCGCGGGTACCTTACTAGTATATATATATATATATAAGTATTCAGTTACTTGTTCTTACATCATCATCATACTTCACGTAATAAAGTCCAACAGTCCAGGAAACATCTCGGTATGCATGTAAGCCTCAAAATTGTATTTGAAACGGAAGTGAGGTCTAGAACTCACCTAATTCTTAAGTGATCTTGCTTGTTTGAACAAGGTTAAGGTAGTGGTATCGGTGCACGATCTGCATTTGAAGTTATTATGAAAAATCGTCATTTCTTTCTTAGTTTCGCAAGTAGTGTCGCACATAGTGTCGCAGATAGTGTCGCAAGTAATTTCGCATTGGCGAACCACAGTGTCGCATGCTGCTTCAGCAGCACCTCCACTTGTAGTTTCGCAAGGCTCTTGCCCAACTTTCGTTGGGACTTAAACTACTTTCGCAAACACACCCGACACACGCCATGAAGTCAAGACGTCATAGTGTCGCAACATGAACACTAGTGTCGCATTAAGAACACTAGTGTCGCAAAACGCTGTTACAGCTCGTTTTCAACCCAAAATCCTTATTTTTCAACCAAATCTCAAACTTTTTACGTCCAAAACCGTGGTTTATCATTTATATGACTAAATCTAAGCTTTTTCCACGATTTTATCCATAAAAATGCAACCTTTATTGATTTCTTTGAAACTTTCGAAAAACTTAAAAACTCCATTAATGGTCAGATTCGTCTTGTGTTATGAAAACATGTTTTGGGGATGATTTTTACCTTGATCACCTGTTGTTTAACACATTTTACTTCAGATCAACACTTGGATTTACAAAAATCTTGGTTTTTCTTCCTTCTAGCCTTAGTTTTCTTCAAAAATGGAGATTAGGGTTTGAGTGTGTGTTGTGAAGAAGGTGAAGTGTGGATGGTGGCTGGAAATGGTGGTTTAAATAGTAGGGTTTCCATTTTGGGTAGGGTTTTAGGTGGGCTTTGGGCCTTAATTAGGTGATTAGGCCATATTAGGAAAGTACTTTAACTAATCCACTTACCATTTTGGGCTTAATTCATTCTTTTACCCCTTAATGGCCCATAATTACACCATAACCTCTTCGTTAATCCTTCCAGTTACTAATTATCAAGTAATTAGTCATTACGTTCTACACTATTGTACATTTATAATTACCACATTTATCGTAAGCATAGCATATATCATAAACGTCATATATCATCTATTCATAACCATGTAAATGCACATCCATATAAGCATAATCACGTAAAGGTGTCTTACCATAAAAATCGGGGTGTTACATACATGTATAGCAATTTGATACTATTCTGAACCATGACCCCTTGAACACACATTGAAATTTTAATATAACTTGTAACCATTTGTCATGAGGAACCAACTCATGTACTAATTAAAGATAACTTTTCAAGCAACCGTCACTTAACTGTCTCGGTATTTAAGTTATCAATAATTATTTAGCAACTTAGGGAAATGACATAGCAACATAGTATAACAACTTGTATCATGGTATAGCAACTTGTAACATTGAATAGCAACTTGTAACCTTGAAATTGAAATTGAATGTTCGGGTTTAAATCGCCTATCGATGTTGTACAGGCAGGTGTGTTTGTCAAACCATTAGCGCTAACATTGTATCGGTGGGATTACCAAGTAATAATACTACTTTAAACTACCACATAAGTTTGCATCTTGTCACGATTCAAGACTAATATATTTTATGATCTCTTTTGGAAAACAAATAGAAAATTGAAAACATTGTATAGTATTTGAACACATATTTCAGCCCTAAAACGTAAAAGTAAAAAGGGGAGTGAATTTACTCACCTTGAAACTCGGTGTCACACCCCCAATTTCCACTACGGAGTTCTACCATTCGGGGCGTGACAGGACAGGATCTCATTGCCATTAGTTACATTGAACGACCTTTATATGAATTTAAAAACTAACATTTATAAAAACCAAGTTTAAAATAAGTTTTAGTGTGGAAGCATAATTAAAAATTCCAACAATTCCATGCGTAAACCACGCTTCCAAAAGCCAAGTTTAAATAAGATAAAATAAAACAAAAGGATTTTTGAATGCAGCTAAGACTCAACCAAACGTGCTCCTAATCCATGCACTATACCTAAGAAAGAGATGCTAAATCGTGTCAACACTAGGTTTAAGTTCACAGGTTTAGATAATCATAAGAATCAATAATAGCCGATAATGTAAAATACATTTATATCGTTAGGTAACAAACCCGGTTTCTTATTATTTAAGCGTTTCGAGACCGAGCTGACTGAGATTTATTTGCGCCTCTACACTATTGCTAACAACAAAAATGGACAACAACATAGGACAATTCACACATACCCGGATCCCAGCCGAGGGTGGGGTTTGTCAAACCCAGTAGTACTACCCGAACTTCCTCGCTATACCTCGCATATTAACGGCTCGAAGATTTAGTGAGGACTTGACAACTTGTTATGTTTACGCTTAATAATCAAGAGATATAATATAAATACAGTTATCAAATTTAGTTTCATGCATGCTTTCTCCCCCAATAGGAAAATAGTAAAAAGGGGCCGGGAAAACTCACCTTAATTAGGTTGTAGAGCTAAATAATTTGCAAAAATTATAGATTCCAAGTCCAACGAACAATCGAGCCATTACAAGAGGTGAGTGAGTGTTTCGCCAATGATTATAGAGTCAACCCGAAGTTCCAGTGGTGTTTAATGGTGACGACAAACGACTGCTGGTGAGATTGAGCAGCAGAGGTGACGGAGTAGTGAACCGGTTGCGATGTGGTTCTCGTCCGGTGATAGTACGGTTGTGACGGCATGGCGGTGGTAGGGTTCCTAATTGGTGTTGTGCGATAGGGAAAAAGGGAAGGCGGGTTGGGTGAATTTTATAATAATAAGAATTTTTGTAAATTGCACTTTAGTCCCTAGATTTAGTTTTAATCTTTAACTTGTTCCCAAAGTTAAAATTAAGAAGTTTCATTTAACTAATAATCGAACCCGTTTTAGTACGACGTATATAATTTATGAAATTCTCGGTTATTTTTAAGTAACGTTTTTGAGTCATGTGAACTAGTAATTTCCTCGAATTACCAACGGTCAAACATTGATCGTTGTGATTAGATATTATCTTGAACCACCCTTTTGTAATAAATAATTATTAATAGCTTTAATATTTTTTGTTTTTGTTTTTTTCTTTTACAAAAAATGATTCCAAGTTGATAGAGACTAAGAACATTCGGTAAGTTGGGTTAACGACGTTAACCTGAAATTGTCAGGTGTCACATCATCCCCTTGTTGAAAGAACTTTCGTCCTGAAAATTGAGTAAGATCAATAGGGGTTTGAGCGCAAGGAAGAAAAAAAAAAGAAAAATTTTGGATTGTCACATCATCTCCTTGTTAGTAACGACATTTATTTCGGTTGGGTTCAAAGAAAACTAATACTTGACATGGGTTGTTTTATTAAGATTTATCGCAAGTTAACTAAACTGGATACTTAAATTCTTTCAAAGTTTGGATTGTATCATAAGTTTATGAAGTAAAAAAAACACATTATAATTGTATTTAATATTCCTGATAAAGCAAGATTTAAGATCTACAGATCTGCAACAATTGATCACGATCACACGAGACAATTCCACACAATATGCAATCAATCAATAACAATGACGAATACTCATAAACTTCAATTGTATTGATCAACAACACTTTTACAATAGATGAAATGGAAAAGCTCTCTCACAAAGAGATACAATATGCTATTTATAGACCAATACAAAATATCTAGAAACTATTTACACAATAAGTCCATAGACTATTACAAAAGACAAATTACAAAGTTAATCAAAATGTTAATCAATTAGTTCTAACAATTGTCACACCCCGACTGATGGCGGAAACATCGAGGCGGACGAAAGTGGATGACTGTTCATAGCTCATGGTACTTAAAATAGTTTAAATATTACTAAAATCCAATTTAAATTATCCAAACAAAAGAAACAAATAGTGCAACCAAAATAACTAAATAGTCTACTTCGTTTTATTAACTAGGTCCAAGTTCCTAGTCGTGACATCCCAAAGTCTCCTAACTTGCTTTTCCTGAAATCATGTGAAAAATAACTGGTCAGAGCTGGTGAGTAAGCATAGGTTTGAAATACATATAGCTACACTGATAAAAAGTCAATTCATGTCGTTATGTCAAGACTTTTAAATGTAAAACATGTACATACAAGATAACAACGCATAATCAAACCTTGAACAAATGATAAAGGGGGGTCCACATGATAATGATACTCAGTTATAATCACCCAAGAATCAGGGCGGTGGGTCCTTTGACCAATAGATCTACCGTTAGTAACTGTCGGTTTATACAATTTAATGATTACACTTGCACAAAAAATGCTATCAGGGTATGAAGACGTATTTTGCAAGTAAAGACATAACATGAATTGTTTAACTTAAATAACTGATAAACTGAAATTTGAAATCTGATTAATAAGTCACATGATATCACCCAAAATTGAAAACAAGAAAAGGGGCTATGAATACTCACGTGATAATTCTTGATCGATTGAAAATGAATAAAACTTGAACACGTCACCCGGATATTCCTTAAGGATCACTTAAAGGATTTTATCCTATGTTAGAATGATAACTGAAAACTAACTAGAAGTCTAGGGTTCTAATTTGGAATTTGGGTTTAAGTGACTAAATGTTAAAATGGAAAATAATAGTGTATTAGTAATTAATGTTAATATTGATTAAATTGTATATGAAGTTCACCACTTTACGGAAATAATAAAAATTAATATTTCGTTAAATAAAATGACCGTTATGATAAAAGTGACTAATAAACGTATAAAGTTACTAACATAATTCGACCATAAGTATAAACTAAAACTTTTAAAACTCGAAACCTCGTGTAAAAGGAACTTATAAA
Source organism: Tagetes erecta (assembly GCA_030867185.1). Taxonomy (NCBI): domain Eukaryota; kingdom Viridiplantae; phylum Streptophyta; class Magnoliopsida; order Asterales; family Asteraceae; genus Tagetes; species Tagetes erecta. The sequence continues at coordinate 22,646,328 of CM061497.1, read as the reverse complement.
CGTAACAATATATATAAAAGAATCTCGTCTTGTATTTATATATTTTGGAAATATATATATTTTCTTTACTTAGTAAAACTTTATGAGTAACCTTTTTTTTATTTTTTATTTATTAATTATAAGATAAGATGATTTTAAAAGGTTAATGTTAAAATAATAAGAGTTTAAGTTAAAAGATAATTAAAATAAAATAGTGGCACAGTCCAGGGTTCGAACCCTGGACCTCTAGCTTCAAACAACAACACACAACCGCCCGACCAGTTTTGTTTTTGTTAACATTTTAGAAACAATTAGTTATAATCAGCTTCATCCTTAAACCCATTTCAACACCTATAAACCCTAGAACCGATTACCACAAATTGAACACTGAAACAAATCTGTAAATGAAATTGAATACAAACACAATGATCAGCGTATGAAATCGAACACAATGATACCTTTAATTACCTGAATTGATTAAGGATTGAAGAAAATGGAAAAAAAGAATGAAGAACATTGATTCGGATCAAATTAAAACTGCAATTGTTGATGATAATCAAATTAAATGCGCAGATCACTTAACGATAGATGATAAACAAAAGCCCTATGAATTTGGAACTTGAAACAGACCTGAAGTATGTTGTCGATTAGGAGTAGGGATGATGAAGAACAAAGAATCAAATCAACAATGTGTGTGTGTGTGTGTTAGAACTGAAATTTATGTTGTAGAAAGTTAATGTGATGTCGAATGAATGTTTTGGGCTGTATTTATAGAACTGGAATGGGTTTAATGGATCGAATTGAAGTTGAGTGGGTCTTGGTAAAGATAAGTTTAATTCGAGATATTTATCCTGATAATCACCGATTAAACTCGTCCGAATCATCACAATCTGTTATAGGAGTATTTTGGATTAAGCCAATTTGAATTCTATCGACTGTTTTAGTTGATTTGGATTTGGCCGGATTAAGTGGATATTGATTTAGATTGATGATAATCGCGTTTAAACTGGATTTAATGATGTCTTTGAGTTCGAATCTTATGGATAGAGGTGAAAAAACGATTTAAACGAGTCTAACGCTTGTAGATTTTGTCGAATTGAGACTCGCCGGAGTCGCCGGTGGCTTCGCCGGAAGTTGTCGCCGGATTCACGGGGTGTGCGAGTGGGGGGTTGGATTTTAAAAAGTTTTACAATTTTGGCCCTTTATGTTTCGAGCTGTTTGTAGTTGATGTTAATAGGTTTAATATTTGTTTCAGTATTACATAATTGGTCCCTGCAGTTAGTTTTATCATTAATTAGTTAACTTAACTAACCATACTAACTAACTATCAATTTATTTATAAAACTTCTTATTGTTACCTTAGTAATTTTTATACAAATCATGTTATAACTTAAAATTGGTAATTAAAATATTAATATAAAGAGATTTAAAATAACGTAAACCTTATTTCATAATAAACCATAAGATTACATTATTATTCGACGGTTCGGTTTACATAAAGAAAGAAAAAGAAAACGAATCGGGACGGATGTCACAGTCTCCCCTCCTTTAGGAAATTTCGTCCCAAAATTTTTATTTACGTTAACTTTGATGAAAGAATTGAAGCCTTGAGTGTATATTTGGTGATATCCCTGACTTAAGATTTAGTGAGGTAAGTCGTTAAGGATTAATCTCCTTTAATGTTATTAAGTTTATTGATAGTCTTGTATATAACATGGTTTGAGTTATGTAGGACTCGGGTGATTTATTTGAACAGAGGTTCAAATACGAATTGATTGCTACTTCTATTTAGAATAAAGTAGGATTTAACATGATCAATGGATAGTACGAGTGTTCGGTCTTGTGAATAAAATGAGTTTAAATGACTCGATAAGATAGAAATGATTTAAATGAGTAAATTTCATGAACGCGATGAATAATGATAAAAGTGAATAAATGAGATCAATAAAATGAATTGATGAATAAAGTGAAATAAAATGAAACAAAGCCAATGAATGAATATGATTAATTAAACGAATGAAAGAATCAACTGAACAAAAATTTGTTTAATAAAACGAGTGAATAAATGATACAACAGGAATAATAAAATGAATAAATGTGGCACAACAACAAAAGTTTTCCCATGATGATACGCTTTCCATTTTAAATGTACTAAGGTTATCTAGCTCCCTCGAGTTGAACAAGAATACATCAACTCCGAGAAGTTGATTAGGAATACATCAACTTGAGCACTAGATGATGACGATGAAAAATGAAACACACAAAAGCAATTGTTAAGTTTTGAATTGCATATGATACGAAACGATTTTTTTTTTGGTTTTAGGGCATAGGTTGATATAGTGATTAACTGTTATTTGAGATTAACTTTGAATGGTGTACAATAGGTTTCACTATATGGGAAAAGCGAAAGAATGACACAAACATCTCAGGTCACAGACAACGCTTCATTTTATAGTATGATAAGTACACTTATGTATAGGATGTACCCGTGGCGTATCCACCATGCACTTATCATACCACATTTGTCGCATTGCCCTCAAACACATGACAGAATTTACTATGGTTTCCATGCACCATCTTTCATAATTTCGTGTGTACCCGTAATTACTTTAGCTTTTGCATGAACCACATAGTTCACTCGATCATGTGCGGGCCAAGGGTACCTGAGACTTTTAAACTAATATGATAATACACATAGAATCTGATTTCATGTTCAATTGTTCTGTGAAGTCTAGTTTAAGATGATATACAAATTGATTATTATGAAGAGTTGAGTTCATTAGATAGTCTTTTGTTCATGTAAATAGATTTTCTTGATCATAGGTACGGGAATTCAATTTTGTAGATGTTGGTCCATCAGATCGAGATTTCAATGCAGTGATGATTAATAAAAAACAAAACTCACTAAGATTCAATGAAACATTGTCCAAATACTCTTAACACACTATAACAAGGATCAAATCAACACAAACAGAGGTAAACAAGCTATAAAGATGATAATAAAAAGATCCTAGCACCTCAGCCGTCACACACACACAATTAGGGTTTGATAAACTTGCAAAACTTGTTTTCAAAATGAGAAACCATTACATTATATAGAACATACATAGGTTCGCTGACAGATTCACTGACAGCGAATCTGTCATGCAAACCTATCAGCTTCGCCGGGCACAAAACAGATTCGCCCGACGACTGATCTAATCTAAAGTCTATTCTAATCTAGACTTCCGGGGTAGGTTCGCTAGTTACATTTATAACAAAATACATAACAAATCAAAAGTAACACCGACATGCCGGTGAGTCCAACCTACATGTACTATCAGTAGATATTTAAGTTCATAAATCATATTTATAGAAAACCAAGTTCATGGATCAAATTTTATAACCAAATATGTGTGTGAAAAACCATGTTTGTGATAAGTCACGTTTATTAGCATTAGGTTATGGTGACGTGTAGGTAAAAATTTAGTTTTTTTAAGATGATGGAAAAATAAACTTCATGAATATGTACGGGTATGGATGATCGAATTATCATATCAATTACAATGGTTACCAAATTCTTAATTGATTTAGTTTGAGAAGTTAGTGTTCGTATGAAAACATATTTTAAGAAAATAGATGTATAGACAATAGAGATAATCAATGTTACATGGTAAGATTTAGTATGTATATAATGAGGTTTTAAAACGGTAATAAGTTTGGGAATTTTAATCTTACCGTAGGGTTGTTTTCTTGAAAATAGTTAACGTGATTTAGTTTTGATCTTTGTATTTTAAAAAAATCCACGTACGATTCATGTTATAACTCCTTAGATACTGTTTGAGAAAAAGTATACGTATGACATGTGACCAATATTTTTAAAGAAAATTTATTTACGAAATCATTTGTTAGGAGGCTTAGTAAATTTTGAAAATTGTCAAAACTTAAAGGTAAGGTTTGACCAATTAAGGAAATCATCCTCAATTGAATTATTTATTGGTCTGCAAATTTTCTTTCTTTTTTTTTAATAATAATTAATTTTTTTTTTCAAAACTCCTTGGTTGATAAAACATTATGTGAGGAGGAAGTTTATATATAACCGCAATGGGTTTGGATACGTTTATGAAAAACAAAGTGCATTAAGTTCGATTAGTGAATTTATGTATAAGTAGAACATAGTACGATGGGCTTTTGAAATGAGATCACACTGTAATTTAAATATCAAGTTTATGTATAAATCAACTTTAGAATTTTTTTAGGTGTTAAACACACCGAAGTTGGTTAATGAGTTCATGATTTGATGATAAACTTTTGATACAATTATGAATCTGTAATTCATTATCAAGTTTAAGTTATGATGATGAATTTCTTGATTTGCTTCCTTGATTTGATAACAAGTTTGTGATTTGATAATAAAAACACATTTTGAGGAAAAGTTTGAAAATGTTTGAGGTAATGAGATCGTGTAGAGATACTTTGAGTGTAAACATTCGATTAGCAAAGAAAACGGTTACATTGACTTATCAAAGTAGTAAGTCCGTTAATTTTTATGAAGACGTGACTACCTATAAGTGGACACTCACTTTTGAGGGTTCCCAGGTAAGTAACTCATCCAGCGGTAGGTTTTGGATTTATACGAATACTTGCCTTAGCCAGAACATCTCAAAAGTACAGGTATCCACCCTTCCAATTTTGCACGTGTTCAGTTTTGGGACTTAGACTTTGACGAGAAAATGAACATCAGGGATATATTTGTGATTTTAAATTTAATTATTCAGTTGGGATTAGGCTTTATGCCTTAAAATTTGAATTTAGGTATTTAATTTTCATTAAAGTATCTGAGTACAAGAATTAAGAAAATAAAGATAATACTTAAGTAATCATGAAGTGATAAGAACATGAGAGGACTCATGCTTACATTATAATGTGCTAAGAGGTAATGAATAATAACATGAGAGGACTCATGCTTGAATTATATGTTGCTAAGAGGTAATGAATAATAACATGAAATGAATCATGCTTAGGGTGCTTAGTTATAGTCTAAGTCATCCAATTCTAATAACCTAATTCACTATAACCATGGCTCTGATATCAATCTGTCACACCCCAACCGATGGTGGAAACATCTAGGCGGATGAAAGTGGATGATTGTTCATAGCTCATGGTACTTAAAATAGTTTAAATATTACTAAAATCCAATTTAAATTATCCAAACAAAAGAAACAAATAGTTCAACCAAAATAACTAAATAGTCTACTTCGTTTTATTAACTAGGTCCAAGTTCCTAGTCGTGGCATCCCAAAGTCTCCTAACTTGCTTTTCCTGAAATCATGTGAAAAATAACTGGTCAGCTAACGAATTAGCTGGTGAGTAAGCATAGGTTTGAAATACATATAGCTACACTGATAAAAAGTTAATTCATGTCGTTATGTCAAGACTTATAAATGCAAAACATGGACATACAAGATAACAACGAATAATCAAACCTTGAACAAATGATAAAGGGGGGTCCACATGATAATGATACTTAGTTATAATCACCTAAGAATCAGGGGGTGGGTCCTTTGACCAATAGATCTACCATTAGTAACTGTCGGTTTCTACAAATTAACGATTACACTTGCACAAAAATTGCTATCAGGCTATGAACACGTATTTTGCAAGTAAAGACATAACATGAACTGTTTAAATGAAATAAGAAAAATCATGTCATAAGAATCTAAATTGCTAACGTGAGAAATGATAGATACACTAGACATTATCTGTTACATCATTTTTAATAATAAAGACTGACAAGTGTAAATTGATGTGCGAGACGGCTCAGACAATTAGACTAAAAAAGTAAGTTCATTGTTGACAAACCTAAACTTAATGATCTTTGTGTTAAGTTCCATTGTCATACATGTCTAAATATATATCTTTTGATGAACTTCTTGTGATGCTATTTGAACATAATCGGGTAACGATGCAACCTATTCATTGTGATGAACCGCATCGTGAGCTTCTTTATTGTGGTACCCATAGACCTGAAATCTCACACGAAGTCTCTTTTGAGCTTCAAGGTGCAGCAAAAGATTCCTAAAGATGGAACAAAAAGAGTCCCAATATGGACCGTCACCAATCAAATTCCAAAATGAAATTCAGAAGATTCCCAAGGGGAACAATAGGAAAAAGAAAAATTCCAAAATGGAATTCAAAAGAAGTCCCAAAGTGGACCAAATTCAGTTAGAACTCAAATTCCACACTGTCTATGCTTGTAAGTGACCAGGTTTTTGTGCAACATGCATTCAAGTTGTTGTTGATAAAGAAATACGTTGACATATGTATACATGTGGGTCACATATGTCATTCTAATCGAACCTTAATTTCATCATGATACTGAAAAAGTAAGTGTGCCAACTTGAGCTAATTGGTATGTTTACATATCATCACTCAACCGAACATAAGTCAAATGTCTATTCAAAACTTGCAAAACAAGTCCAGATGATGTATTGTATGATCTCACTGCGATATATTGATTCATTGCATTGCATATGTATTTATTTTAATGTGTGTGCTTTGTGTGTGCAGGCATGTGGATTCTTTAATGGCACGTCGACATTGACATTCTTTTTAAACTTAAAATTTTAAGAAATTTCAAGTTTAGGGGGAGAAATAAATGAAGAAAAAGTGAAAAAATATATCAAAAATATCAAGAAATAAGTTGGAAAACATATTTCATAAAAAGAAAAGAAAAATCGAAAAATCGTAAGGATCAAGTGTCTAATGCAAGCAAATGTGTTGTTTATGATAAAAATAAACCTAAAGTCTAGTGATTATTTTTAATGAAAAATTGTTTAGGTGTTGAAGAAAAATCTGTTACTGTGTAGCCGCATAAAGTTTTAACTTGCCAGGTGATGATGTTTTTATCTAGTCCGGTGATAGAAGCTTATGTAGCCGGGTGAAGATTTTGAAGCTACTATGTAGCCGGATGATAGAATTTTTGTGTTACTATGTTGCCGGGTGATGATGTTTTTAACTAGCCGGGTGATAGAATGTGATGATGTGCCGGGTGACAAAATTTTGAACTTACAATGTAGCCGGGTAATGAATTTGTTGTCACTATGCAGCCGGGTGATGAATCACATGTCACTGTGTAGCCGGATAAAGAAGATTTATGCTACTGTGCATCCGGGTGATGGGAAAATCAAAGCCAAGGTGTAGTCGTTCCAAAATATGTGTGTATCAAAACATAACACGACTATGTCATGATCCGTCTCATGTCTACATGCTGAACTTGTGTTAAACAAGTGTTGACACATCTCAACAGTTGTCTGACCCGACCAAGCATTCACACGAAGAAATTTAATGTGTATAGACACTCTGACCCGTCCCAACAATGTTGACACGGCTCAATAATTTTTGACCCGTCTCAACAGGGTGTGACCCGACTAAGTGTTTTTACATGTTAAAAGTGACTGTTCATCTATTGACCCGTCTTAAAGGCTTGACCCTTCCCAACAGTACATGACCCGACTAAGGGTATTGGGTCTATTTTTGACCCGTCTGAAATGTTGACCCGTCCCAAATTGTTGACCTAATTTCAGCCGACTCAACATCATATAAACACTCATTCATCCACAACACTTATCATTTTTCACAAACACATTTCACCAAAACTCTCTGATTTCAAACGTCATTTTATACTCTGTTCAATCTTCGATTCTATATCAAGTTGTGGAGATTGAATAAGGTATAATCATCATAATTAAAAACCATTGACATAATCTAACACCAATTTTAGATCTAAAATCGAAATATTGTTGATGAACAAAAACCAACCATTTGAATCGACACTTTGATTATCTATGTAAAAACTGAAATTGAATGTTGTTTTAGGGGTAGTTGACTGCTAATCATCAATAATCACTGATCAAAACATGTCTTAACACTTCAAATCAACAGAATCAAAGAAAAAGTTTCAAACAGGGTCGAAACCGCCATTGATGACCATGAACCAAGTGTTTGTTTTTGGTCAAAATGAAATAAAACTCAAATGAAAATCTGATGCTAAATCATGTGGTTATCTATCAAATCGACTTATCTCATTAATAACAAATTTGTGATTACTGTGACTAAGTGTTAATATGCTTGAAACTGAATACAACAGTTAAAGGGACATTAATATACAAGATTTTTGAACAAAATGATATCATCAAACTGTTTTTAAATCAATATGTTATATGTTATGCTGATTGTTATATTAATTCATTACACTTGTTACTTTATACAAATGTTATTACTTATCATTCTGATATCTAACACATATGTCTCTGTTTTCAGATGAATATTCTCAAATATGAACCAAAGCACAACATTGTGGCTTTGTTGGATGATTCTATTCCTACAGTAGATGGATATCAAGAGATGATTCATTTTCTGAGAAGAACAATGTATCTGTATGCAATGTGTATCAAACCCATTGTGTATGCACGTCTGATTAAGTCCTTCTGGAGAACTGTGAGGTAATTACTAATGAAGTTGGTGTGTCTGTGATTCGAGAAAATATCACCAGGGAATTACAACTAACTGTCTCTGAAGAAGCAATCAGAACTGCCTTACATCTTGATGAAAATGAAGATGGTGCACTTGATAAATTGACAACTACTGAGGTTCAAGAATGTTTTGTAAATATGGGACACCCCCCGTATTTCCTAAACAGTAGTGTGTCAGAGCTAGACTAAGCAAGCAATGGAAATTGCTCTGTTATGTCATACAACATTGCTTATCTAGAAGAAGTGCTGGATTCGACAACTTTCCATCAGATATTGCATCCCCAATTATTGCAATTGCCACAAACCGTCCATTTAATATGGCAAGATGGATTATGAAGGGATTTATCTTTAATCTTGTGAAAGGGAAGTGATTCAAATTTCTTATGTATCCAAGGTTTTTGCAGTTGATGATCAATGATGCGTATCTTGTGATTAGAGAAGAAGGATTCGAGGGTGGAATGTTGTATACTGATGACATGAATGCTTCATCTTTTCGAAAGATGAGCATTGGCAATGTTGAGGATGTACAATTTTTCGAGTGTACGAGGGATATTTCCAACAATGAAGAAGATATTGCGTTAGAATATCATCATATTGCGCAAGGTGAACTGGTTAATCCACAAGATCTTGTGGATGAGATTCCAGATAATCTGTTGGATGATGATGAGTATTTTGAGAGACATCCAGAAGAAGAAGAAGGGGATAATGATGAAAGTGAGGATGGTTCAGATGATAATGATGATGATAACGGTGATGATGGTAATGATGATGATAATGAGGAAGATAGAAATGAATCTGATCATACTATGTCAGATAGTGATGGTGGTTGTGAATGTGTCTGAAATGGAACTTGTTATTATAGAGGATGTTACTGAGCTAAATCCAATTGAAGATGTGATTGTACATAAACATATAGATGTGGTTCAGATTGCACAAGAAGTGATTGCTGAAGTGGAGTCTGTGGCACAAGCAGATGATGAAACTGATGTTATTACATCTGTTCCTAAGACAGTTGATATTGCCACAACATCTACTCCTACAACTGAACATGTTGAACAACCCTCGGAGTCTTCACCAAAGGTGGGTTCAGATGTTGACATGAATGAAGAAGAAAATGAAATCTTTCATTTAAAGAGGATGGTAGCCAAGTTACTGGACGAGAATGCTCAATTGAAAGCTTCAAATGAACGAAATAAGAAAAGACTTGCTGAGTTCTGGGCTACGCATCAGAAAAATACTGAGACTTTCAAGAAGTTGGATGAAGAGTATGAAAGTCGGAAGATTGATTATGAAGAATTGCATGCTGAATGTAATACTTTGAGAGCAGAAAAGGAAGTATTGGAGAAATGGATGAAGGAGAATGAAACCGAAAGCATAGAATCTAATAAAGATTTCTCTGCTAATGAAGACTTTAGAGCTCCTAGAGACGTCACAGTTTATTACACCAGATCAAGACGATCTAAAACTGTGACAGAACCAATTGCTGAAATTGTCCCTATTCCCGATGAAGCTGCTGCTATTGTTCCATATGACAAGGCTCAGGGAAAACGTAAGTTGGATGCAGTTCCTGAAATCGCAGAAGAAGATAGTGCTGTTAAGAAAGCTAGAACCAAGGAAGATGCTCAGGTTGAGCCGGTTCAAGCTAAGGATGTAAAAGAAGTTGAAATAGTTGATATATTGGGTGGAGCTGGTCCATCGGATTTTGATACAGAAGTGGATATTAATGAGGAGATTCCGGTCGATCTCGATGCACGTTTTGCTTATTTGGAACAGATGAAGTATAATTCTGTCTATCTGAATTTACTAACGGTTAGTCAGATAAACGAGGAGTACGAAAAGTGCATAAACGCACAAGATCGAATAGAGGTAGATGTCCGTGAATTCGTAGTTGAACCGGGTGAGTGGGCCATACAAGAAAGCTTGAATATTGATGATCTTGCTCCGCAAGAATTATATCATCAAAAGATAGAGGATATGACAACAATGGATATGAGGTCATGGCTACAGTCCAGAAACGACCCTTTCAAAAGCCTCAAAAGACTGAAGAAAGAATCACTGAAAAAGTTAGCGAAAAGTTTCCAAGAATCTAAAAAGATGCAGAATCGGATGTTATTTCTGGATTATAACAATCCGCAGTACTACGAACTAACCAAAATGTTCAAAGTATTAGAGCCTAAAGAAATACCGCTGATGGCTTTACCAGAAGATGCTCACAAGAAGATGAAGGATTTGATTGACATGTTTCCAAGAGAAGTCAAAGCTTATCACGTGCCTATGGATGTACGAGAATCATGGCATAAAGCTGCCACAGCAGGTGATATTGTTAGATCACTGTTGAGTAAAGGTCAATCTGTTGCCGACCTAATTGATTCCATAATCGTGCCAGAAAAATCCAAGGACGTAAAGATCATTGCATGGACATATGATGAAATATTTGATGCATTCTTGATCAAGCGTGTAAACAATTTGTGTGACGTTTACCACTATTATTCAAGCAATTTCAAGCTTTCTGTCCCAGATCTTAAGGAACTACATAAATTAAGGTTGATAAATCATACAAAGGTAGAGCATGGTGAAAAATGTGCGATGCTGTTGGATGCTGGGATTAGTAGAATGCCAAAAAAGAAACAGAAAAAGCTGATAATGAGGGATATGTACCTTGAAGAATTCTCAGATGAATACTTTGACAAGGTGACTGACCTTGGATTGAAAGTATTTGATGGATCTCAGAAGACGAAGCCAATACTGAAGTTTTTCTATCACGAAGAAACCTTTGAGTTGAAATTGGTTCGTGATCTGGATGATTGGGAAAATGATATGATCACATTATTCAGCACATTCTAACTTAAGTTGTTGCATCCATCATATATTCATTGAGAAATATCTCATCCGATTGAGAACTTAATCTTTACATTGATGATAAATGCACCTTATTGCCTGAGTTTTAATGTTTTTCTTTGAGTTGCTGGAAAAGTTTTCATTGCAGAACAAGCTTCCACGCGACTTGAAGATGTTCATGTTCAAGCCTGATTCCAGTCCAAAGATCTCCAAGTCAGATTGCTGAGTTTTAAGAATCCTCCTCTTAATATCTCATACACAGATCCCGTTAACCTCTAAAGCAAAAGTTGAGGAGGAGTATTCTAAGTCAAAGAAGTCTTCGCATTCTACTTCAACCGTTGAAGAAGATCCCATTGCTGATATATAGATTCACCGGATTCTACTCTCTGCTTATTCTTTCCATAACCTTTGATGTTACACAAAAGGGAGAGAAGAATACAAATTGCTTGTTGAAAGACAGAGTTTTGACAGCATCATCTTAGGGGGAGTACTGTTAGGTCTTCATGAAGATAATTCATAGCAAAACTTTAAGTTGCTCTCTATGCTCGTCACATGAAGATTTAAGTTAATATGTCGGATTTGTAAAGTGTCATCTTAGGGGGAGTACTGTTAGGGTCTATTTGAAGATGTCACTATCCAAATATAAGCTAGTGAAGATATCGAGCATCATCACGACCAAGCACGGGTGAAGACGTTCATTATTTGTATTTGTCTTAGAATATTTGTGTAATCGTTTCGTGCTTAAATGCGCTTTTGTGATTAAGTGCACGTGTTTAGGTGAAATGTAAGGTGAATGGTATGGACTATAAATACCATCACCTAGGTCATTTGTGATAGAGAGTTGCCTACATTTCATTCCATATCCTTTCTAACATTCGAAAGATCTAATACAATTCACCTATTCATATTATCATCATCTTCATCATACCTTGCATTGATCTTCATGAACATTCAAGCATCAATACGTGATCAGTGAGTTTCCGCATCACTGATTGCAAACAACATCCCCAAACAATCTCAGATCTAGATCCAAGCTCGGTTCGTCTCGAACTATCAAATGTATCACAAGGGAGTCAGATAATGCATTTCAAGCAACCATCCAGAGAGACATAGATTAGTCGAGATTGTCAATATGTTTGTCCATTTAAACCCATGTCTTGTTCCGTTTTACAAGCAACCTGTGACATTCTTATCATGTTTTGAGTTCGATTTGAAGAAACTCAGGCAACTCAGTTTCCACAGACATTCAGCAAAGTAACTTGTTTTGACATCATGGCTTATTGAGTTTAGATGATTCAGCAAGATTTTGTTATTTTGATGGACATAAACAATGATCAATTAATAATCATTGTGAATGTAATATTTGGGAGTGAGCTGGAGTTTGGTTTGAGCATCAACAACAATCTTGATGTAGAAACATTGTAAGCATATTCTTTTGTTTGAAGCGTCAAACAATGATCTTGATGTAGAAACTTTGTGAGCTTAGCATTGTGGGTTGCAGATGATGAGCGCTTCAGGTCTATATTTATATATAACAGAGGAGATGATCATCTGAACGTGCTGATGAGAGCTTTAGGTCTATATTGACATATAACAGAGAAGATCAACACTCCAGGTCAATGTTTCCGCATAGCAGAGGAGATAAGCACGAAATAAGATTCTGAAGAGCTAACTAGAAGCGTCATTCAGGGTTAAGGCTAATGGGTTTGGATTTTGGAAAAATCAGCACGAATCAAATACTCTCAGCCCTTTTTTCTCAAAACTTATTACTTTGTGTAGGCCAAATGTCTGTAAAAATGCTCCTTATTACCGGGCTCTTTTGGATTTAGTTTAATCACAGAGTTGCTGTCTAATTGTATTCGGGCTGAGCCTATTGACAAATCATTACACAAATCAACATCTTCCTTTAGGTGCTTTCCACACAGATCTGAACCCTGCAAGGAACAAACAACATTTACATAAGATGAAGCTCAAAAACACAAAAATGATTTATTGTAGTATTACTCCCCCAAAATTTCAATTTTCAGCACAAACTGAAATTTTCACGAATTTAAGAACATACTCAAAGGGCTGGCAAACATTAACACAAAATATAAGTAAGAAAATTAAACTCTCTTTGTTTTTTTAAAAGCAATAAGGCGGCAAATATAAAAAAGTCTTTCAACCAAGAATAAATGCAAAGATCATCCGCTACCAATTCACCGAAGAAAAATTGACAGGCCTTCACGAATGAGCTGCATTTGTAAAAGAAAATCAGTTAGAAATAGGAACTCAAGTCTTAACAAACTTAGGCTTTTGAAAAAAGGAATTTTTGCAAAAATGATTATTAACAAATTGTTTAATTATATTTCCTAAAGATTTATTATTTACGCTGCTTTGAACAAGATCAGGACATTGTTTTACCACATGATCTCTCTTACCGCATCTGAAACAATGTAATTTTAAACCTGTCTTTTTGATCTTGAAAGTGGGCACGTGATCCATACAGATTTCTTCATCACAGCTAGACATGCGAGAGTCTGAATCGCTGTAAAAGACATACATTTCCTTGGATTTTCTTGTTGAGACTCTTGATTGGGCAGTTGATTTACTGTGATGAGGCTTTAGAGGTCTTGACTAAGGTGGATATTTTGCCTTTTGTGATTTGGAAGGATGATCGGGAAATGGGATTTGAATTCTTCTTGGTTTAGATTTTGGAAGCATTTGGATTTTGACTATTTTAGATAATGTCTTGGTCTTTGAATCTCCCTAGCCTCTCTTTTTTTCTCTAGTTCATCTTCTAAACTTGTCAATATTTTAGGAATGACTCTTGTTTCCAGTGAAGCTTGACTGTCTTGATTTGATGTGGATGAACTTTGAGTATATTCTCTTTCCTTGTTGATTGGCTCGAAAATAGGAATATCACTAGTTTTGAACTTTTCATGGAGGTTAGTGAAAGCTGTAGGTATGGATCTCGGATTAGCGGAAGCATGACATTCATCGTCTTGATTACCATCAAGTGGTTTGTTGTATCCAATACCGATCGAAGAATCATAATCTCCCTCACTTCTGAGATACTGACTCTTAACGGTCTAGTATTTTGTTCAAACAAATCATTCTTTGGGTGTGGTTTGGGCAAGGGAGAGTAACAAAGAGTTTACGGTGGAGGAAAAACAGTTTCAACATCAGGATTGTATCCGATTCCATCTTTTATTCGAGCCCCCTTTTGTTTGACAAGAAGCTCATTTAGTTTCATTTGAGATACAGTCTACTTTTCAAGTTTGCTTTGAAGTTTCGTGGATTCAAACTGAGCTAAAAGAAGCCTTTCATTCAAAAGATTTATCTCGACATTTCTTTGATAGAGATTTCTCTTCAACAGCTCAACTTCAGCCAAGGCTTCATTAAGTTTTACAGAATAACAAACTTCATTTTTCTTAAGTTCATCATTCATGGTCGTGATCTCACTTTGGTTTTGAAAGATTAATCTGTTTGCTTTATAAACACCAAATAACCGTTGTTTACACGCAGAGGAACACAAATCCTGAACAGTCTCATAAGGAAGATCCATGATGATTCTTTCGGCTGCTAGAGCTTTTTCACAGTTGCACATTTTTGTATCTTCTTTATGTTTTTCTTTCCTGACTTCAGCCATCTCTTCCTTTTCAGCGTTATTTTGTCCTTCCTCATCTTTCTCAGCTTTATCGGCATTAGTTATCTCACAACCAGATCATCCTTCATTATCAATTGTTGATACTCCACAATTTTCTCTTATAAGATTTCAACAATTGACTCAAAATAAGATTCTATCACCTTGAGCTTATCATTCAGTTCGGTTTTGTAATTGAGTATGCTAGCCACAAATGAAATTAGATCAATGTTTAAGGTGTTGGTTTGAGATGGTAGCACTTCTTGGAAAAAGTCCTTCCTTTTCATTTTCAGCTCATAACTTTTAAGCTTGTCAATTATATCCATGAGTTTGTAATCCAAGAATCCCCTTTCTTTCTTGACGGTTTTAACGTAAATGCTCCACTCAGCAGGAAGAGAATCTAGAAGTCTGTGTACTTGTTCATAATTGTTGAGATCATCATCATACTTCTTCAAATTTCCTGTCACAGTTATAAAGCGATTGATCAAATCCGAAAGTTTCTCCTTTTTATGACTAACAAAAGCGACAAATTCCTTCTCAGCCAGCACTCCTTTGTCCATCTCCCGTTTTTCACACCCATCATAAAATCTACACAAAACGTCTTACAAAGATTTTTCATTCTTGTATTCAGCGAATTTGCTACGAATTTCATCTTTAAGCACAGAGTCAGAGTATCAAAAGCTTTGTTATCATGATCTATCAACTTTTTATCTCTATCGGTATATGTATTCGGGTTGGTGTTTTGAATTGTAGAATCTCCTATGACAGTAATAGGTATATGTGGACCCATTACAATCGAATCCCACTGAGTATAATCCATATTCAAATAAAATTCCTTCAGTCTCTTCTTCCAATCATCAAAATTATCATCATCTATCAGTTTTGGTGGACTAATTGGTGCAACATTTTCCAGATCAGCAAAGGTGAATAAAGTTGAAATTGTAAGTTTCAAATTTTAAATTTTGGTCTCAGTTTCACAGACAATGTTGAAAATAGTTTTGCAGACAATGTCGCAGCTTGTTTCCCAGACAGTGTCGCAAACACAGCAACAATTGAGCAGCACTTTAGCAAGCACAACACAATAATGAGGAACTTTCGTTTAGTGGGTTCGCAAATCAGAATCGCAAAGAGACAAACCAACAAATGATCACTTCGTTTCACAAAGTGATCCACAGTTTCGCAAGATGATGTATAGTGTCGCAAAATGAATCTGGAAACCCCTTTTCCACGGAAAAATACTCTAAAATTCACTCAGATTGCACATAGCATCTCCAATGAATGATCTGATGATTCCGATGAGTTTACCAAGCATAATAGATCAATCCTCAATCAAAATTCAGTGATAATTCAACATTTAAGATCCAAATTTGATTGAAATAGCTTTTAACAAAAACTTAATAAGAAAACCCCAAAATCAATCCCAGATCTCATATTTATATGTTGATGATAGATCTGAAAATTTTAATTGATTCAAATACCAAAAACACAAAGTTCTCAATCCAATTTCATAGCAAATAACAACAGATCTGATCCAGAGAGATTGAAATGAACTTTTTATCAAAAACCCTCAAATCAAGAGCACAATGGCTCTGATACCATATTGTTGGTCCTGATAATCGATAATTCGTGCTATGTTGATATAGATCTGATCACAAACACTTTGTTACCACTAGATCTAGTAACAAATGGTTATGAAGATTGATCAAAAGCAATGTAAACCATAACAACCCATTAAGTACTTGGTTAAAAAGAATGATTAGATGAAGATGAATTGGAATAATGCAATAAACATATAACAAACAATTCCTTGCAATAACAATAACCAGAATCGAACTCAGATCCAAACACAATTGTATTCAATAAAGTTCCAAGAGTTGTATACAAATGAAACCCTAAACAACTATATATACAGAATCTAGTTTTGCAAGTAGTTTCGCAAACTACCTGCAGTGTCGCGTAACCAAAAACAAACTAGACATTAATAAAGCAATACAAACTAACTATTACAACGAAATAGAAATACGAATAATCTATTACAAGGAAAACAAAACATATAACAATAACGACAAGGTGAAATACCACCCTACATGTGGTCTACAAGTAATATTTACGAAATTGACATACATGTAAGATTGCACAGCATATCTTGTTGATCTCATATTTCAATACTATTATTTACAAATTGTCTTTTTACTCACTAGCTTTTATAGCTAGCTTTATTTTCACATATTTCAAGTGGTGATTAATATTGATTGTATTGCTTTTACCAAGACATAGGGATGCTTTGGACGTAGAATAATAATAAAGACTATTTGCAATTACTGTCCTTATTTATTTTGTTTGTCATTTCCATTTAAGCCTTCTGTTTCAAAAATTTTGATAATCATAATTAAACTTTAATAAAATGTTACTGTTAGGTCTCAGATTTTAGCCATCGTGGGTATAGTATCCTGAAGATGCTGGATCAAGTATCCTTAGAGTTCAAATGATTGAGTATCTTTAATGCTGATTGTTTTCCGTGTGTTTTTGCTGTATAGATGCATATAACGACTAGAGGACTTGGTCTACCTGAAAACTCGGTCAAAGAAGTTGTGGAACAAGCTGAGAACGTGGTCAACACCCTCAACGGCTAGTGGCACAATTTTAGGACTTAGTTGGTTATTTAGTTAACTATAAAAATGAGGCTATGGCTGAAGCACAACACACTTTGAATTCTCCTCTCGATCTCACCATTCTCTGCTGCATTTTTTCTTCACACACTTTTGTAATCACAGCCATAGTTCTCGAGTTGTATCTTTACTTTTTCATTAACATAATCGGTGTTAGACGATTGTCATCACCCGAGGTTTTAATGTCGGCGATCGTTTAAAAGATCAAGGCTTTTCCTCATATAAATCATCTTGTTCATATTATCCATTAAAACGCACAACCTCACTTTACTGATTTGGTTTGTCAATTTTTGACCAAAACAATTTGGCGCCCACCGTGGGGCAAGTGCTGTTTTAATCCTCATTCTTATCATTTCATTCGTTCAATTCATCCTTACTCATTTTCTGTTTTTCAATGGCTTCTCAATCAAAAGCTGTTTCATCAAGCATGCCATCTTCGTCGTCTTCAACTCCAATGTCTAGTTCATCTTTAGGGCCAATGAAGATCAAGGATGTCATTAACAAGAAGCCAACTGCAGTTTTTCAAGGATCAAAATCTCTTGCTGCACCCTCTACGGTAAACACTAACCATGATGATCCTGTGATGTTTATGCAGATGAAAGCCTTCATGGAGCAGCAGAACATGGCTAATCAAAGGATCCTCTGGGAGATGGAGGATATCAAGAAAAGCAAGAAGCATGTGGAGGAAGCCAGTCCTTATATGCCAAAGGCGCTTGATTTCAACACTCCAGGATCCTTAGCACAGCAAAACATGGGATCCGTGTTTCAGCCATCTACTACAACATTCCAGCAAGGATCATCCATGCAGAATCAACAAGGATCCTTCAACCGACTAGTAAGTTTAAATCAACCAGGATCCTTCATGCCTCAAGGATCCTTTCATCAACTAGGATCCTCCATGCCTTAGGGATCTTTTCATCAACCAGGATCCTCAATGCAATCTCTATCGTGTCCTCCCCTCATCCAGAATCAAGGATCCTTTCTTCTGAATCCAGGATCCTCAAGCATGCAGTGGTCGAAGGTTACTGAAATCCATGACAGCGAAATCATTCCCATGCAGACCAACTCTACCACTGCGCCATTTATCTCAACTGAGATGCCTCGTTCAGAATACTAAAACGAAATAGGATATTCCCAACTGGGAGGATACATGCGTCAATACAGCTATGGCCAGGGAACTGCAAAAACTAAAGGACATGATATCGAGTGTTCCAGGGGTAATTAGGCCGATTCCTGAAATTCCTGTGGGAAGCCATAAGATTTCTAGATTTGCTCCTCCAATTTGTGATGCTGAAATCCCAAAGCGCTTTCACACTTCAAATATGAAGCTTTATGATGGATCCTCTGACCCTGAAGAGCATGTAGCCCAATACAGGGAGAGGATGGAGATAAATCCTATCCCAAAAAGGTTAAAGGAAGCATGTTTATGCAAAGGTTTTGGATCCACTCTTACTGGATCAGCTTTAAAATGGTTGCTAAGTCTTCCCCCCTTACTCTATTACTTCGTTTGCTCATTTGGTTAATCTATTTAATAATCAATTCTCTTGTAGCAGATCCTTTGAAAGACTAACCAGTGACTTATACAGGATAACTCAATCTAATTCTGAATCATAAAGAGATTATGTATCTAAGTTTGGAATGGAGGTATTGGAAATTGCTAACCTTGATATGGCTACGGCTATTCAAGCATTTAAAATGGGGTTGAAAAAAGACTCCCCTTTCTACGATTATCTTGTAATGACCCCCTGCAGGAATCTAGATGAAGTAAGAACCAGAGCCTTAAGATTCATAAGGCTGGAAGATGACAAGAAGATCCAAGACAGGATTTGCTCAACTATAAAGTAGGAACATCAAGACAAAAAGCAAGGATCCTTATTCAAGAACAACAAAACTAAGCCATATTTCAAGGATGACAATCAAAATGTTCACGCAGTGGAATATGACGAGGATGAAGGAGAGTATCCTAAGATATCTGAATATTGCTTTTCTGTTGATGTTGGTGATGTGTTACTTGCTATGCAGGATCTAGGTGAAAAAGCAAGATGGCCAAAAAAAACTGACAAAGCAGTTGGATACAAAGACAAATCCAAATGGTGTTCTTACCACGAAGATTTCGGCCATATCACTGACGAATGCATTACATTGAGAAGAGAAATGGGTTATCTTCTCAGCAAAGGGCACTTCAAAGACCTATTTGGCAAAAAGAAGCAAAGGATTCAGGATCCTAAAAAAATTCCAGAAAAAGCTGCACAGCCTCCTCCCGATGCTAGAGTAATCAATTTCATCTCTGGAGGATCCGTGGTACATCATACTCAGCTGCAAAGAGGAACGCAAAAGAATGCAAACTGGAGTGTGGTGAAAGACCAGTTGCAACGTCCACCAAAACCAGCCAAAAGTTCATCTCTTTCGATGATGAAGACCGAGCTCATATCCATGATCGAGTCATGACAGTATAGTTATTACACTATTTACTACTAACCACTATGTTTGCAGGATCCTTATTGATGGAGGAAGCTCCGTCAATATCATACAATACGATGTCCTCAATATCATACATTCCAGAATTGGAGATAGTGCCAAGATCCACTGTTCTAATAGGATTCAGTGGCGAAACCAAGAACACCTTGGGGGACATCAAGCTGCCGATATACATAGAGGGAGTAAATACAATTCAAAAATTTTGTGTTATTGATTGTCTGTCTTGTTGTTGGTCCAGATAATCGTTAGATCCGTGCTATAATGATTTAGATTTCATCACAAACAATTGTTACCACTAGATCTAGCAACAATTGATCATGATTAATGACCAAAACCCAAATAAAACATAATAACCCATTAAGAACAACTTAATTAAGAAGGTAATTAGATGAAGTAAAATTAGATTGATGGAACAAAGATGTAAACAAAACAATTCCTTGCAAATAACCAGTAGAATCGAACTTAAGATCAAAAGTGTGAATGTATTCAATAAAGTTCCAAGAGTTGTGTACAAAATAGCGCTAACAAAATATTTATACAGATGCTAGTGTCGCAGGCTGTTTCGCAAATCCTAAACAGCCTGCTCGCTAGACTAAGACAAGCTGCATGCGACATAAGCAATCACTAACAAAACTAAACAATTAACTAACTAACTATTACAACGAAACAAAATACGACTAGTCTATTATAATTAAACAAAATACAAATAACGACAAGGTGAACTGCCACCCTACATGTGATCATCAATACTCCCCCTAGGGAGGTACTTCACCTGTCGGATCTTCGGGTTCAGCTCCAGCCTTTGCAGCTTCCAATAAATCGCTAAGCTCACGTACATCTTCCTTTCAGATCCACCTGCTTTTGAACACTCTCAGCGAGTTGCTTAACCTCTGACCTGATTCCCCAAGCCCTATTAGCTACCCTTTCAAATAGGGCAGCTTCTTTCTTCGTCTCATCTTCGGCTCTAGATTTGATTGGGTTCTTGCATAATATCTTCAAGTCATCATCCGAGAAACCAAAAACTTCCATCGGATCAAATAGTCTTCATTTTTTTCCATCCTTACACGCACGACCGCCTCCCCCGTCTGATTATCAAAAAACAATTTGTCGAAATCCTGCAATCTTGAAGGGCTTGGATCCGGTACCCTCAATCTCTGAACAGTCTTGATTGGCTTTAGTTTCAACACAATCTTCCCTTTTCCGGTAACCCAATCAATGTCCTTCTTCGACCGTCTTCGTTCCAGTATATTATACCCAAATCCCTCAAAGTTATCTTTCAAACCAGCTTGGATTTCCTCTTCAAGTAATTTAGCACGATCGCTTTGATCTGCATTAATCAATTGAAGTACAGCTAACCGCCTCAAATCGCATTTCGGGAATGTCTTGAAGTGCTTTCGGTTGCTGACATAACTATTTCCGCCCCCTCTCCTCTTGATCATAAACTTTTTCAATTCTAAACTGAAGTTCCAGCTAAATATCTTGTTGTCTGTATCCATCGTGTTGGGGCATCCATGTTTTGGAATAAAGGTCTGACCGTCTCTGGTTCTTCTTCCTTCTTAAACCAATCAGATTTGTCAATTTCGACAACGTCACCCTCTTTCCCGCTCCTCTGAGCTACGTACACCATCTCCTTATCATCAACCTCATAAAATTCCGGTTCAGAATAGTAATCTATCAGTTGTTTCTCCTCTTCATCGACCAGCTTCATACCTTCAGATTTTCCCTTATTAGCAACCACTTTTTCACCTCCCATATCAGTATCAATATCGAAACAGAAGTCATCAGTAACTTCAGTTTCTTTGGCGATTCCGCTTCCTCCTACAGCACTGAAACCACCGAAATCTTTTCGGCTAGTCCCAGTCTGCACCATCTCCCTCAAGGTTGGATATTTTGATATGTTCACTAATTCATTTATTTCACCATCCGTCTTTGTTCTCCCAACTTTAACCTCCTTTTTCACCTCATTTAGTTCAGTCAAAACTTTCCTGATCAAGCACTGTTGATCTAGCACAATCTTCCGTAAATCATCCATCTCTGTTTCTCTGTGCCTCTCACGCTCCTCAAAATTCATCAATTTTGTATTTACTAGAGCGACGTATTCGATCCACGAATAACGTCCTCGTCAAATCCAGCAGACCCCTTCTTCTCCGGTTTCTTTCTAAATTTCTCGGGCACACTTTCTGAAGCAACTGGCTGCTTCCCTTTGGCTTTCTTGATTCTGACATCAGTATCAGAATCAATTTGTGATCAATCAGCTGCCTTCCTCTTTTTCTTGCCGTTAGGTTTGAATATTTCCGCCTCTATTTCGTCTAATTCCTCCTCAAACGGCACAGGCTTCTTCCCCACATACTTCTTTCTCTTTTTAGTATCATCCTTTAGCTTTTCTCTCAGTTCCTCAAACCTCTTTTCTTCACTGATCTTCAATTTCTCTATATACGCCCACCGATCGCCAGTATACATATTTCGGAAAAGATATGTGATCTTTCCCGAAGCGTCGTGTCGTGGCGCTGCGCAATCTGCAAAAATCCTGACGTTCATTGGTGTCAGTACCAATACGTCACCAAGCTTTTCAAGATTCGGCTTTAGATGATCAATGAATGTCTGCACGAATCTTGGATACAGTAACAACTTATCCTTTCGCGATGAGGAACTATTCTCAATCATATAACCAAAAATCATTTTAGGGATATTTGTTTTATCACCTCTACAAAATTTAACCCATTTTAGGGATTTAGCATAGCACGAGCCCATTCAAAATTTAACCCATTAGTTCCTCCCTTTCGATGATCAAGACATACGATGATCACATGGGCAATAAATCTCCACTCTTTTGACAAAAAGGACTTCTTGATCTCCCGTCGATCCAAGAAGTCCGTTCCTTCATAACCCATTTCCAAAAATCCAGTGTGCACGTCGGTCAAACTAAGTAAAACAGGTGACCCGACGTCACGTTCCATCCTCAAAATCAGCGCCACCGAATCAACAGTAATAACGATACGCTCCCCCATTACCTTAGCGCTAATCTCTCCGGGTTGTGCATTCAAGTTGTACGTGGCAGTCTCCCAAAAGTCACGGATATGCTGTTGATCCATCACGGGATCATTCGTAACAGCATAGAAAATTGGCGAACTCCTCAACCAAAAAATCGCATCCTGGTAACCACAGACTTGGTGTCCTTATCATTGAGATAAGCGACCACGTTTGATCGACGATCAAACTTCATCGGTGGAGGAGGTTTTTGTTCCATACTAAGACCTGAAATATAAACCGGAAGTTGGTTAGTTTAAAAGAATACTTAGAAATATTTACAAAATAAAATAATCAAAAAGAACGAAGAAAAAAAATTGAAATATTAGTTTCGCAAAATTGCGACACAGTAGTATCGCATACTCATCGACACTATTGTTTCGCAACTTTAAAGCATATGCATCAACACTACACTATCGCAACAATAAGACTTTCGACACTACCAGCTATGCATGGGCAGCATAACATTGATAGTGTCGCAAGTATTATTTGAACTTTCATTCAGTTTCGCAAAAAGAACATGTAGTGTCGCAAAACGAAGAGAACCAACAGTCAACAAATTTAAAAACATATCAGATCAACACCATAATCAAATACATTGAACACAAAGGTTTGAAACACAAAAAGACACAAAACTTACCGATTAATATCACTTGAAAACAATTTAAAATGCGCGGATTAAAGTTTTGTGAACTTAGGGTTTAGTGTCGGATCGAAGTGTGTTTGAAAAGTGAAGGTGAATTGTGACCCATAACGACCCAGATCAGATGTCATACAGACACCATAGTTTCGCAAACCCGACACTATAGTGTCGCAAAAACCATAATATTTAAAAATATATTTTGAAAATCAATAAAAGTCAAATCTAATTAAATTACAAATATTTTAAAATTGTGTCAAGCCAAACCAAATTGAGATAGATCCAAAACCAAGACCCATTTGTACTACGGGCTTTAAAAGGAATCAAGACAGTAAAACGGAATGAATCACGAGGAAATCAGAAAACGAGTTTCGGGCAATCATCCGGAGAGACAAAGATTTGACAAGATTGTCAATATGTTTGTCCATTTAAACCTATGCCTTGTTCCTTTCAACAAACAACTTGTGACGATATTATCATGTTTTGGTTCGATTTAAAGAAGCTTTGGCAACTTGGTTTCCACAGACACTCAGCAAAGTAACTTGTTTTGACCTCATGGCTTATTGAGTTTAGATGCTTCAGCAAGATTTTATAGTTTGGTTGGGCATAGACCAAGATCAATAAATGATCAGGGTGAATGTACTTGAGATTGAACTGGAGTTGGGTTTATGTATGAAGCGTCAAACAATGATGTAGAAACATTGTGAGCTTAGCTTTACACGTGAGTGTATTCTTATGTATGAAGCGTCAAACAATGAACTTGATGTAGAAACATTGTGAGCTTAGCTGTACATGTGGGTTGCAGATGATGAGCGCTTCAGGTCTATATTTACATATAACAGAGGATATGATCATCTGAGCGTGCTGATGAGAGCTTCAGGTCTATATTTTCATATAATAGAGAAGATCTTCACTCCAGGTCAATACTTCCGTATAGCAGAGGAGATAAGCACGAAAATAAAAATCTGAAGAGTTAATGAGAAGCGTCATTCAGGGCTACGGCTGATGGGTTTTGATTTGGGAAAAATCAAGCACGAAGCAAATACTCTCAGCCCATTTTTGTCAAAACTTATTATTACTTTGTGCAGGCCAAATGTCTGTGAAAATGCTCCTTATCACCTAGTTCTTTTTGAATTTAGTTTAATCACAGAGTTGTTGTCTAACATTATTCAGGCTGAGCCTACTGACACATCAGTATACAAATCTCCTCCCTCCTTCAGACACTTTCAACCCTTATCTGAATCCTGCAAGAAACAAACAGTATTTACATGAGATGAAGCACAATCATGAAATTTGTAGTATTACTCCCCAAAACTTTCAGTTTTCAAACTGAAATTTTTCAACAAATTAATGAACTTTTAATATCATACACAACAGGATGGCCGACATTATTAGAAAATATAAGTAAAAAATAGATTTTCCCTTCATATTTCTCCCCCTTTTATTTTTTTTATTTTTTTATTTTTTATTTTTATTTCTTTTTAATAAAATAGAAAGCAAAACAAATGTACAGAACCTCCGCAACCAATCTACCAAGGAAAGATTGATAGGCCTTCCCGAATGAACTGTAACAGACAAAAGAAAATCAGTTAGAAACAGGAACCCAAGCCTTAACGAACCTGGGCTTTTGAAAGAAAGAATTAGTGCAAAAATGATTATTTACAAACTGTTTAATTCTATTTCCTAAAGATTTACTATTTACACTGCTTCGACAAAGATCGGGACATTATTTAACCATATGATCTGTCTTACCGCATCGGAAACAATGTGAAGTTAAACATGTCTTTTTTAGCTTGAAAATGAGTACATGATCCATACAGATTTCTTCATCACAGCTAGACATGTGAGAGTCTGAATAGCTGTTAAAGACATACAATTCCTTGGATTGCCTGTTAGAACTCTTGATTGGGCAGTTGAGCTATTGAGATGAGATTTTAAAGGTCTTGTCTTGGGTTGTTGACAATAGTTCTGCCTTATCTTGGTCCTTTTAAGATTTTGAGGAGTGAAAGACTGAACTGGATATTTCCTCTTTTGTGATTTGAAAGGATGACCGGGAAATGGAACTTCAATTCTTCTGGGTTCATATTTTGAAAGCATTTGGATGTTGACAGTCTTGGTCTTTGAATCTTTCTGACTCCTCCTTTTCTCTGGTTCATCTTCTGAACTTGTAGATTTTTCAGAAATAGCTCCTGTTCCCTATGAACCTTGGCTGTCTTGACTTGATTGATATGATGTGGACGAACTTTGAGCATATTCTCTTTTCCTGTTGATTTGCTCGAAAATCGGAATATCACCAGTTTTAAACTTTTCATGTAGGTTGTTGAAAGTTGTAGGTATGGATTTCGGCGTAGCGAAAGCATGACATTCATTGTCTTGATTACCATCAGGTGTTTTGTTATATCCAATACCGATTGAAGATTCGTATTCATCCCTCACCTCTGAAATACTGACTCCCTCCACTCTAGTATTTTGTTCAAACAAATCATTCTTTGAGTGTGGTCCGGGTAAAGGAGAGTAACACAATCGATGGTGGCGGGAAAACTGTTTGAACATCAGGTTTGTTTCCGACCACATCTTTTATACGAGCCCCCCTTTGGTTGACAAGAAGCTCATTTAGTTTCATTTGGGATACTGTCCACTTATCAGGTTTGCTTTGCAGTTTCGTGGATTCATATTGAGCAAACAAAAGCCTTTCATTCAAAAGATTTATCTCTACATTCCTCTCATAGAGATTTCTCTTCCGCATTTCAACTTCAGCCAAGGCTTCATTAAGTTTTACAGAATAACAAACTTCATTTTTCTTGAGTTCATCATTCATTGCCATGATCTCTCTTTAGTTTTGCAGGATTAGCCTGTTTGCTTTATAAACACCAAATATTCGTTGTTTACACTCAGGAGAACACAGATCCTGAACAGTCTCATAGTGTAGATCCATGATGATCCTTTCGGCTACTAACGCTTTCTCACAGTTGCACACTCTTGTGTCTCCTTTATGTTTCTCTCCCCTGTCTTCCAACATTTCTTCTTTTCCGGCTTCATTTTGTTCTTCCTCATCTTCCTCTGCACAGTCAGATTCTCTTTCATTATCAGATGACAATACCCCATAATTTTCTCTTATATTTTCCGAGGTTCCAACAATTGATTCAGAATCAAATGCTATCATCTTGAGCTTTTCATTCAGTTTGGTTTTGTAATTGAGTATGCTTGACACAGATGAGATTAGATCAACGTTTAAAGTGTTGGTTTGTTGTGGTAGTACTTCTTGGAAGAATTCTTTCCTTTTCATTTCTAGCTCATAGCTCTTCAGTTTGTCAACTATATCCATGAGTTTGTAGTATGAGAATCTCCTTTCTTTCTTCAAAACTTTAACATAATTGCTCCACTCAATTGGAAGAGAATCCAGAAGTTGATGTATATGATCACAGTTAGGGAGATTGGGATCATATCTCTTTAGATTTTCAGTCACATTCAGAAAGCGGTTGATCAAATCCGACAATTTCTCCCTTTTATGACTAAAACTCCTTCTCAGTAAGCATGCCTTTGTCCATATCCTGTTTTTCACACTCATCATGAAATCTACATAAAGCGTCATACAAGGATTTAGCATTCTTGTGTTCAGCGAATTTTCTGCGACTTTCCCTTGTTAAGCACAAACTCAAAGCATCAAAAGCTTTGTTATCACGATCTATCAACCTTTTATCTCTATAGGTGTATGTATTTGGGTTGGTGTTTCGAATTATGGTATCTCCTATGATGGTAATTGGTATATGCTGGCCCATTGTAATCGAATCCCACTGAGTATGATCCATATTCAAATAAAATTCCTTCAGTCTCTTCTTCCAATCATCAAAATTATCATTTTCCATCAGTTTTGGTGGACTAATTGTTACAATATTTTCTAGATCAGCTAAGGTGAGTGAGGTTGACATTGTAAGATTTAAATTTCAGATTGGTCACATTTTCGCAGACAGTGTCATAGAAATTGCTAGTGTCGCACACAGTGTCGCAGAATAGTGTTGCAAGCATAGTTTTGATATGTTCACTAGCAAATCGTTAAATGCTATTAAGTCTAAAAATTGTTGGTCGAGAAAATCTTTAAACCCGTCCTATGATGATTTAGATCTGATCACAAACAACTGTTACCACTAGATCTAGCAACAATTGATTGTGATTAATGACTAAAACCCAAATAAACCATTATAACCAAGTAAGAACAAGTTAATTAAGAAGGTAATTAGATGAAGTAGAAGAAGATTGATGCAACAAAGATGTAAACAAAAAAATTCCTTGCAAATAACCAGTAGAATCGAACTAAAGATCAAAAGTGTGAATGTATTCAATAAAGTTCCAAGAGTTGTGTACAAAATAGCCGTAACAAACTATTTATACAGATTCTAGTGTCGCAGGCAGTTTCACAAATCCGAAACTGCCTGCTCCCTAGACTAAGACAAGCTGCATGTGACACTATATTGTTGCATGCAGTGTCGCATAATAGTGTCGCAAGCAGTTATGCAAACACTGTCGCAAAAGAAACTTTGAACTTTCGTTCAGGGTAGTGTCGGGCGTAGTGTCGAGGTAATAGGCAATCAGGTAGTGTCGAGTACAGTGTCAGGGTCGAGTCACAGACACAACCAAGCGATTACTTTCGCAAGACAATGTCCAAGAGTGAACTTTCGTTCAAGCAGAGTCGCAAACCAGCCACCAAATTTGATCAACAGCAGAAAACAGGTAGTGTCGCAAACACAACCTAGTGTCGCAAGATGAATCTGAGAAAACCCCTTCTTCACGAAAAATCACAAAAATCCCCACAGAAAACACAAATCAAATCCAATTGATGATCTGATGATTCCGATTGATTCACAATACAAAATAGGTCAATCCCAAGCCAAATTCAATCCATAACAACAATAATTAAGATCCAATTTGATTGAAAAGGCTTTTGTCCAAAACTTATAAAAAATACCCCAAAATCACACCTAGATCTCAGATCTATATGATGATGATAGATCTGAAGATTTCGATTTATTCCAGAACCAAAAACATACAATTCTCAATCCAATTCCATACCAATTATCAACATATCAGATCCAGAATTGTTGAAAAGTGAAATATGTCTAAAAACCCTCAAAAACCACAAATCATGAGCATAATGGCTCTGATACCATATTGTTGGTCCAGATAATCGTTAGATCCGTGCTATAATGATTTAGATCTGATCACAAACAATTGTTATCACTAGATCTAGCAACAATTGATCATGATTAATGACCAAAACCCAAATAAACCATAATAACCCATTAAGAACAAGTTAATTAAGAAGGTAATTAGATGAAGTAGAATTAGATTGATGCAACAAAGATGTAAACAAAACAATTCCTTGCAAATAACCAGTAGAATCGAACTCAAGATCAAAAGTGTGAATGTATTCAATAATGTTCCAAGAGTTGTGTACAAAATAGCCCTAACAAACTATTTATACAGATGCTAGTGTCGCAGGCAGTTTCGCAAATCCGAAACTGCCTGCTCGCTAGACTAAGACAAGCTGCATGCGACACTATAACTAACTAACTATAGTGTCGCATGCAGTGTTGCATAAGCAATCACTAACAAAACTAAACAATTAACTAACTAACTATTACAACGAAACAAAATATGACTACTCTATTACAATTAAACAAAATACAAATAACGACAAGGTGAAGTGTCACCCTACATGTGGTCATCACTTGTTGCAATATTATTCTTGGCATGGCAACAATTGATCCTGATTAATGACCATAACCCAACTAAACCATAATAACCCATTAAGAACAACTTAATTAAGAAGGTAATTAGATGAAGTAGAATTAGATTGATGCAACAAAGATGTAAACAAAACAATTCCTTGCAAATAACCAGTAGAATCGAACTCAAGATCAAAAGTGTGAATGTATTCAATAAAGTTCCAAGAGTTGTGTACAAAATAGCCCTAACAAACTATTTATACAGATGCTAGTGTCGCAGGCAGTTTCGCAAATCCGAAACTGCCTGCTCGCTAGACTAAGACAAGCTGCATGCGACACTATAGTGTCGCATGCAGTGTTGCATAAGCAATCACTAACAAAACTTAACAATTAACTAACTAACTATTACAACGAAACAAAATACGACTACTCTATTACAATTAAACAAAATACAAATAAAGACAAGGTGAAG
The DNA here is from genome assembly GCA_030867185.1 of Tagetes erecta. Classification (NCBI taxonomy): domain Eukaryota; kingdom Viridiplantae; phylum Streptophyta; class Magnoliopsida; order Asterales; family Asteraceae; genus Tagetes; species Tagetes erecta. Next base: position 22,616,364 of record CM061497.1, on the reverse strand, counting down.
TGCCACCCTACATATGGTCATCACTTGTTGCAATATTATTCTTGGCAGGCCATGGATACACGAGATGAAGGCAGTACCCTCAACGTATCATCAATGTGTTAAATTGCCATCTCCTTGGGGAGTAGTGAAAATAAACAGCGACCAACAACAGGCAAAAAATTGCTACACATCCTCAATGAAGCCAGCATCCAAGCCAACGGCATTATAGCAATTACAGGAGCTACCTAAGGAAGTTGAAAGATCCGAAGAGCAAGATGTAAAAGAAGTATTGCTTGAACATGAGGATCCAGAATCCAAGTTATTCATAGGATCCGGGATCCAGACAAACATAGAGCAGGATCTTATATTCTTCCTCCAGCGAAGAAAATCTACTTTTGCCTGGAAACATGAAGATATGACAGGTATATCCAAAGATATTATTACTCACAAATTGGGTGTTGATCCTTCTTCAGGCCCATACACCAAAAAAGAAGAAAGTTCGCACCCGAGAGGAATGTGATCATCCAGGAATAAGTGGACAAACTCTTGAGAGCAGTTATGATCAGAGAGGTAAAGTATCCAATATGGTTAGCCAATGTGGTCGTTGTTCAAAAGAAAAACGGAAAGTGGAGGGTATGTGTCTATTTTACTGATTTAAACAAGGCATGTCCCAAGGATCCTTTCCCCTTACCACACATTGACTCCATGGTGGATACTGCGGCAGGACATGAGCTGTTAACCTTTATGGATGCCTCGTCTGGATTTCAACAAATTCAGATGGAACCATCTTATCAAGAGGATACAGCATTCATGACTCCTACATGCATATATTGTTATATTGCTATGTCTTTTGGACTAAGAAATGCAGGTGCTACCTATCAAAGACTGGTCAATATGATGTTTATAGATCAGCTATTTGATACAATGGAAGTCTACATAGATGATATGGTGGTCAAGTCTGAAAGAAAGGAAGGCCATCTTCAGGATCTAGAAGAAGCATTCAACATCCTAGATAGATACAACATGAAGCTCAACCCTTCCAAATGCCACTTTGGTGTGAAAGCTAGGAAATTTCTAGGTTATTAGAGACAAAGAGAGGGATAGAAGCAAGCCTTGAGCAAATAAAGGCTATTATCAATCGAAAATCACCAAGAAATGTGAAAGATGTCCAGAGATTAACCGGAAGAGTTACAGCTCTGAATAGATTCATATCCAAATCTTCAGAGAAATGTAAAGAATTCTATGACATTATTAGAAAGAATAAAAAGTTCGAGTGGACAGAAAAGCATGAAGCTGCGCTCAAGGATCTTAAGGATTATATATCCTCAACTCCAGCATTAATGAAACCAATCAAGGAAGAATCCTTGATCCTCTATCTAGCCGTTTCAAGTAAATGCAGTAAGTGCTGAAGCCTTCTTGATGCTGAAGCCAGGTATTCTCACCTCGAAAAACTGATTCTTGCTTTAATCATGGCTTCTACAAAATTAAGGCATTATTTTAAAACTCATACCATGATTGTTAAAACTAACTATCTTGTCAAGAATGTTCTTAGAAACCAGAATTATCAGGTAGGATGGCAAAATGGGCAGTGAAGCTAAGCACTTATGACATAAAGTATGAGCCAAGAAATGCAATTAAGTCGCAGGCTCTAGCAGATTTTGTGGCGGATTTTACTAGTGGCTTGCAGGTACAAGCAGACTTGGAAGTACAACAGTTAGAAGAGACCAAGGATCCTTGGATACTCTACACTGATGGAGCATCAAATGTCAGAGGAACAGGTCTTGGCATACTATTAAAATCACCACAGGGAGACATTATACCGCAATCTATTGCTTGTGAATTACACGCCACCAATAATGAAGCTGAATACGAAGCCTTGATAGCAGGATTACAACTAGCACAACATATGACAATCCGGTATCTTCAAGTATATGTCGATTCTTTATTAATAACTAATCACTTTAATGGCTCTTATCTAGTTAAAGGTGAAAAATTAGTTAAGTATCTCGAAATAGTTAAAATCCTTGCAGAATATTTCGATGTCTTTAGCATAACACAGGTACTAAGAGAAGAAAACACAGGGGCAGATTCTCTAGCAAATTTAGCATCATCATTAAAGATTCTAGAAGATCTAAAGATTCTTATTATTCATATCCTTCATCCAGCTATTGACGAAAGGAGGATAATGGAGATTGATTCAAGAAACTAACTTATGGATCATTCATCCTCTCAAGCACAACAAGGATCCTGGATCGAACCGATTAGGAAATATATTGAAGAAGGAGAAATTCTAATTGGAGAGAATCCTAAGTCCTTCAGAATCAAGGTATCTCTATTTATTATATCATATAACATATTATACAGGACCATATCTAAGATGCATCGAGGAGCCTGAAGTCCAAGAAGTCCTAAAGGATTTCCATGAAGGAGATTGTGGGAACCACACCGGTGGAAGATCGCTATTCTCAAGGATCCTTAGAACAGGATACTTCTGGCCCACAATGAAAAGAGATGCCATGGATTACTCAAGGAAGTGTGATGCTTGTCAAAGGCATAGTAATATCCTTCATCAGCCTGCAGAACCCCTGTATCCTATTATATCCTCATGGCCATTCATGAAGTGGGGCATGAACATAGTAGGCAAGCTACCAAAGGCATCAGGAGGCAAAGTATTCATGCTTGCAATAACTAATTATTTCTCTAAATGGATAGAAGCAGAATCCTTTGCTCAAGTCAAGGAAGGGAGGTAATATCTTTCATTAAAAGAAATACTATTACTAGATTTGGTATCCCTTTGGAAACAGTCTGTGACAATGGTTCCCAGTTTATCGGGAAAAGAACCACTAACTTTTATGACAGCTGGGGCATCAAAATGATTACATCCACTCTGGTTCATCCTCAAGCCAATGGTCAAGCAGAGTCCATCACCAAGATTATCATCAACAATCTGAAAAAGAAGTTAGGATCCAAGAAAGGGAAATGGGCTGAAGAATTGCCATATGTCTTATGGGCTGATAGGACAACTCAAAAGAATGCCACAGGTCAAACACCATTCTCAATGGTTTTTGGAGCAGAAGTTGTTATCCCAACAAAAATGGTGATCCCTACAGCCAGAACGCGCATCCGTGATCCTCAACAAAATGAAGAATCTGTTATCCAAGATCTAGAAATTGTTGATGAACTCAAAGACTTAGCAAAAATCTGATTGGTTGTTTATTAACAAATGATAGCTGGAGCATACAACAAAAATATAAGGATAAGAAGATTCCAAGAAGGCGATATGGTACTCAGGAAAGCTTTCCAAAATACTACCAATCCAGCCGATCGCAATTGGCACAAAAGTGGGAAGGTCCATATCATATTGAAGCTGAAGCTAGAAAAGGAGCATATATACTACTAACAATGGAAGGAATTCCACTGCCAAGAGCCTGGAAGGCAATACATCTGAAAAAGTATTTCATGTAATAAGGATATAGGATCCTCCATGGATTAAGGATTCTAAGTTCGGTATCATCTTACTGATAGAGTATAAAATATACATAAATCCCGTGTTAAGTTTGTTTACATTTTGTGTCGTTTTATTAACGTTTATATATCATTTTTGACACAACTGATGTTTTTGTGTTTCGTAGCTCCCATATTGATAAAGAAACGGATAGATCGTGAAAAATCGAATCCATAGGCGAAAACGGGACGCGAAACGGAGTTACGAGCGGGCCGGAACGCGTAAACGAAGAAAATGAACGAAACCGAAGCAACGCGACACGAAGTGGGTTGTGGCCACGCCACGCGGTGACAGGGGGTGCCCTGGCCGCATGACGTGGCGTGTGCTGCTGCTGATCCTCCCTTGGTCGCGGTACGCGGCCACAAGTTGTTTCGTCGCGACGCGGAGACGCGTTTTCGGCAGATTGTTTTGACGTTTTTTGGCCCGGTTCACTATATAAAGACACCATATGAAACCCTAGCCTCCATGCACGAATTGGGGACGAATTAGAGGCTGAAAAAGAGTTTTTTTGGAGCCAAGTTGACGTCAGAGAAGAGAAGAAAAGCTAAGGATCAAGGCTCGTCGATTTGCAATCTCGGGTTCTTCGATTCCTTTATTTCTTTTGTTCTTTTCATCATGTTTCATTACTTTTACTTTGGTTTTGGTTTTGTTATCATGTTGGTTGACTAAACTTTATTTACTATCTAGGATTAGATGAATGTTTATTGATTGATTAGTTGATTTTGGACATAGTTGTGGTTTTCAATGATCTTGGAATTGTTTTGAACTTATATCTTATTTGAATGTCAGATTGCGTATGACTAATTATAGCTTTATTAAACTAAATTATTGCTTCATTGATGTTCTTGTGATGGTCTGTCATGTATGAATATTGATTAGGCATAAACTTTGCGGTTTTAAACCTTTACAGTTAATTTGGCCAAAACAACTATAGGAGCATTGGTTTGGGTTAATTTAGGTATAATTGGTCTGTTTAACCTAATAGCTGTGAAGTGCGGGTTAATAGTTGTGTTTCAGCCCTTTCTAGGATTTGAGTTGTCTATTGCAGGAGAAGGGTCTAGCTAGTCAACTTAGTTCTTTTAGGTGTTTTTGAGCATTCCTAAGTCTGGTATTTAATTGAGAGTTCCTCCTTATCATTTTAGGGTGTTGGATTATTGTGCTGTAAGGTAGATAGTCTTTAAGGAGAGAGTTTAAGCAATATTAGGTAAACCGTGAGGTTATCTGATTTACCGGTGGATTAACATAACTATTAAATTGCCAATAGGTTTCTTCTCGAGAAGGGTCGAGGGTCCTTTAGGTAGTTCTTTAGTTAACAATTTAAATCCCGGAAGCCAAAGGAGAAAACCGCAAGTCCAATTGATGTCATGAAGTCATAATCAGGATTCTAGCTTAGGTAGTAAATCTTCATTTATTCTAGTTTCTCATTCAATCTAAGTCGTGTCATTGTTTTTAGTTAATCTATAGTGACAGTTAGGTTAATTAGACAAAACCCCCCCTCAAACAATAAACAATTAGTGTAATTAATTAAGTTAGATCGAGTCAGTTACACGAAGTTATACAGAGTCTGTGGGTTCGATCTCGGACTTACTTAGGCTATTCTACACTCGATCGGTACACTGCCAGTTGCGTGTTTAGGTTAGTTTAGAGAGTCCTAGTTTATAAATATTAAAACTTAGGTGTTTTTAGTTATTATTTTATATATAGTATTGCATGCATCAAGTTTTTGGCGTCGTTCCCGGGGACTCTTGGCGATTACGTTAACTACTTTGATTCTACTTAATTGATTATATTTGTGCTATTTGTTTTAGTTTTGTTTGAGTCGTAGGATTAGTTATTATTTTCTATGTTTTTTCTCCCCATTGAGCCTTTCTATAATAATAATTATGTGTGAAATTTGTGGAGGACCTCATTTTACCTGTTTATGTCCAGATTATACGGGGTCCTCTGCATCACCTTGTGATACTAACCCCTCTATGCATGCGCAGCCATATTATTCACAGGAATGTCAAACATCCCAAGATGGTGCAGAGTACATAGAAGAAAGGAGAAGGGAGGATGAAGAGAAATTAAGGGATCAGTTGAAGATAGTGCAGGATATGATGATGTATCGCTGGGTGAGTTTACTAATGACGATAAGCGAAAACTTCTGGAGGTTCACGGATTAATTTCGGAAGAACTTGAGAAATATAAGAGAATCCAACCAGAAGCAACTAAAGAGCCAGAAATCATGGAGAGGTATGTGGTCAAAGGTAATGAGGATTTACCACCTGCTGGTATCTATGATTTTTCCGTCCAAGATGATTCTTCTAGCGATGATGAAGACGAATGGGACTTTAGTTGTGAAGATTTGCATCACGATCCTGAACCAGGTAAGTGTTCTGAACTTCAATCTGATCATTCTGATTTTGATATTCCTAAATCATTTGACTTAATTGAGGATGAACTCAAGTCATCGGGTTCATTAAATTTTTCATGTTTGCTTGTTGAGGATGATGTTGTGCAGGTATTAAATGTTGAATCTGAGCATGAGCGTGATGTGAAGGAGGTACCAGTTCAATCCTGGGAGGATGAGTTTGCTGATGAACTGGTGGGCCTGCCTTTTTGTGAGGAGGTAGAATTTGACCCACTTGGCGATTTGAAGATTCTCGAAGACTTAGTCTACAATCAAACGCCAAGTGTGGGGATGAGTCAAGAACCGAGTGAGCATGAGGAAGAGGTACATGATGAAGATTCCTCAAAACCTCGGTTTCAAGCAAGGAAAGAAACGAGGGAGCGCACACTTTTGCAAGTCAGAAGATGGTCTACGTGGAAGAAGAAACCTTTGAAGTGCAAGAACGACCAGTCTTCACGATACATGCCGCGCATCCGGTTCTTTCCAGGTAAGTATAAATGTTGGTGGTCTGACCCGTTTAAAGCTTTTAAATTTATTTTCAAAATTATTTTCAATTCTACTTTTGACTTTCAAAATGTGTTTGTGGACCGTGTGGAATTGAACGGGTTAGATAGGGTCCAGATCAAAGAGAAACCTCCTGATTAAGTTCAAGTGTGGGGAGGTTTCTCATTGGTTTATGTAGTTTGTAGAGTTTGTAGATTTTTGTTATTTATATTTTCTTCTATTTTATTTTATTTTATTTTATTTATTTTATCGTTTAGTTGTGTCGGGTCAGTGTTACGCTCGGGTATTCTTGTTTTTGTTTTTGCAGGTTTAAATCATTCTCACTCGTACTCAATCTCCATTCGGGTGAGTTTGTATTTGTGAAGACGAAGGAAAATCTCAAGAGTGTCGGTGAAGCTCGATCGTGACCGAAATGCTATACAATCGAGGCTACAGTTGGAATGAAGACTTGGAGCTTACGCGTTTCACAAAACCAGCTAAGTCTTTTACAATTCACCTTTCTATCTTTTATTTTTGCATCTTTCTTTTATTTTTAGTTATTTTCCATTTCTACATTAGGGACAATGTAGATCTTAAGTGTGGGGATGGGAAATAGTCATTTCTGAGTCTTGTTTGTTTATTTTGAGTCTTATAGAGTCTTAAAAAAATCAAAAAAAAAAAATTGAAAAAATTGAAAAATGTCTTTGTTAAAGTTGTGCGCTTTTAAATTGTAAATGATAGAAACTGATTCTGGTTTTCAAATGAGTTGTGGTTTTTGAAACAAAGATGAATGTGGATAAACTTTTGGTAACCCAATTAGCTGAGATGGTTTTCCTAAGTGTTTTTAATAGAAAGTTAATTGTCGTGAATCTCGTGGGTGTTCATCTTAGGAGAAATAGGAAGGCCTTAACTAAATTAAACTAGGCACCATTTTAGGCTTTAGAACTTAAATAGGTTAAAGGGTAGTGCCATTTTAGGATTTATAACACACTTCTTGTGAAAGAAGTGGCGCATCCGCAAATAAAATGTCCACCAGGTATAGTACTGAAAAGTGCTCAAAGTAGCTACTAAATAAAAGAGCTCAAAGTAGCCAAATCAAAAAATAAAATAAAAAAAAAATAAGGCAAGTGATCCTAGACCTCATGTGCTCTACCTCCGGGATAGCGACTTGGATACGACACCCCTGGGTGAGGTGATCTTGTTTTATGAAAAAAAAAAAGAAGAATAACAGTCTATACCCACAAAATTCATCCATCAAAATCCACCCTAATATGGCACTAGTTCTTAGCTTAGTTAAGTTCGTTAGGTTATTTTGGTAGGAAAACCTTTGGGGTTTATCCGGTGCCTCGTCAAGCAACATTTAATCGGGCTGACTTATTTTTCCTCTGTGTGAGACCTTGTAGATAAATGATTTAATTAAATTTAGATTAAACATAAGGGGAAATTTAATTAGCTAGTGCTAGGGTGTTTATGTAAACGCACCATTGTTTATCTGGATTCGGTTCTTGTTTGAGAAACTGTGATGAATGTTGAAGCCTTAGTTAGTTGTGATTCTATGTGCATGCTTTTTCAGAGACGAAAAAGGTTAAGTGTGGGGATGTTTGATAGAGTATAAAATATACATAAATCCCGTGTTAAGTTTGCTTACATTTTGTGTCGTTTTATTAACGTTTATATATCATTTTTGACACAACTGATGGTTTTGTGTTTCGTAGGTCCCATGTTGATAAATAAACGGATAGATCGTGAAAAATCGAATTCGTAGGCGAAAACAGGGCGCGAAACGGAGTTATGAGCGGGCCGGAACGCGTAAACGAAGAAAACGAACGAAACCGAAGCAACGCGACACGAAGTGGGTTGTGGCCACGCCACGCGGTGAAAGGGGGTGCCCTGGCCGCGTGACGCGGCGTGTGCTGCTGCTGATCCTCCCTTGCTCGCGGTACGCGGCCACAAGTTGTTTCGTCGCGACGCGGCGACGCGTTTTCGGCAGATTGTTTTGACGTTTTTTGGCCCGGTTCGCTATATAAAGACACCATATGAAACCCTAGCCTCCATGCACGAATTGGGGACGAATTAGAGGCTGAAAAAGAGTTTTTTTGGAGCCAAGTTGACGTCAAGAGAAGAGAAGAAAAGCTAAGGATCAAGGCTCGTCGGTTTGCAATCTCGGGTTCTTCGATTCCTTTATTTCTTTTGTTCTTTTCATCATGTTTCATTACTTTGTTTTGTTATCATGTTGGTTGACTAAACTTTATTTACTATCTACGATTAGATGAATGTTTATTGATTGATTAGTTGATTTTGGACATAGTTGTGGTTTTCAATGATCTTGAAATTGTTTTGAACTTATATCTTATTTGAATGTCAGATTGTGTATGACTAATTATAGCTTTATTAAACTAAATTATTGCTTCATTGATGTTCTTGTGATGGTCTGTCATGTATGAATATTGGTTAGGTCATAAACTTTGCGGTTTTAAACCTTTACAGTTAATTTGGCCAAAACAACTGTAGGAGCATTGGTTTGGGTTAATTTAGGTATAATTGGTCTGTTTAACCTAATAGCTGTGAAGTGCGGGTTAATAGTTGTGTCTCAGCCCTTTCTAGGATTTGAGTTGTCTATTGCAGGAGAAGGGTCTAGCTAGTCAACTTAGTTCTTTTAGGTGTTTTGAGCATTCCTAAGTCTGGTATTCAATTGAGAGTTCCTCCTTATCATTTTAGGGTGTTGGATTATTGTGCTGTAAGGTTGATAGTCTTTAAGGAGAGAGTTTATGCAATATTAGGTGAACCGTGAGGTTATCTGATTTACCGGTGGATTAACATAACTATTAAATTGCCAATAGATTTCTTCTCGAGAAGGGTCGAGGGTCCTTTAGGTAGTTCTTTAGTTAACAATTTAAATCCTGGAAGCCAAAGGATAAAACCGCAAGTCCAATTGATGTCATGAAGTCATAAGCAGGATTCTAGCCTAGGTAGTAAATCTTCATTTATTCTAGTTTCTCATTCAATCTAAGTCGTGTCATTGTTTTTAGTTAATCTATAGTGACAGTTAGGTTAATTAGACAAAACCCCCCCTCAAACAATAAACAATTAGTGTAATTAATTAAGTTAGATCGAGTCAGTTACACGTAGTTATACAGAGTCTGTGGATTCGATCTCGGACTTACTTAGGCTATTCTACACTCGATCGGTACACTGCCGGTTGCGTGTTTAGGTTAGTTTAGAGAGTCCTAGTTTATAAATATTAAAACTTAGGTGTTTTTAGTTATTATTTTATATATAGTATTGCACGCTTCACTTACCCTTTCAAATCATATTTTTACCTTATCGAACCTTTTACATAAACAGGGATGTTAATATGTTTTAACATCCAATTTCATTAGTTTTCAAAGTTTTGCAGAAAGCTCATGTGGAAATTATAGGGGTTGGCTAACTCTCTCCTAAGTTTAAGGTATCTAATACCTTCTAAGGTTTAAAAGGTTTTCACCTTTTCTAAGAATCGCCAGTAGCGCTCGTTATCCACATATGACTCAAGGCAATGGGACCAGTGCACTATATGTGGCTGACAATTTCATTGTTGTTGGCCTTATGTTGGATCCTCAAGTTTATGGTAGACGTACCATACTCTGTTATCCTAAGGTTTCTAACGTTTTCATGTTAGCTAAGGTTTTGCCATTTTTCAATGTCACTTATGTTTGGGCAAAGACCCGGGACGGGCATAAATCCTATTTTGGGCCTTGTCGCCAGTTATCCGTTGGGCCTTGTCGCCAGTTATCTTCTGGGCCTTGTCGCCAGTTATATATTGGGCCTTGTCACCAGTTTATCTATCTAAATTGCAGGATATATTCGCTGGATTATATCAATGCCCGGAGATCCAAATATTTATAAGGATCCAGGATCCTAAGCTCATAAATGACATATTTTGTGCAAATATTCCGGGACGGGCATAAATCCCTGTTTAGGCCTTGTCGCCAGTTAAATAAAGGGCATTGTCGCCAGTCTATTTATCTAAAACTTATATTTGCAGGTTTATGACCAGTTATTTATAAGGATCCAGGATCCTAAAAATTTGTTGATTTACTGTTTTAAATTTCCATGTCACTAAAACTTTGGGCTTGTCCCCAGTTTATTTTGTTTAATCCCAAGATATATTCACATGTTTATACTGGCGTTTAAGGATCCAGAATCCTTGAATTCATAATATCATATTTGATTTCTCTACAGACGGTTTGAGCAACCTAATCCTAACTAGGATTCTCTAGTATGATTTCTACTTCATTATTTACTTCATCGAAATCTTATTTTCAAAATATTTTGAAACATTATATAAACCTAGTTTGTTACATAGACAACATTTTCCATAAATTACATGACAAACATAAATTTTTGCAACATACAGCCAAAAGATTAGGGTTATATATTAATACTATCAAAAGATTTAAATCGGGTTTCACCCGCAAAATGTGGATCATTCACCTAGGCTATATTTGTTTGTCAAAGTTGATACTAACTTGCAGGAAATTACTAGCTAAAGATGACAAAGGCTTCATCCCCGCAAACAGAGGATCCATCCACCTTCGACACCCTTGATATTGTCTGAAGGATCATAGATCCCTAATCCTTAAACCTCTATCTTCTATTTATATCTCATGTGTAGAATCAGGGATCCTTATCTCAACAAAGGGCTTTTGGAGATGCTTTTATGTGCTATCGAAATCGTCTTCATGCTTGGAAGATTTCTTTCTTTCTAGATCTCCAACTTGCAATTAATTAATACCTACATTTTGAAACAAGTTAGAATCCAATGTGTTTGATAACGAATCTAAATAAAATAATCATGCAGGGCCTTGTGCAACAGATGAAAACTAATTTTCAAGAAATTTTACATTAAAGATTTCAATCACAGTATTAGTTTTTGAGTTGTAAACTTGAAAAGCCTTTGATCACCTTTGCATCAAATTTCCCTAAATGATCACTTGAATTTAAAATCAATATAGGACAGCCAACAGATCTTAAGAATTCAATGTGTGGTTTTCGACCAAAAATTAACTCATAAGGAGTTTTATGTTTATCCTGCACAAGAAGAGTTCTATTTTGTACAAAGCACGCCGTTGAAATAGATTCGTCCCAAAAGGTGATTGGAATTTTGGTATCCACTAGCATGGATTGGGCAGCTTCAAATAGAGTGTGATTTTCCCTTTTAGCAACTCCGTTCTGTTCTGGAGTCCGAGGAGCACTAAATTGTCTTGCAATGCCTTTCACTGCACAAAAAGAATCAACATTAGAATTCTTAAACTTAGTTCCATTATCACTTCTGATAATTTTAACTTTGTTTTCCAATTTATTTTCTACTTGAATGATAAACTCTTTTAAAATGTCACCGGTTTCAGAATTAGCATGAAGACATAATACCCAAGTAAATCTAGTAAAATCATCAATGATGACAAAATAGTACGATTTTTTTCACGATACTCTGCATGTTTGTTGGTCCGAAAAGATCCATGTGCAACATTTGTAGTGGCTTGAAATTTGAGTTTATCAGCTTGGACTTATAAGACGCTCGATGTTGCTTTCCCTTCAAACACGTTGAGTAATAATCAACTGTAACGAATTTCTTTGATGGAATTCCGACCACATGATTTCCGGCTGCTAGCTTGTTCATATTTCTGAAATTTGTATATATGAGTCGCCTATGCCAAAGCTGGCTTTCATCATTTGATGCTTGTGCAATTAGACATGTTGTTTTGACATTAGCATCAACTTGAGACATGTCAAGCTTGTACACATCACGATCTCGCTTTGCATTGATAACAATCCAGTCTTCACTAATCTGAAAATATGGTTTCAAATATAATAGTGAGAGTCATCAAACAATGTTAAAAATTATTTATCACAAATTTGAGAAACACTTAGTAAGTTAAAGTTCAACTGTGAACAGTAGTTGACTTTATGAAAACTAATTATCCCGTTGGATACTATTCCTTCTCATGTGATTTTTCCTCCTACATCTCCTCCAAACGCAATGTGTGTACCATCCTTTTCTTTGAAATCTTGCAACAAGGCATGATTGCTCATCATATGCCGACTACACCCACTATCAACATACCATGTGTTAATAGGTCTTCTTGGGCATACCTGCATTGCAAACATGATCAGTTTGAGAGATCAACCCAAGCCGATATGGTCTTGGGCTTGCCATATTTATCAATAACTGTAAACTGTTTGTAATGCAATTCACTCATATCATTTCTTTTCTTGTTTCTCAACACATGAAATCATTCTTCCAATTCAAAATCAATTGTGACACCCCACCCGATGGGGGAAACACCGGGTTGAAATAGAAATTGGATATCAATAGTAAACAAATCACATGGTAATTATTTATTAAAGTCTAATAATAATATCATAAGTTTTGGAACATGAGTCTTAAATAGAAACGACAAAAGTAATAAACCAAACAGTAAATGCAATCGTCTTTATTATTTTAACTAGGTCCAAGGCAATCCAATGTCTTGTTAAAAGCAGCAAAATAACATCAATCACCACCTGTATGTGAAAATAAAGTTACCTATTGAAAGCAAGTGAGTAAAATACAATTGATAAATAATAATATAGAAATCCGAGATTATCATAAATATGTTTCGCATTCTTACGTGTATAGCTATTTCACATCATTCTCAACCATAACCCCTTGAACACACATTGTAAACCATCATTGTAATATAACTTGCAGCCATTTATAATGAGGAACCCCTCATGAATCAAATAAAGATAACCTTTTAAGAAAACTGTCACTTAACTGTCTCGATGTATCAATTATCAATAATTATTTAGCAATTTAGGGGTATGGCATAGCAACATAGTATAGCAAATTGTAACATAGTAACTGGTAACATTTAAATTGAAACTGAAATTGAATGTTCTGGTTTAAATCACCTATCGATATTGTATAGGCAGGTGGGTTTGTCAAACCATTAGCGCTAATATTATACCGGTGAGATTATCAAGTAACAATGCTGCTATAAACTACCACATAAGTTTGCATCTTGTCGCGGAATAAGACTAACACATTTTATGATCTCTTTTGGAAACCAAAATAGAAAATGGAAAAATTGGATAGTATATGAACATATATTTCAGCCCCAAAACGTAAAAGTAAAAGAGGAGTGAATTTACTCACCTTGAAACTCGTGTTCTCGTCTGATTCATTGACATCGATTTCTGGTGCATCAGACTTTTCGACTTCATCAGCAGTAGTTGGTGATTTTCGAACTTCTTCGAGGTTCACAAAATTGTTTCCTTTTTCTCGTTCAAGAGCTTCTTTACCAAGGAAGTGTCCTCTCCGAAATAATGTTTGCATCAGGATGGTAGAAATATAATCTGCTTTTGTTACAGTATCCGATGAAAACAACTTTTTCGCCTCGAGGATCGATCTTGTCATCAGAATTGCTGGTGACGTAAGCATCACATCCATATACTCTAAGGTAAGACAAATTGTGTTTACGCTCATGCCATATCTCATATGGGGTTTTGTCTACCTTTTTAGTCCGGGTACTAAACTGATAATGCGAGTAGCGGTCATAAGAGCATTGTGACACGCCGTAATTTCAGGTTAACACTGTTACCTACTTTTCATCTATTCCGTTACGATTTATATAAGTTAAGGGTTCGGTTTGTAATTAATAAAGTTTAAAACCTAAACTAAAATAGCCTTTGAATTAGAAGGGCCAATGGTGCAAAATTTTCAAATAACCCAACCCTAGCCGACCCCCCTCCCCTTTATATCATCATCATCGTCACCGAGTTTTCTCGGTGATATTAGAAAAACGCAGCAGCAACAAAACGTAATCGGAAACCACCGACGATTTCATCATCATCATCCTCACCCCAATCGGCAACCCGTCTCCCTCGTTCTCGTGTCCGTTCCTTGCTCCGAATCTTCTGTTCGCAGATTTAACTTAAATTTAAAAAGCAATAAAGCAAAATCACATAAGTTACATATTGTTACATATTTAACTGAAATATGAACAACCTGTTGAAAACTAGATGGTTAAAAAACACTTGAAAACGTAACTAGTACATTTGTTACACCGTGTTACATATTTTATTTAAAACAAAAGTAGATGGTTAAGTTTCAGTCAAACATGTTACATCGTGTTACATATTTTATTAAAAAATGAAAAACATTACATTTCAATTCTGACATAGTATTACATATGTTACATTGTGTTACATATTTTAATTGGAAATATATACTTATAGAAAGTTGTTATAAAATCCGATACATGAATTAAAAAAATCAAAGTTACATATTGTTACATATTTAACTTAAATTTAAAAATGCAATAAAGAAAAATTACATAAGTTAAAGTCTAAACAATGTTACTCAAAGTTACATATTGTTACATATATATTTAACTTACTGAATAAATTACGTTTGTTACATCGTGTTACATATTTTATAAAAGCTTCCCTGTAAAAAACCTAATTTCTTCTTCATAAACACACAAAAGTAAAACTCATCTAGGGGCTCCAACTCATCTATTGTACAACTTATAAAAATAACGACAACCTCAAGGAACATAGCAAATGCAAACAGAAAGCAAGGGTTTTGATAACGTACCAGAGAGAGATGCAGAGGCCGAGCATGGAAACTGAATCATCTTATTCGGATCTTAACCACAAAATCGTCTTCTAGTTGTCAGATCTTACCGACAAAATCTTCTTATTTGGATCTTCTTAACGGCAAAATCTTCTTATTCAGACCAGATGATAAAAGACGAAAATTGGAAGCTTTTGCTTCGAAACCAAGCAGCAAAATCTTCTTATTCGGATCTTCTTAACGACAAATCAAAACCAAACGCCACACGTTTACTTCCCACATGCATCAATCATTCTCCGGCTCACACGGGATCCAGCTGTGTATGTATACGTGTGATGATGATGATGATTTGATTTCACACACCAAGGTGTTCGAAGAATGCTTACAAGAAATTAAGGTTTGTTGTGTATAGAGAGAGAAGGTTTTGAAATTTGAAATGTATGTGAATAAGTGTGAATGAATCAGATAGTGAATATGTAGGTGGGGTTGGAGTGGGTAATTGTGACACCCGGCAAATTTCGGGTCAATATTCGTACTAGCTTAAAACGTGCTTAATTTTTGAAATGCGTCTTTTGACTTAATTATAATAATTAAAGTCTTATTAAAGTTACATAAGCCCATTTTGTGCATTGTTTTGCAATTTGTGATTTTTGAAATTGCTTAATCGCGTAGCGGTTAAATACCCGGTAATGAACGTTGGTGACTGCCTGATGAATTTTAACAGTCCAATAATTGATATAATGCTCGAAATAGCATCAAATAATATATTTTGGGTGTGTATAAGTGAAAACATAATAAAAACGAAAAGCGATGTATTTTATCCGATGTTTTTCCGGTTATCGCGTGTGTTTCAGTTTTTCCCCGGTTTTACTACCAGTACACTACCCGGAATACACTAAAATATTTATTAATATATTTTTAATATTTTAAGTGTAAAATAATAATATTGGAAGTATTATGGCATATATGGGGTTAAAAGTTTACAAGATTTAATAAAATGTTAGTGATTTAATGGTGTAGTGTGTTTATTTAAAAACTTAATAAAATTTCTTTTTTTTATTTAAATCCGGCCCTAGGCCACCCCACCCCACCAAATCCCCGTAAAATCTTCTTAATATCTTCTACACACTCCCCCATTAACCATTACTACACACAACCCCCTTTCCCAACACCACACTCCAACTATCACCACTTCAACACTCCACTCTTTCCTCCCTCTCTCTCTCTCAAAACCGAATTCTCTCTCTCTCCCTCACATTTTCGGCCAACATCACACACAAACACTCTCCACTCCTCTCTTGAGTTCTTGGAACATCTTGAGTTCTCGGAACATTTAGTGTTCTACAAGTTGTTTAAAGATCATCCAAGAAAGAAAATTATTTTCTAAGGGGTGTTTGAAGGCCAAAACCATCTTCTATCATCTCTTTTTCATCTTGTTTTTCAAGGGTATGAACCCAAAGTTTGTTGTATTTTGTGTTATTCAAAAATCTTATTCTTGAAAAGTTGTTCACCAAACCAAAAACAAACAAAACGGAAATGATTTTTAAGATGAAAATGGGTTTTTGAAAATGAAAATGGTGTGTGTGTGTGTGTGTAAATCCGTATGTGTGTGTGTATGTGTGTATCTGTATATGTATGTATGTATATGTAAAAATGTGTCATCCATGTAAAAGGTTTACACATGTGTAAAGAAAATGTTAGTTGGTGTTTTGTATTGAGGAAATGGGATAAAAGAAGGTATATGTGATACATGTTATCATGAAAAGGTATGATTTATGTATGTATATATGTATATCCGTAGGTATATATGTATGTATATGTATATTTTTTTTGTTGAAAATCATAAAATGAGTATTTTATACAAATCATAAGAAAGAAATGATTAAACCTTACAAATAATGGTTTTTAGTACAAAAATACGAGTAAAACGCACCGATTTTTGCTTTAAAATGTAAAATATGTCAAAATATTATTTTCACAGATTCTTAAGTGTATTTTTATGTAAAAATATGAGATTTAAAGTTTGGTACAAAAACTTATAGTTTTAAACCCAAAAACGAGCAAACTATGTGCCCGGAAAAGCCGAAAACGACGATTTTCGACTCTAAAACTTAATACTTTTGCAAACTGATTTGGATCAGAAACTTTGGACTTATTTTTAAGATAAAATACTGATCTAAAAGTATTTATAAAGTAATGACAAAAATACGGGCATTGGGTTTCTTTCCGTGACCCGAAAACGTTCCCGAAAATGTTTGTGATAGGTTCAATTGGATCGTTAATATTACTCACAATGATCAGAATAAGTCGCACAAACAAACAGTTCAATCACAAACACAATTCATACTAATAATTCTCTTTGTATATTGATGATCAAAGCAATTCGTAGTACAAGTGCAGGAGAAACAAAATCACACACAGTTAATTCTCTCTCTAACGTGTAAAAGTGATCTAGCCTCTCTCCTCACACACACACACTACATGCTTATAACAACAAAATACAAGTTTAAGGAATATAACAAAATAGACCCTAAACTATATACAAACATATAAACAATAAACAAAATACAAAGTAAATCTTAACAAGGAAATAACCCTAACAGTACTCCCCCTAAGATTTAACTTTGGATCTTCAGCAAAATCTTCAATCTTTTTCTTCTTGTTCAGCATCAATCTCTTTTACCATTCTTCTGGTTCGTCTTTGACATTCAGCATCTCTTTTCCTTTATACTCTTCTTGTTCCTTCAAAGCTTCTTCAATACATGATTTGAACTTTTCGGCAATCTTGGCTTGTCGAGGCTTGGATTCATTCGTCAAAATTGGGCAGGCATTCATACGTCTAAGTGAGTCCAGATTTAAACCTGCAAAGTCAATATTAGCATAAAATTCAAACGGCATCTCTTGACCTTTGACTTGCACTTCAAGCGTTCCTCTTCTGGATATCCTCATATACTCTATCTCTGGTAAATCAACTCTCACGAGATTAGAGTTCAGCAGTGCCTTTCTCACTCGGATCTTCTCAGTTGCAGCAGCAATCACCTCTATCATTACCACGAACAATTTTTTGTCAGCTTCAGCAAGTGCATCTTTACACTTCTCCATTCTATAGCTTCTCAAAAAATCGATATATGATGGATGTAGCAGCTTCAACTCAAATGTACTAAAAAGTGTAATCATGTCTTTGTCCCAATCCTCCAAATTCCTAACCAGCTTCAACTCAAATGTTTCTTGATTGTAAAACACTCTAAGTATAGGCTTTGTCATCTGACTTCCATCAATCACTTTTAGTCCAGGATCCGTCACTTTGTCAAAGTATTCATCGGAAAATTCTTCAAGATACATATCTTCAGTCACAACCAATCTCTTTTTCTTCCTTTCTTTCTTTGCTTGCACATATGCTGAATCTTCTTGTTGACCTCTAAATTCCAGAAACTTCGGTGGTCTAGCAATCCCGGCATCAAGAAGCATCACACATTTATCACCACGCTCAGCATGCGTGTGATTTATCAACCTTAGTTTGTGCAGCTCTTTCAGATCCTGAACCTCCAATTTAAAAATGCTCGAGAAGTAATGGTATACATCACATAAACCATTTACTCTCTTAATCATAAATGCATCAAATACTTCATCGTATTTCCAAGCGATTATCTTCACTTTCTTATTCTTCTCAGGCACAATCATCGAATCAAGCAACTCAGCAATGGACTGACCTTTGCTCAGCAGTGACCTCACTACGTCACCTGCTGTTGCTGATTTATGCCAAGACTCACGCACCTCCATTGGTATGTTGTAAGATTTAACTTCACTAGGAAACATATCCATCAGTTCATGTCGTTTCTTGTGAGCATCTTCAGGTAAAGCCATAACTGGAAGTTCTTTTGGTCCAAGAATTTTGTATTTCTTTGTCAGCTCGAAGTATTGCGGATTGTTATAATCCAAATAAAACATCCGGTTGTACAGTTTCTCCGTCTTCATAAAACTAACTACAATCTTCTTCAGTGATACAGACTTCAACCTCTGCAACGTCTTGTATGGATAATTCCTTGAACATAACCAATCACGCATCTCTCTGCTTGTCATTTCCTCAGGATTTGGATGATAAAGCTCAGTCGGTGGCAAATCTTCTATATTCAAACTTTCTTGCATTGGAGTCCATTCGCCCATTTCCGTAACAAACTCCTTTTTATCGGCTTCGGCTTTGTCTTGATGAATCATGCATTTCTCGTACTCTTCATTTATCTGACTCACCGTCAAACCATTCAAAAACACAGAATTGTATTTCATCCTTTCAAGATATGCAAATCTTTGATCCAAATCATTCGGAATCTCTTCAACAATATTCGGTACTGGCTCAGCTTCATCCTCAGATTCAGTAAAATCTATATCATCTAAATCATCCAAAGCTTCAATCATGGGTGCATTGTCAGTTTGAATCGGCTCAAACTGACTTGCAACTTCAGATACTATTTTAGGCATACTTTCAACTTCAACAGCTTCAGGTTGAATCGGCTCAACCTGAACTGTGTCTTCAGAACCAGCTTCTTTCTCACTCTCTGTGGCCTCAAAAACTTCAGTCTCAGCTACAGAATCAGATTGAATCGGCTCAATCTGACCTGATTTAGCAATCTCAGCTTCAGTCACATTCTCAGTCTCAATCACAGCTACAGATTTAATCGGCTCAATCTGCACTGTTTCATCTATCTTTGCCTTCTTCGAACTTCCTTCGTCACCAAATATCTCAGGTATCGCATCTATCTTCCTTTTTCCCTCAGCTTTGTCCATATTGACAGTGTCCGCAACAGCTTCATCGGGAATGATGATTGGTGATTCCACTCTAATGCCAACATTCGTAGTACCTCGAGCTCTGGTCAAATAAACTTTTGGTACATGCGATTCAGTCACTTCCATTACTTCTTCAGAAAAATCTTTGTCTGATGATGAGCCAGCTTTCTTTGGTTTAGTCTCCTCCAACTCTTTCTCCAGCATTTCTTTCTCGGCCTCCAACGTATTGCATTCAGCTTTAACCTCAGTATAATCATACTTTAGGTTCTCATATTCCTCTTTCAGTTTATCATAATCATCCTTCAGCTTCACATGTTCATCAACAAGCTTCACATGATCCTCATCCAATTTCTTGAAGGTTTTCAAATTCTGATTATGTATATCCCAGTACTCATCAAATCTTTTCTTCTTCCTCTCATTCGATGCCTTCAACAAATCATTAGCTTCTATCAACTTTGCAACCATATCTTCTAATTCTGCAATTCGCTTCTCATTCTCTGTTTGATCAACACTTGGCACAACATTTGGTGAAGACTCCAAACCTTGTCCAATGTTTTCAGCAAATGGGGATGATGTGGTGGGAATATCAACAGTAATAGGATTAGTAGCGCCAGCATCAGCTTCCTCAACTATCTGTGCCATAGTTTCAGCTTCGGCCACTACCTCCTGTGCAATCTGAAATACATCAATCTCTTCAGTTTCTACCACTGGTTTTGATCTCTTTCGTCTAACATACTGAACATTGATCTCCTTTGGAATATCAGCCACTACTTTTTTTTCAACCAAAGCAACCTCAACAGGTTCTTCTACCATAATAGGTTCAATAACCTCAACATTCTCAGTTTCCTCTGTCTCAGTCTCCATTGGTTCAGCCTCCTCTGAATTAGATTCAGATTTAGCATCATCACCACCATCATCATGTTCATCATCACTATCGCTATCCTCATCATTATCATCATCATCTTCTTCATCTTCTGGATGACGAGCAAAGTACTCGTCATCATCCAACAGATTGTCAGGCACCTCATCCACTAGGTCCTGTGGATCAACAATCTCACCATGAGATATATGATAATATACACCTTCTACATCTTCTTCATTGTTGACTATATCTCTCATATAGTCAAACAACTCAACATTAGGCACATTCCCGATACTCATCTTCCGGTAAGATAGATCGTTCATGTCCTCAGTGTATAAAATACCTCCAGCATAACCTTCATTTCTGATGATAGGATAGGCAATGTTTATCATCAGTTGTAAGAATCTCGGGTACATGAGAAACTTAAACCTCTTGCCCTTCACTAGGTTAAAAACAAAACCATTCATGATCCATCTCGACATATTAAATGGTTTGTTCTCTGCTATGGCAACAATCGGTGATGCAATATCTGATGGGAAATTATCGAATCCTGCACTCCTCCTGGACATGCATTGTTGCACCACATAGCATAACAACTTGTACTTCTTTCCCAACTTCGCCCTATAAAACTGTGATTTTGGAAATATAGGTGGATGTCCAATATTAACAAAACACGATTTGCATTCATCCATAGTCAACTCATCCATCATACCAACTTCATCTTCATCAATCCTCAGGGCATGTCTAATGACTTCTTCAGAAACAGTCAGTACCATCTCTCTGGCAATATTCCCTCTGACCACAGCAACCCCATTATCATCTCTAATGACTTCTGCAGTCCTCCAAAAATTCTTAATCAGCCTTGCATATATGACCGGTTTGGCACATATAGCATACACATATTTGGTCCTTTTGATGAACTTGATCATATCCCTGTAACCATCTGTTTCAGGAATTGATTCATCCAAACATGCTACCAAATTGTGTTTAGGCTCAAACTTGAGATTCTCCATCTGTCAAAACAAACATAAAACATAAACAAGACAAATGTGTTAGTTTCTTCATAAACATATATCAAAATTTTCATAAGTGTTTGAACAAAAGTTAGAAAGAAAAACATTCACTTAATCATTTTAACCCTAAATTGATCTAACAAATTGATTTTCATCACTTTGATTAACACAACTTTGAATTTTAATGATTTTTACAACATTTTTCATTTTAACAGTTAATCACTTAAGGCAAAATTTTTGACATTTGTATGATGAAGTTGTTTAACATGTTTTAGTTCAGTTTTATCATGCATTTGTCACTGTTAAACAGATATTTCATCATTTTAATGTTTAACTTTTAAGGACTTCAAAGTTCATCAATGGCGATTTTATCAGTTGTGAGCATTTTGAGTGATTCAGTTGATTTTAAGGTGTTTTGGTGCAAATGAGTGATTGAATGTTGATGATCGGCAGATTTTGTACATAAAACAACATTCGATTTTGGTTTTAACACACAAAATCAAAGTGTCGATTCAATGCACAAAACATTGTTCATCATCGTTTTTTCCTTTTAACAGTTGATTTGCAGGTCTATTGAGGTCAAACACCCTAAATCACTACCTTATCCAATCGATCAACCTTGTTACAGAGCAAAACGATTGAATATGATAACAATGGCGATTCAAGTACAGAGGATTTGTGTGAAAGTGAGTGTGTGAAATGATAAGTGTTTGTGTAGAAGCGGGTTTTTGTATTGTCAAAAATTTAGGTCAAATTTTAAGTGCCGGGTCAACAAAAAGGGACGGGTAAACATAAAAGGCCCAATAAGCTTTGACGGGTCAAGTACTGTAGTGACGGGTCATGTACTGTAGTGACGGGTCATGTACTGTAGTGACGGGTCAAGTACATAAGACAAGTCGCAAACATGTGAAAAACACTTGACGGGTCAAACACTGTAGAGACGGGTAAGTCACTGTAGTGACGGGTAAAGGTTAGGAACAACTACACCTGATGGGTTTTATCAATCACCCGGCAGAATAGTAGTCTTCAAACATCACCCGACAACCTTTCTTCATTACCCGGCAACACAGTTGCTTTCCTTCTTCATCCGGCTTGCTTTCTTCATCACCCGGCAACATAGTTGCTTTACTTCTTCACACGGCATCCTTTCTTCATTACACGGCAATACAGTTGTATCACCCGGCATGCTTTTACTTCTTCACACGGCAACATAGTGACTCATTTACACGGCAAGATAAAAGACTTTTACCCGGCTGTATAGTGAACACTTGTCATCCGGCTTGATATCTATGACCTTACCCGGCTGTATTTAACATGATCATTGCCCGGCTGTACAGTGGTCACAACATCTTCACCTTTTCCTCAATCACCCGGCATGTATCAAACTTACACTATTACCCGGCTAAACAGTTCTTTACCCGGCAGAATAGTTGCATCTGATATCTTTGCCCGGCTATAATACTTTGCGATTTTTCTTCACTTTTCTCGTCTGTTGACTTTTTCAACGTCATTTATTGCACCTGCAAACATTCTCCGACATATTAATTAGACAAGATATCCTTAAAAAGAATGTTTGTCATATTAATTATCAAACAACATTAAACATTGCAACAAATTTAATTTCCAATTAAATTCATGTTTCTTTTTCTTTTTCAAAAAAAATGTTTTTGCACAACCAATTTTTCTATATCCCGAAGCAATTTCTTAAAAACAAATTACAAGACCTTGGGTTTGTTTTTAACACATCCAATACCTTTGCTTTTCATACCACATAACCTTGTTCATTCAAAACACACTTATTCAAAACAAAATATTTTTGGATTTTTGTAGATATTTTTCTTCAATTTATTCTCCCCCTAAACTTGAAATTTCTAGAAATTTTTAAGTTTATCAAGGATGTCGATGTGTCAATAATGATTCCATATGCCTGCACACACAAAGCACACACATTAAGATAAAGACATATGCAATGCAATGAATCATAATATCGCAGTGAGATCATACCACACATTATCTGAACATGTTTTGCAAGTTTTGAATAGACATTTGATTTATGCTTGATTGAGTGATGATATGAAAACATACCAATTAGCTCGAGTTGACACACTTACTTTTTCAGTATCATGATGATATTTAAGGTTCGATTAGAATGACTTATGTGACCCACATGTATACATATGTCAACATATTTCCTTATCAATCACTACCTGAATGCATATTGCACAAAACCTGGTCACTTACAGTCATACACAGTGTGGAATCTGGGTTCTATTCGGATTTGGTCCACTTTGGGACTTCTTTTTAATTCCATCTTTGGGAATTTTTCTTTCCTATCGTTCCCCTTGGGAATCTTCTGAATTCCATTTTGGAATTTTTGTTTGGTGTTGGTCCACATTTGGGACTCTTTTTGTTCCATTTTGGAATCTTTTGCTGCACCTTGAAGCTCAAAAGAGACTTCGTATGAGACTTCAGGTCTGTGGGTACCACAACAAAGAAGCTCACGATGCGGTTCATCACACTGAATAGACTACATCGTTACCCGATCATGCACAACTATCATCACAAGCAATGTATCAAAAGATATATATCTAGACATGTATAACAATGGAACTTAACACAAATATCATTAAGATTATGTTTGTCAACAATCAACTTACTTGTTCAGTCTAATTGCCTGAGCTGTCTAGCACATCAATTAACATTCATCAGTCTTTATTAAAAATGATGTAACAAATAATGTCTAGTGTAACTATCATTTCTCACTTTTTGCAATATAGATTCTTATGACATGATATTTTCTTTTCTTTTTGCTTTTATATTTTGTTTTTGCTTTTCTATTTTCTTTTTCACGCAAGCACACACAATGCAAAACATAAAGTAAAAGACAAAGGAATCAATACTTGACATCAACTTATTATATTTTTGGCTTTTATATTTTTCTGATTTTTTTTTGTTTGTTTTTACGAAAAATAGAATCAATCATGATTGATTAATCCTATGGATTGAATTAAGAATTCAAACCGGCCTGACAAAAAAGATTTTTTGAAAAGATCTGCCAGTTGTTTGTCGGTATGAACTTTAATCAAAATTATTAAACCCTTTTCAGAGTTGTCTCTTAAAAAATGATATCGAATTTCGATATGTTTGGTTTTTGAGTGTTGAATAGGATTAGCAGTAATAAACATAGCAGCAGTATTGTCTATGTAAATAGGAGTTTTTAGAAAGTTAAACCCGTAGTCAAGCAACTGATTTTGTAACCACAAAACCTGAGAACATCCTGCAGATGCAGCGATATACTCTGCTTCAGCTGTGGATACAGAAACATTGGTCTGCTTCTTGCATTGCCAAGAGACAAGCCTAGGACCCAGAAATTGACATCCACCAGTTGTCGATTTCCTGTCAAGAGCACAACCACCAAAATCACTGTCAGAATAGCTATATAATTCAAAATTTCCTTCATAAGGATACCATAACCCAAGATTTGGTTTCCCTTTAAGATATCTGAATATACGCTTCACAGCAACAAGGTGCGACTCTTTCGGATCAGACTGATATCTGGCGCATACACAAACAACGTACATGATGTCTGGTCTTGATGCAGTAAGATACATCAGAGAACCGATCATTGATCTGTATAGTGTTTGATCAACTGCTTTGCCCTTTGGATCAGGTTGAATCTTGCAGTTCACATCAGATGGAGTTCGAATTGTCTGACAATCTTGCATTTTGAACTTCTTCAACAATTTCTCAACAAATTTTGATTGATTGATGAAAATTCCGTCAGCTGATTGTTTCACTTGTAATCCAAGAAAGAAATTAATCTCCCCCATTGAACTCATCTGGAATCTAGACTTCATGATTTCTTCAAATTCTTTGCACATTCACGCACTGGTCGAACCGAAGATAATATCGTCCACATATACTTGAACGCACAACAAATCGTCATTCTCCCTCTTCATAAACAAAGTTGGATCAATCTGACCTCTTGTAAATCCATGTTCTAGTAAATGCTTTGATAATGTCTCATACCAGATTCTTGGAGCTTGGTGTAGACCATATAGAGCTTTACTCAACTTGTATACACGATGAGGATAGTCAGGATCTTCAAAACCCGGAGGTTGTCTGACATATACGTCATCTGTAATTGGTCCATACAAGAAAGCACCTTTAACGTCCATTTGGAATACTTTAAACTTCATGAAAGAAGCATATGCAAGAAAAACGCGTATGGCTTCAAGTCTTGCGACCGGAGCAAACACCTCTTCATAATCAATGCCTTCTTCCTGAGTGTATCCCTGTGCAATGAGTCTTGCTTTGTTTCTCACTACAATGCCACGTTCGTCTGGCTTGTTTTTGTACAACCATCTTGTACCAATTGCGTTCTCTCCTTCAGGTAAGTCCACAAGTTTCCAAACTTCCTGTTTGCGAAACTGAAGTAATTCCTCTTGCATGGCTTCAATCCAACTGTTATCTTTCAATGCCTCTGAAATGTTCTTTGGCACCACTTGAGATAGAAAACACGAATAAAGACAGACATTTGCTTGCTCAGTCTGACTTCTTGTAGTTCTCTGATTCAACGGCCCAATAATCTGAGAGACAGGATGTTTCTTGTGAATTCGATGAATTTGTATGTCACCTCCTTGCACTTGACTCTCCAGATTAGAAGTATTCAGATTTGGTAGATCTTGTAGTATGGAAGAAGTATGCGGTGTGAAATTCGGGACTTGATCCGGTGAATTGATGAAGTAATCAAAAGATTCTGGAACAACTTCAACATTCGGATCGGATGATGGTTGATTCTGAACAGATCCACCATCATTAGGAGAAATCACATCTTCTTCAAGATTGTTTGACTCTTGATCTTCATGAGAACCAGAAGGACCCGGATCTTGACTGGATTTGACATGATCAGGATTGTGAAAAGACATGAATGGATATTCTGAGTTGAGATTTCCATCCTCGTCATTATCAGAATCGTCACTAAAGCATCCCAAGTCACCTGATTCTTTGTTTGTTTTTCCTGAAAAATCAAATAAGTTAGAATTGAAGGATTTCGATAATGAATCTAAATCAAATAACCATTCGGGACCATGAGCCACTAACGGAAACGAATTTTCTAAAAACTTGACGTTAATAGTTTCAATAACAGTATTTGTTTTGCTATTAAAAACCCGATAAGCTTTAGAAACAGACGAATAACCTAGGAAAAATCCATCGTCAGATTTTGACTCAAACTTCCCGAGATGATCATTCAAATTTAGAATCGATACCGGACAACCAAATGCTTTCAAGTAAGAAATATTTGGTTTCCTTCCAAATAATAACTCATAAGAAGTTTTCTGTTTATCTTGAACTAATAATGTTCTATTTTGTACAAAACACGCAGTAGCAATAGCTTCGTCCCAAAAAGTGATAGGGATTTTGGCATCTGCGAGCATGGATCTTGCTGCTTCAATTAGTGTCCGGTTTTTCCGTTCCGCAACCCCATTTTGTTGAGGCGTTCTTGGCGCACTAAATTGTCTGGCAATCCCCTTTTCTGCACAAAATAAATCAACATTAGCATTCTTAAATTCAGTTCCATTATCACTTCTTAAAACTTTAACTTTGCATTCCAATCATATTCCTCAGAATCTTCACTTATATCTTCAATCATCTTTCCATCCCCTTCTTCAGACCAGTCTTCTTCAATTTCACATACCAGTGCCAGATTTGATGTAAGATCAGACGTAAATTGTTCTGCATATGCGCTCCAATCATAACCATCTTTTACGCTGACTACCAGTGCCTTTGTTTGGTCTTCTGGTTTCTTTCCTTCGTCTTTCAGTTCTAGCATGGGAAGACTTTGATATGGTTTCTGAAAAGTACGTTGATTTCTGCTTTGGTAGCTTGAGAACTGTTGGGAACTTTGACCTTGACCTTGATTGCTTGAACTAGCTTGGTCATTGAAATTCTTTGGAGCTTTGCATTCTCTTGAGAAATGACCATACTGGTTACAATTAAAACATCTGGCCTTTGATTTGTCAAATCCAACTGTCTTGTTAGCATGAGGTTTGTAGCTTCGGTTAACATATGCATGCTTTTGTGTTCGATATGCAACCATAACCATTTGCCAATTAAGATCCATTTCTTCAACGTCAACTGGATCCATCTCAAATAAGTCTTGAAGAACTACGTCCATTTGACTTAAGTGACTTCCTTGGTATGCTTGAAAGCTTGCCATAAACGCTGTAAAAGCAGTTTTGGTCTCATCATCTTGCAACAGAATGTTCATTACATCTTTCACTTTGGTTTGAACATTTGAGCTTTGACTGTCTGACTGATTCTTCAGATTCTGATTTTGAACTTGAGCTCTTGGTGGAGATTGAGGTTGAGAATAAGTTGGTGAACTTGGAAAGTATGCTGAATCAGTATAAAAACTTGCACCAACGAATAAATCACCATCTTCTTCAAACTTCATTGCATCTTGTGCAAGAAAAGCATTCTCCACAGTATTGGCATGATTTACCACATACTTATACTGAGTTTGTGAGCTTGATCTATCAGTATTTCTTGATCCTTCATCAATCTCAACTTCTTCTATCTTCCCAATAAGCAGATCTAATTCCATTGGAAATTTCTCAGTATGTTTCAACAAAGTAACAGTTTGCTTCCACGATGATGGTAAAGCACATAACAAACGATCATTCAAGTCTTGAAGTTCAGTCTTCACTCCGAGGTTTGACATCTCAGTAGTTAAGTGAACAAACCTGTTCATCATCTGATGCACTGTTTCTCCATTAATATGCTCAAACAGTTCCAATTGCCTTTTCAATTTCGACTTCTTCAGGCTTCTCAATTGTTCTCCTCCTTCACATATCGACTTTAATGCTTTGAAACATGTATAACCAGTCTGATATGCATCCAATCTCGACAGAACTTGTAGTGGCAATCCCTTGCACATTAAAGAATAAGCCTTGCTATCATTCTTTACTTTCCTCAAATCTTCTGCTGACAAATTATCTTCTGGATAAGGTTCAGTAGAGTCTTTGGTGTAGGTACTTGCACTGTCTGGAGTAGTCTGAGTTGGAATATGAGGACCCTTTTCAATGGATTTCCATAAGTCATTGTCAATAGAACACAAGTGATGTCTCAACCTGATTGTCCAATTCTTGAAATCTGCACGATTCAAAAGTCTAGGAACACGGTTATCAGAATCATCAGTAGGAGCCATTTTTTTTAACAAATTTTAAAGAAAATATTTTTGGTTTTTGTTAATTTTTGAAAAGAAATGATTAAAATACTAAAATAAAGACAAGTAATTAAAGACAAGATAAGAAACAAGTATTGAAAAAACAACTAAAATGAGTCACACGACTGAATAGTGAAAATCCTTCTTCACCCGGCTAAACAGTGTCTTTGTTCTTCACCCGGCAGGAAAAAGTCTTTACACGGCAGAACAGTTACCCGGCTCAACAGTTGTAATAATTTTGTTCTTCACCCGGATGAACAGTTACCCGGCAGCAAGAATAAACTTTGACACGGCAATAATCTTTGACCCGGCAGAATCTTGACACGACAAAAAGGTTTGTCCGGCTGAACAGTACTCGATCACACGGCAGTTGTTAATCACCCGGCTACACAGTTGATGATTACCCGGCTGAAATCTCTTAATCACCCGGCGTAACAGTGTATCACCCGGCACTACAGTGTTTGATCCGGCTGAACAGTAACACTTTTTCAAGTCAAATTCTTTACCCGTCTAGCACAAATTCCCTTACACGGCTGCACAGGACCTAATTGTTCTTCAATCTAAGTCCAAGGAAAATTGTCTAAGTCAAATTAATCACCCGGCAAGTTAATCTTCAACCAAAATCATACTGTTCATCATCTTCTCCATGAGAATTTTCTGGGTTTTGTCTAAAACTTGTCCAATTAGTCCAAAATTCACACACAAGCTGTGAAATAGTCCGATTAACAATCCCTTATATCAATCAATCCAAAACATGATCAAATTTGAGCAAAATTTGATTGAACAGTAAATTTTTCTTTCTTCTAAATTCCTCAGATCTGATGATAATCTGAAGGAATCTGCACAATCGTTGTGTATAGGAGTGATTGCGATGATAAATCACAACTAAAAACAGCAACAATTCATTCAGATCATGATTTTTGAGCAATATTGATGTGTTTTGCTTAAGAACAGCGAAGAACACAGTACCAATAGCTCTGATACCAATTGATAGGTTCAATTGGATCGTTAATATTACTCACAATGATCAGAATAAGTCGCACAAACAAACAGTTCAATCACAAACACAATTCATACTAATAATTCTCTTTGTATATTGATTATCAAAGCAATTCGTAGTACAAGTGCAGGAGAAACAAAATCACACACAGTTAATTCTCTCTCTAACGTGTAAAAGTGATCTAGCCTCTCTCCTCACACACACACACTACATGCTTATAACAACAAAATACAAGTTTAAGGAATATAACAAAATAGACCCTAAACTATATACAAACATATAAACAATAAACAAAATACAAAGTAAATCTTAACAAGGAAATAACCCTAACAGTTTGAAAGTGACATGTTTAGCTAATATTGTGATTTGTATGGAAAATATATGAAATATGATTTTGTTATGTGACAATATGTTTAGATATAATTTCATATGATTAAAAAGTTGCTTATGAAAACGTAGTTAAATATCGCGTTAAGTGTTAACCGTTATGTTGAAAAATGCTTACTAGTTAACTAGAGAAAAATGCATATTCTTCTAAGTGTTATGAACTTTAACTATGGCATGAGAATATTAAATTATATTTTCCTAAGTATATGAATAATATTGGATAAGTGTTAGGGTTATTTCCAGTTTAAGATTTACTTTGTACTTATTTTATACTTTGTGTATAGTTTAGGGTCTATTTTGTATTTTCCCTAAAATGTATTTGTTGCTTAAAAGCATGTAGTGAGAGAGTGGGAGGAGAGAGGCTAGATCACATTTTCACGTAAGAGAGAGAACTTAGTGTGTGTGATTTATTTTTCTCCTGCATTTGTACTACAACCTTGCTTTGATCAATCAATACAAAAGAGAATTATTTAGTAATGAATTGTGTTGGTGATTAAATTGTTTGTATGTACGAATCATTCTGATCTTGTGAGCGATATCGATCCAATTGAACCTATCAATTGGTATCAGAGCTGTTGGTATTGTGTTCTTCGCTATTCATCAAGCAAAACACTGTTATATTGCTCAAAAATCATGATCTGAATGAATTGTTGCTGTTTTTAGTTGTGATTTATCATCGCAATCACTCCTAATTCACAACGATTGTGTAAATTCCATCAGATTATCATCAGATCTGAGGAATTAAGAAGATAGAAAAAGTTATTGTTCGATCGAATTTTGCTCAAATTCATCAAAATTTGATCATGTTTTGGATTGATTGAGATTAGGGGTTGATAATCGGACCATTTCACTGATTGTGTGTGATTTTTGAAGAAATTGGACAAGTTTTTGATAAACTAAGAAAAATTCTCATGATGAAGATGATGAACAGTATGAACTGGTTGAAGATTAACTAGCCGGGTGATAAAATTGACGTAGACAAATTCCTTTGGACTTAGATTTGTGAACAAATTAGGTCCTGTGCAGCCGTGTAAAGGATTTTGTGCTAGACGGGTAAAGAATTTGATGAGAAAAAGGTGTACTGTTCAGCCGGATCAAGTACTGTTGTGCCGGGTAATACACTGTTACGCCGGGTGATTAACAAATTCAGCCGGGTGATCGACAACTGTGTAGCCGGGTAAACATTTACTTTGTCGGGTGATCAACTGTTCAGCCGGGTAAAGCCTTTCTGCCGTGTCAAGATTCCAAGCCGGGTCAAGTTATTGCCGTGTGAAGTTAATACTATTATGTCGGGTAACTGTTCTGCCGGGTAAAGAATACAAGTGTTACAACTGTTGAGCCGTGTGACTGTTTAGCCGTGTGAAGACTTTTCTCAGCCGGGTGAGGTAGAAAAATCACTGTTCAGCCGGGTGAAGAAGAATTTTTCACTGTTCAGCCGTGTGACTCATTTTTAGTTGTTTTAATTCTTATTTTCTTATCTTGTCATTAATTACTTGTCTTTATTTTAGTAGTTTAATCATTTCTTTTCAAAAATCTTTAAAAACACAAAAATATTTTTTTAAAAAAAATTTGTTAAAATGGCACCTAATGATGATTCTGATAACCGTGTTCCTAGACTTGTCAATCGTGCAGATTTCAAGAATTGGACGATTAGACTGAAGCATCATCTTTGCTCAATAGATAATGATCTTTGGAAGTCAATTGACAAGGGTCCTCACATACCTACACAGACTGCTCCAGATAGTGCAAGTACCTATACCAAAGACTCTACTGAACCTTATCCAGAAGATAATTTATCAGCTGAAGATTTGAGGAAAGTGAAGAATGATAGCAAAGCCTAGTCTTTGATGTGTAAGGGATTGCCACTACAAGTACTGTCAAGGTTGGACACTTATCAAACAGGTTATACACTGTTCAAAGCCTTAAAGTCTATCTGTGAAGGAGGTGAACATCTCAGAAGTATCAAGAAACAAAAGCTGAAGAGACAGTTGGAGTTATTTGAACATATTGCTGGAGAGTCCGTGCACCAGATGATGAATAGGTTTGTTCATCTGACTACTGAAATGACTAATGTAGGTGCGAAGACAGATCTCCAAGACCTGAATGACATATTATTATGTGCACTTCCATCATCGTGGAAACAGACTGTGACACTGCTGAAACATACTGAAAAGTTTCCGATGGATTTAGATCTGCTCATTGCAAAGATTGAAGAAGTAGAAATTGATGAAAGTTCTAGAAACACTGATAGAACTGGTTCACATGCACAATACAAATATATTGTGAATCCTGCTAATACTGTGGAGAATGCATTTCTTGCACAAGATGCAACTAAGTTTGAAGACGAGGGTGATTTATTTGTTGGTGCAAGTTTTTACACTGATTCGTCATACTTTCCAAACTCACCAACTTATTCTCAACCTCAATCTCCACCAAGAACTCAAGTTCAAAGTCAGAATGTGAAACCGCAATCAGAAAATCAAAGTTCAAATGTTCAAGCAAAAGTAAAAGATGTGATGAACATCTTGTTACAAGATGACGAGACGAAGACTGCTTTTACTGCTTTCATGGCAAGCTTTCAAGCTTATCAAGGAAGTCATTTGTCTCAGATGGATGTTGTTCTTCAAGATCTTTTTGAAATGGATCCTGATGACGTTGAGGAAATGGATTTGAATTGGCAAATGGTGATGGTTGCATATCGAACATAGAAGCATGCATATGTTAACCGAAGTTTCAAGCCACATGCAAACAAGACAGTTGGTTTTGACAAATCAAAGGCCAGATGTTTCAACTGTAACTGCTATGGTCATTTTTCAAGGGAATGCAAAGCTCCTAAGAATCAGAACTACAATGATCAATCGAGTTCAAGTGGACAGAATCAAGGTCAAGGTCAAAGCTCGCAACAGTCTTCAAGCTATCAACAAAGAAATCAACGTTTCTTTCAGAAGCCATATCAAAGTCTTCCCATGCCAAAACTGGAAGATGATGGAAAGAAGCCAGAAGATCAAACTAAAGCACTGGTGGTTAGTGTGAAAGACGGATATGATTGGAGTGCATATGCAGAACAATTCTCATCTGATCTTACATCCAGTCTGGCATTAGTTTGTGAAGTTGAGGAAGATTGGTCTGAAGAAGGAGATATCAAGGTGATTGATACTGTTAGTGAAGATTCAGAAGAATATGACTGGAGTGCAAAGTCAGATCCTGTTGAAGAATCTGAATCAGAAATTGTGCTGATGGCTACATCCAGTGAGTCTTCGTCATCTACTGAACAACCAAAGGTTAGTACTGATTTACCCCCTAACTATGTTCCTTTGCCTATTGATGTGAAAGAAAGGTTATGTTCTGAACAATGCATTCAACAAGTAGAACATTATCGTACTCATTCATTTAAAATTGGTGATAAATTAAGCAAACATGAGAAAATTCATGAACAACTTAAAATTGATCACAAAATTTCTGATGAGAAGATTTTGTCACTTAAAGAATCATGGAACAAAACCTTAAAGGAATTGGAACTGGTAATAAAACAACTTGAAGAAATGACAAAGAACTTTGAACAAGAAAAAGTTGCTCATGCTATCACACAAGTTGAATTAACAAAAGTGAAAAGTTGTAAAACAATGGTCAAACAACTTATAAGTGAAAGAGGTAACAAAAGCAAAACAGGGTTGGGTTTCACTCATGAACCAATGCCTGAATCAATCACACAAACTTTACCTGAAAACTTCAATGAATTTGATCATTCACCTGAAAATGAACGAAAATTCAAAGAAATTCAAAGAAGTAAATCTGAATCCGAAGGATCTGAAGTGTTGATTGAAAGTTTGAAAGATGATGATGTTGTGACGACTGAAGCTGATGATGAAGCTAGCAACAAATCAGAGCCTGTTCTGATTCAACTTGTTGAGTATCCGGAACTGAATCCAAAGTCAGAAGAAACAGTGAAGGAAGAAGGTGAATTTTCGGGATACAATGATCCTGAATACATCAAGTGGAAGAATGAACAGAAAGCGAAAGTTGCTGATCAACTGATCAAGAAGCAAGAGGTAAAGCAGACTGAAGTTTCAAAAGGAAAGGTGCATAAATCAAAATTAACAATCAATCAATCTGAAACGAAACAGTCAAAAGGTAAAAGTGTCATAAAATTGAATGACAACACCAAAGCTCAAATTGTTAAAACTGACAAGGTCAAACCTGTCAAAAAGAAAGTGTCAAAGGTAAAACAATTAAGTTTGTGTCTGCAGGAACTTTTGATTTAAACGGATCTTATGGTAAACCAATCAATTCTCCAATCAAATCTAACTCTGGTCTGAAAACAGGTTCAGGTCCTAAGTCTTCCGCTGTCAATGATAAAAGAATTGAATCAAAGAAGGTAACCAAACAAGATGTGTTAAAATCGAACCAAGTTCCCATGCAAGCAAAATCACAATCAAAATCTCCACAAAAGAATCAAGTTAATCTAAAACCGAACAAAACTGATAATGAATCACGAGTTGGTTCAACATCAAAAGTTAACAATCGGCTCTTTAGGATTAGCAAGAAACACTGTGAGATTTGTGATCGTTATAATCATGTTACTGCTGAATGTTTCTTTAACAGGTACTGCAGTTACTGTGACAAAAGAAATCATTCTTCAGAGGAATGTTTTTATAACAAATTTTGTGATATTTGTGAAAGAAGAAACCATGAAACAAAGGATTGTTTCTTTCGAAAGACCTCAACAAGAGAAATGACTCCGTTTCCAAATTTTCAAAGAAATCAATCATTTGGTTTTCAAAATGTTAATCAAAGTCATTCTCCTGTTTCGAGAAATTTCAATCGAAACAATTCTGGTTTTAATAACTTTTCATCAAGAAATGTGCAGGTTAACAGTTTTAAACCGAGAGCTTTGATGGTAAGAAATCAAAAATTTGAAAATAACCTTGATCCTAAGTTAGAGGAAAGGTTCATTGCTTTGAGAAGAAAGCAATCAAATCAAGCCATTGGGCGAAACAGTTTTCAACCAAATCTCTCAAAAATAAACAAGTTTTCAAAATCTTCATTATCAACAAGTTACTGTTACAGATAGATTCGAAAAACCCAAGACCATGTGGGCCTGGGTTGACCAAACTAACTAAGTGATTGTTGAAATGCAGGTGCGCCCTAGAAGACCTATTAACTCATGGTTTGTTGATAGTGGGTGTAGCCGGCATATGACAGGCAACCATGCCTTGCTTCAAGACTTTAAATTGAAAAATGGTACACATGTTGCATTTGGAGGAGATGCTGGTGGTAAAATAACTAGAGAAGGAACTGTGTCAAATGGGGTCATTAGCTTTGATAAAGTCAACTACTGTGCACAGTTGAACTTTAATTTGCTAAGTGTATCTCAAATTTGTGACAAATCTTATTCAACTTTATTTGATGATTCTTTCTGTTATATACTCAAACCAGGTTTCAAGATTGACAATGAATGGGTGGTGGTTAAAGCTCCAAGAGATCGTGATGTATACAAGCTTGATATGTCACAGATTGATGCTGAAACCGAAACTACTTGTCTCATTGCACATGCTTCAAATGATGAGAGTCAGCTTTGGCATAGACGGTTGGGCCATTCAAACTTCAGAAACATGAACCATTTGGTGATTGGAAATCATGCTGTGGGAATACCGTCAAAGAAGTTCTCTACAACTGATCTCTGTCCAGCGTGTTTGAAAGGAAAACAGCACAGAATGTCTTTTAAGTCCAAGCAAGAAAACTCCATCTCAAAGCCCTTACAGATGCTACACATGGATCTTTTTGGACCGACTAATGTCCAAAGCATCGGAAAGAAGTCTTATTGTTTTGTCATTATTGACGATTTCACTAGATTTTCTTGGGTTTATTTCTTGCATGTTAAATCTGAAACTGCTG
Source organism: Tagetes erecta (assembly GCA_030867185.1). Classification (NCBI taxonomy): domain Eukaryota; kingdom Viridiplantae; phylum Streptophyta; class Magnoliopsida; order Asterales; family Asteraceae; genus Tagetes; species Tagetes erecta. The sequence goes on along the minus strand of CM061497.1, from coordinate 22,580,239 downwards.
AGTTGTTAAAAGAATTTATTGTCAAAATTGAAAATCAGTTGGATTGTAAAGTGAAAATCTTGAGAAGTGATAATGGAACAGAGTTTAAGAACGCTAATGTTGATTTGTTTTGTGCAGAAAAAGGAATTGCTAGACAATTTAGTGCTCCAAGAACGCCTCAACAAAACGGGGTTGCGAAACGGAAAAATCGGACACTGATTGAAGCAGCAAGATCCATGCTCGCAGATGACAAAATCCCTATCACATTCTGGGACGAAGCTATTGCTACTGCGTGTTTTGTACAAAACAGGACATTATTGGTTCAGGATAAACAGAAAACATCTTATGAGTTGTTATTTGGAAGAAAACCAAATATTTCTTATTTGAAAGCATTTGGTTGTCCTGTATCGATTCTAAATTTAAGTGATCATTTAGGGAAATTTGAGTCAAAATCTGACGATGGATTTTCCTTGGTTATTCGTCTGTTTCTAAAGCTTATCGAGTTTTTAATAGCAAAACAAATACTGTTATTGAAACTTTTAACGTAAAGTTTTTAGAAAATTCGTTTCCGTCAGTGGCTCATGGTCCCGAATGGTTATTTGATTTAGATTCGTTATCAAAATCTTTCAATTCTAACTTGTTTGAGTTTTCAGGAAAATCGAAGAATGAATCAGGAGACTTGGGATGTTTTAGCGACGATTCTGATAATGACGATGATGGCAATCTCAATTCTGAGTATCCGTTCATGTCATTTCATAATCCTGATCATGTCAAATCTAGTCAAGCTCCGGGTCCTTCTGGTTCTCAAGAAGATCAAGAATCAAATATTCTTGGTGATGATGTTAATCCGCAAAATTCTCCTAATGATGGTGGATCTGTTCAAAATCAACCATCATCAGATCCGAATGTTGAAGTTATTCCAGAATCGTTTGACTACTTCATCAATTCACCGGATCAAGTTCCTAATTTTACTCCGCATGAATCTACAATTCTACAAGATCTACCGAATCTGAATCAGTCTAATCTGGAGAGTCAAGTGCAAGGTGATGTCATACCAACTCATCGAATTCACAAGAAACATCCTGTCTCTCAGATTATTAGGCCTTTGAATCAGAGAACTACAAGAAGTCAAACTGAGCAAGCAAACGTTTGTCTTTATTCATGTTTTCTTTCTCAAGTGGTACCAAAGAACATTTCAGAGGCGTTACAGGATAATAGTTGGATTGAAGCCATGCAAGAGGAGTTACTTCAATTTCGCAAACAAGAAGTTTGGAAATTAGTGGACTTACCTGAAGGAGAAAATGCAATTGGTACAAGATGGTTGTACAAGAACAAGCCAGATGAACGTGGCATTGTTGTGAGAAACAAAGCGAGACTTATTGCACAAGGTTACACTCAAGAAGAAGGTATTGACTATGAAGAAGTGTTTGCTCCGGTCGCTCGACTTGAAGCTATTCGCGTTTTTCTAGCTTATGCCTCTTTTATGAAGTTCAAAGTGTTCCAAATGGACGTTAAAGGCGCTTTTCTGTATGGACCAATTACCGATGATGTATATGTCAGACAACCTCCGGGTTTTGAAGATCCTGATTATCCACATCGTGTATACAAATTGAGCAAAGCTTTATATGGTCTACATCAAGCTCCGAGGATTTGGTACGAGACGTTATCTAAACATTTGCTAGAACATGGTTTTACAAGAGGTCAGATTGATCCAACTTTGTTTATGAAGCGGGAAAATGAAGATCTTTTATGTGTTCAAGTGTATGTGGATGATATCATCTTTGGATCTACCAGTACGTCCATGTGCAAAGAGTTTGAAGAAATCATGAAGTCAAGATTTCAGATGAGTTCGATGGGGGAGATTAATTTCTTTCTCGGATTGCAAGTAAAACAATCAGCAGACGGAATTTTTATCAACCAATCAAAGTTTGTTGAGAAGTTGCTGAAAAAGTTCAAGATGCAGGATTGTCAGACTATTCGAACGCCATCTGATGTGAACTGCAAGATACAGCCGGATCCGAAAGGCAAATCGGTTGATCAAACACTGTACAGATCAATGATTGGTTCACTGATGTATCTTAATGCATCAAGACCAGACATCATGTATGTTGTATGTGTGTGCGCCAGATATCAGTCTGATCCAAAGGAGTCGCACCTGGTTGCTGTTAAACGTATTTTCAGATACCTTAAAGGGAAACCGAATCTTGGGTTATGGTATCCTTATGAAGGCAATTTTGAATTATATAGTTATTCTGATAGTGACTTTGGTGGGTGTGCTCTTGACAGGAAATCGACTACGGGTGGATGTCAATTTCTGGGTCCTAGACTTGTTTCTTGGCAATGCAAAAAGCAGACCAACGTTTCTGTATCCACAGCTGAAGCAGAATATATCGCTGCATCTGCAGGATGTTCTCAAGTTTTGTGGCTACAAAATCAATTGCTTGACTACGGGTTAACTTTCTCAAAACTCCTATTTACATAGACAATACTGATGCTATGTTCATTACTGCTAATCCTGTTCAACACTCAAAAACCAAACATATCGAAATTCGATATCACTTTTTAAGAGACAACTCTGAAAAAGGTTTAATAATTTTGATTAAAGTTCATACCGACAAACAACTGGAAGATCTTTTCACAAAATCTTTCTTGTCAGGCCGGTTTGAATTCTTAATTCAATCCATAGGATTAATCAATCATGATTGATTCTAATTTTTGAAAATCAAACAAAAATCAGAAAATATAAAAGTCAAAAATATAATAAGTCGATGTCAAGTATTGATTCCTTTGTCTTTATTTTATTGTTTTGCATTATGTGTGTGCATGAAAAAGAAAAGCAAAAACAAAATATAAAAGCAAAAAGAAAAAGAAAATATCATGTCATAAGAATCTATATTGCAAAAAGTGAGAAATGATAGTTACACTAGACATTATTTGTTACATCATTTTTAATAAAGACTGATAAATGTTAATTGATGTGCTAGACAGCTCAGGCAATTAGACTGAAAAAGTAAGTTGATTGTTGACAAATCTAAACTTAATGATCTTTGTGTCACGTTCCATTGCTATACATGTCTAGATATATATCTTTTGATGCATTGCTTGTGATGATAGTTGTGCATGATCGGGTAACGATGCAGTCTATTCAGTGTGATGAACCGCATCGTGAGCTTCTTTGTTGTGGTATCCACAGACCTGAAGTCTCACACGAAGTCTCTTTTGAGATTCAAGGTGCAGCAAAAGATTCCCAAAGTTGGAACAAAAAGAGTCCCAAATGTGGACCATCACCAAACAAAATTCCAAAAAGGAATTCAGAAGATTCCCAAGGGGAACGATAGGAAATGAAAAATTCCAAAATGAAATTAAAAAGAAGTCCCAAAGTGGACCAAATCCGAATAGAACCCAGATTCCACACTGTTTATGATTGTAAGTGACCAGGTTTTGTGCAATATGCATTCAGGTAGTGATTGATAAGGAAATATGTTGACATATGTATACATGTGGGTCACATAAGTCATTTTAATCGAACCTTAATCTCATCATGATACTGAAAAAGTAAGTGTGTCAATTCGAGCTAATTGGTATGTTTTCATATCATCACTCAATCAAACATAAGTCAAATGTCTATTCAAAACTTGCAAAACATGTTCAGATAATGTGTGGTATGATCTCACTGCGATATTTTGATTCCTTGCATTGCATATGTCTTTATTTTAATGTGTGTGCTTTGTGTGTGCAGGCATATGGAATCTTTATTGACATATCGACATCCTTGTTAAACTTAAAAATTTCAAGAAATTTCAAGTTTAGGGGGAGAATAAATTGAAGAAGAAAATATCTACAAAAAATCCAAAAATATTTTTGAATAAGTGTGTTTTGAATGAACAAGATTATGTGGTATGAAAAGCAAAGGTATTGGAAGTGTTAAAAACAAACCCAAGGTCTTGTGATGTGTTTAAGAAATTGCTTCGGGATATAGAAATTTTGGTTGTGCAAAAACATTTTTACAAGAAAAATGAAAAAGGGAATTTATTTGAATAATCTTTGTTGCCTTAAAAATGTTGTTGATTAATTAATTTATTTGAATAGTCAAATGCCTTAGAAGAATGTTTGTAGGTGCAATAAATGCAGTTGAAAAAGTCAACAGACGAGAAAATTGAGAAAAATTGCTCAACGTGTTGTAGCCGGGCAAAGATATCAGAAACACTATTTAGCCGGGTAATGAAGATACTATTTAGCCGGGTAAAGTTGTGTGTCTGATATGAGCCGGGTGATTGTGAAAAAGTTGTGAAGCCGGGTGAAGGTATTATGACTACTGTATGGCCGGGTAATGAACATGTCAAATCTATGCCGGGTGAAGGAGTCGTTAATATATGCCGGGTGACAAGATGTGTTACTATACAGCCGGGTGAAGAAATGTTATCACTGTACAGCCGGGTAAAAGAATGAAGTCTTTATCTTGCCGTGTAAGTGAATAACACTGTGTCGCCGGGTAATAGTGTAAACAAACTGTGTTGCCGGGTGAGGAAGAAAAGCATGCCGGGTGATAAAGAAGACAACTGTGTTGCCGGGTGATGAAGAAAAGCAAGCCGGGTGATGAAGGTATCACTATGCAGCCGGGTAATGAACAAACATGTCATTGTGCAAGCCGGGTGATGTTATGAAGACCACTATGCTGCCGGGTGATGAGTAAAAACCAAACAGGTGTAGTTGTTCCTAAGCTTTACCCGTCTCTACAGTGGTTTACCCGTCTCTACAGTGTTTGACCCGTCAAGTGTTTTTACATGTTTTTGTATTGACCCGTCCCATGTTGTGACTTGTCTCATGTACTTGACCCGTCCCAACAGTGCATGACACGGCTCAACATTGCTTGACCCGTCAAGGCTTATTGGGCCTTTTAATGTTTACCCGTCCCATTTGTTGACCCGTCACTTAAGTTTGACCTAAATTTTTCAATCATATAAAACCCGCCTCTTCACAAACACTTATCATTTTTCACTTTCACTTGCAAGCATAAATCCTCTGCACAAAAAAAATCGTTGATTATCATATTCAATCAATCGTTCTGTAACAAGTTATATTGATTGAATAAGGTATAATTTACATGTTTCGAGCTTGATAAACCTGCAAATTGATCGTTAAAACGAAAAATGATGATGAACAGTACTTGATCACTGAATCGACACTTTGATTTTACGTGTTAAAACTCAAATCAAATGTTGTTTTAAGTGTAAAAACTGTCGATTATCAACATTCAATCATTAATTTGCATCAAAATTCCTTAAAATCAACAGAATCAACCTAAAAAGTTCATAACTGTTAAACCGCCATTGATGACCTGTTGAAAGTTCTTAAGTGTCAACTTCAAAGGATAAAATGTGTGTTAAACTGTGACAAATCATTGATTGGAACTGAACTTAACATGTTAAATAACTTTATTATACAAATTTCTGATTCATATGCTTAAGTGAATAAACTGTTTAAATGTGAAATTCTGCATAATCATTAAAATTCAAAGTTGCTTTGACCAAGATGATGAAAATCAGATTGTTAGATCAATTTAGGAGTTAAAATGATTATGTGAATGTTTTACTTTCATAACTTTTTGTTCATACACTTATGCAAATTTTGAAATTTATTAATGAAGAATCTAACACATTTGTCTTGTTTTTGTCTTAAATAGATGGAGAATTTGAAGTTTGAGCCAAAGCACAATCTAGTTGCTTGTTTAGATGAGTCTATTCCAGAGACTGAAGGTTATAGAGACATGATGAGATTTATCAAGAGAACAAAGTATGTCTATGCTATGTGTGCTAAACCTGTTATCTATGCAAGACTGATCAAAAGCTTTTGGAGAACAGCTGAGGTGATTACAAATGAAGATGGTGTGATTGTTGTTAGAGGAAACATCACAAAAGATTTACAGTTGACTGTCTCGGAACAAGCTATCAGAACTGCCCTGAGGATTGATGAGGATGAGGTAGGAGCAAATGATGAATTGACTGTGACTGAATGTCAAGAGTGTTTTGTTAATATGGGTCATCCTCCCGTATTTCCAAAGTCACAGTTTGTCAGAGCTAGATTGGGGAAGAAGTGGAAGTTACTGTGTTATGTCATTCAACAATGTATGTCAAGAAGGACAATTTTCCCTCTGACATTGCATCCCCCATCGTAGCTATTGCAGAGAACAAACCATTCAACATGTCAAAGTGGATTATGAATGGGTTTGTAATCAATCTGGTTAAGAGAAAGAGGTTCAAGTTTCTCATGTATCCGAGATTCTTGCAACTAATGATTAATATGGCCTATCCTATCATCAGAACAGAAGGTTATGCTGGAGGGATACTATATACAGAAGACATGAATGACTTATCCTATAGAAAGATGAGTATAGGGAATGTACCAAGTGTTGATTTGTTTGAGTATATGCGGAAAATAGCAAATAATGAGGAGGAGATAGGAGTAGTATATTATCACATATCTAATGGAGGGATTGTGAATCCATTAGATCTTGTTGATAAAGAGATTGATGAAGATGAGAGTGAAACTGGCAATGATGATGATAAGGAAGATAGTGAAGATGATGATGATGGTGATGATAGTGGTGATGATGGAAATAGTGATAATAATGCTGAATCAGTCCATGAGGAGGCAGAGAATGTTGAGGTTGCTGAACCAGTGGAGTTTGAGATAGAAAATGTCGAAGTTGTTGACCCAGTTGTAGTTAAAGAACCTGTTAAGGTTGTTAGTGTGACTGAAGAGGTTAATATTGAAGCTCCAAGGAAAATTACAGTTCAATATGTGAGATCTCGAAGATCGAATGCTGTGATTGAGCCTATGTTGATGGAGGAACTGAATGTGATTGAAGATGTGAATGTGCCTGAACAGATGGTGGACATTGTTCAGATTGCTAAACAAGTTGAAGCAGAAGTAGAGTTTGTGGCACAGACAGACGATGAAACTGATGCTAGTGTAAGTGTTTCTGTTCCAGTTGATATACCCACCACATCATCTCCAGCTGCTGAAAACATTGAACAATCTTTGAAGTCTTTACCAAAAATTGCTTCAAGTGATAGTGTGAATAAGGATAGAAAGAAAATTGCTGAGTGAGAAGAGTTGGTAGCAAAACTTTTGGATGCTAATGAACAATTGAAAGCTTCAAATGAAAGAAAGAAGAAAAGGTTAGAAGAGTTTTGGGCCACTCACAATCAGAATCTTGAAACATTCAGAGTGTTAGATGCGGATTATGTGAAATTGAAGGCTGATTATGGAATGTTGAAGGATGAGCATGATAAGTTGAAGGATGAGCATGACAATTTGAAATTTGACTATAAAGAGTTAAAGGCGGAATGCAATACTCTTGATGCTGAGAAGGAAATGTTGGACAAATGGTTAGAAGAAACCAGATCAAAGAAGTCAGGGTCTACATCAGATAAAGATTTTTCGGATGAAGTGATGGAAGTGACTGAACCTACTCAAGAAGCAAAAGTTTATTATACCAGAGCACGTGGCACGAAAAATGTGGGCATAAGGGTTGAGTCTCCAATTACTATTCCCTATGAAGCTGTTGATACTGTTAATCTTGACAAGGCTGAGGGAAAAAGAAAGTTAGATGCAGTGCCGGAGATTACTGGTGAAGAAAGTTGTACCAAAAAGGCAAGACTGGATGAAGAAAGTCAGATTGAGCCGATTCAATCTGTGACTGAAATTGAGGTGGTTGAAATGGCAAAGGTTGATGAGACTGTGAAAGAAGTTGAGATTGATAAAACAGTTCAGATTGAGTCAATTCAATCTGAATCTGTAATGGTAGAGAAAGTGCCTGAAATAGTTGAAGTGGTTGAAAGTGTACCAGAAACTATGACTGAAGAAGCAAGTCAGTTTGAGCCGGTTCAAACTGATACTGCACCAATGATAGAGGCACTGGATGATCTGGATGACATTGACTTTACTGAGTCTGAACCTGAAGCTGAGCCTGAAACTAATCCTGATGATGAGATTCCAGCTGATTTGCCTGAACGCTTTGCTTATCTTGAGAAAATGAAGTACAATCCAGTATATTTGAATGGGCTGACAGTGAGTCAAATAAATGAAGAGTATGAGAAATGTTTGACTGCACAAGATAAAGCTGCTGCTGATGAGAAAGAATTTGTTGTTGAGATGGGTGAATGGACACCATTACAAGAAAGTTTGAATATTGAAGATTTACCTCCACAAGAGCTTTATCATCAAAATCCAGAAGAAATGTCTTCCAGAAATATGCGAGAATGGTTGAGTTCAAGGAACTATCCATATAAAACTTTGAAGAAATTGAAACATGGATCGCTGAAGAAAATTGTTGAAAGTTTTATGAAGACTGAGAAGATGTATAATCGAATGTTCTATCTGGATTACAACAACCCTCAATACTATGAGCTGACAAAGAGATACAAAGTACTCGGACCGAAAGAGTTACAAGTGATGGCTTTACCAGAAGATGCGCACAAAAAGAAAAAAGAGTTGATCGATATGTTTCCAAGTGAAGTCAAGTCATACAATGTTCCTATGGACGTACGAGAATCATGGCATAAATCAGCCACAGCAGGTGATATCGTGAGATCACTGCTGAGCAAGGGTCAGTCGGTTGCTGAACTTCTTGATTCTATGATCGTACCGGAAAAGTCCAAAAAGGTGAAAATTATTGCATGGAAATATGACGAGGTGTTTGATGCGTTCTTGATCAAAAGAGTAAATGGTTTATGCGATGTATACCATTACTACTCTAGTATTTTCAAATTAGAAGTGCAAGATTTGAAGGAGTTGCACAAACTAAGACTGATCAATCACACGCATGCTGAGCGTGGTGACAAATGCGCAATGTTGCTTGATGCTGGGATAAGTCGTATGCCAAAGTATTTGGAGTTCAGAGGACAACAGGAGGATAGTGCTTATGTTCAATCCAAGAAAACAAAAGAAGTTGGTGGTGAGTGATGACATGTACTTAGAAGAATTTTCTGACGAATACTTTGATAAGGTAACTGATCCAGGATTGAAAGTGATAGATGGTACTCAATCAACGAAACCAATTCTTAAGTTTTTCTACAATCAGGAAACTTTTGAGCTAAAATTGGTACGAAATCTGGATGACTGGGATAAGGACATGATCACCTTATTCAGTACATTTGAGCTGAAACTGTTACATCCATCCTACATCGATCACTTGAGAAGTTACAAAATGGAGAAGTGCAAGGATAAAGTTGCTGAAGCAGATCGAAAATTGTTTATGGTTATGGTTGAGGTGATTGCAGCTGCGTCAGAGAAGATACGTGTAAGGAAGGCATTACTCAATGCTAACCTTGTGAAAGTTGATATACTAGAGATAGAGTTTATGCGAGTGACTGCAAAGGGTACACTGGAAGTGCAAGTCAAAGGGCGAGAATTGCCATATGAATTTTACGCTAACATTGATTTTGCAGGTTTGACTCTTGATTCTCTGAGACGCATGAATGCCTGCGACATCCTTACAAATGAGTCAAAGCCAAGACAAGCGAAGATCGCGGAAAAGTTCAAGTCATGCATCGAAGAAGCACTAAAAGAACAAGAAGAATACAAAGGAAAAGAATTGCTGGATGTTAAAGAAGAGCCTGAAGATTGGTGAGAGATTGAAGCTGAAAAAGATGAAAACTGTTTGAAGATTTTGTTGAAGTCCAAAGATAAATCTTAGGGGGAGTACTGTTAGGGTTATTTCCAGTTTAAGATTTACTTTGTACTTATTTTATACTTTGTGTATAGTTTAGGGTCTATTTTGTATTTTCCCTAAAATGTATTTGTTGCTTAAAAGCATGTAGTGAGAGAGTGGGAGGAGAGAGGCTAGATCACATTTTCACGTAAGAGAGAGAACTTAGTGTGTGTGATTTATTTTTCTCCTGCATTTGTACTACAACCTTGCTTTGATCAATCAATACAAAAGAGAATTATTTAGTAATGAATTGTGTTGGTGATTAAATTGTTTGTTTGTACGAATCATTCTGATCTTGTGAGCGATATCGATCCAATTGAACCTATCAATAAGTAAAAGTGTTTGTTTTACTTAGAAAAGTTAAAGGACTAAATATGACTTTTAATGTGTCATTTCATGTGTGTTATATGTGTTTATGTGATTAGTAGTATGAAAGCTAATCAAAGAATAACAAAATAACAAAGTGTGTTATTATATATGTAACATTAATCAAGGCAAAGAACACCAACGGGTCATTAAAATTAAGGGTTGTTTTTGTAAATGAAATGTTTTCACATAAGTCTAATTAGGTTTTGGTGAACAACCTACACGGTTTTAGACTTGATATATGTGTGCATCTTTTGAACGGGTCCTTTGTGTATAGGATGTTCTTAGGTGGTGTTATTGTTGGGCTTATATGTTCTAGCTTTTGGCGTATTCACTGTGAGTTTCTCGGCCCCCTTTTTAAATAATGTTTTATTTAAATATTTTTCAGGGGAAAAACATGTATGTGTTTAACTTGTTTTGATATGAATTGGGAGACGAGTATTGTTATTGACCAAAATGATGGCATGAGTGTTTGATGATTTTACGCGTAATGCCCTCTCATAATCATTAATCTCTCTTGGAGAGAGAGACCACAGGTTATATTGATAGATCTATCGGGATTGGAATTCCGCCCCTCGTGATCAGTCGCTCTGATCGTGTTGACATGCGAGGGAATATAAATTGAATGTTGTGAGGGAACCTCGTTTCTTGTTTTGATTATGAACTCATGACTTGATGATTCATTTGTCTTTGGGCCTTGCAAACCCTTGACGGTCGTGTTGATGTCTCAAAGCCAAGCATATCTATTGTGAATGAAAAATGACTTTACTTTGATTAAAACCCGAAAACTCACCAACTTTATATTGACTTAGTTTTTACATATTTTTCAGGTACAAAAGTAATGGGCATGGGAATTTGTGGAAGGATAGTTTTTGGACTACAAACTCCACATTTGATTTATGTGTTTTGGGACCGCTTTATTTAAAATTTCGTTTGGCTTTACTTCAAACAATCTACGCTTTGTTAAGACAATATCGTATTTTATTTTCTTAATGAAAAATTGTGGGATGTTGACGTATCAACATTAACACATTTAATTACCTTTTAAATTAATGTGGATGTTTGCTTTATAATTAATGGGTGCCAACTTCGCTCCTTACACCACGATATCGTGACTTTCCGATGCGACGATTTTTCGGGTGTGACAGTAATGGTGAAATGTCTATATTACCCTCAATGGGTAAAAGACAAAAAATGTAAAAAATGTAGATGTGGAACGATGACAACCACACAAATGGGTTTTCCCAATAAAACAAGTTTTCTTATTATACATCTCCTATATATATATATAGTTGTATGTATGAATTAGTTGCAGCCATGTAGTCGATCGTGTACTCAGGGCCGGCCCATAGGGTGTGCGGGGTAGTCGACCGTACAGGGCACTCGTTTGACGGGGGCACCAAATAAAAAAAAATTATATAATTTTTTTTTATGAATAACTAAATAAGCCTGTTAAAGCCTGCACAAGTGACAAGCCCACTGCATAAAGCCCATTGCTGTTAAAGCCCATTCCCCAGTTAAAGCCCATTGTTGTTAAAGCCCCACTGCATAATTTTTTTTAACGTTTTCAGCAGCAGGCAAGCAGCAGCTCGGCAGCTGCAGTCCAGACGACCAGACTCCAGACGAGCCAGCGACGACTGAGGACCTGCTACGAGCCAGCGACGATTTTGGTTGGTTAGCGACGATTAGAGGCTAGAGAGGTAATTACTAATTAGTTAGTTTGTTCCAATTGTTTGTTAATTTAACTTGTTTTGGAATCTAGATTTCTAGGGTTTATAAAAATATAATTGGTTAATCGACTAAATTAGTAAATTACAGATTACTAAATGTCTAAATTACTAAATACTAATTGACTAATTGTTTAGAAATTAGAACTTTAGAAATTTACTCAATGATTGTATTTGTAGTCTTGTACTCTTGTAGAGAACTAGAGTCATGCCTCCTAAACAAGCATCCGGTTGCAAAAAACGTAAAAGGGGAGACCAAATTAAGAAGCTCATTAAGTCTCAAGCGGGTGTTATGCATAAGTTTGTGAAACGTTTGGATGCTAAACCGCGTGTTGAAGAGCAAGAACATGGTATTGAAGTTGATGTTGAAGAGGAAGTTGATGTTTGTCACACCCCGACCGATGGCGGAAACCTCGGGGCGGACGATAGTAAATGATTGTCAATAGCATATGGTAATTAAATGAGAGTTTAAATAGCATTAAATCCGAATTAAATGTGTTCCAACACTAAACATAGCATAATCCAAACAAAAGCAAAAACAATCATCAATAAATAAATATAATGTTTTTAATATGAAGCATCCAAAAATTTCCCCTAAGTTGCGTTTCCTGAAATCATGTGAAAAATAAATTGAATCAGCTAACGAGTTAGCTGGTGAGTAAACATAGGTTTTTGCATACATAATATTATTGAATAAACATGATTGATTCAATTCACATGTAATGTTAAAAGTTATAAATTGCAGGTGTGAACATGACATATAAACAATTTGCATAATCAAACCTAATGACTGAACTGACTCAATCCGCAGACAAAGTCACAATAAGCTGAAGCATATGAATGAAACAGTTAGCAATCACCACTCGAAAGCCATATGGGGTGGGCTTGTCAGGCCAATAGATCTATCATTGAAACTGAGGTTTGTATAAATTAATGATCATGCCTCCTAATTGTCTATCATATCATGAATACGTATTTGCAAGTAATAACAATAACATGTATTGAATTGAATTTTTGAATATGAAATAAAATGACTCGACATGATTGATAAGGTCACATGATTTCCCCCAAAATAATAAAGCATAAAAAGGGCTATGAATACTCACTTTTTCAAGCACAAAGAAAATAATAATAGAAAAGATCTGAATGTTGCTTTAGGGCGCTGGGAAGTTTCCTTGAGATTTAACCTAAGGAAAATAGGGCGTCTTTGATAAGTTTAAGGTTATAAAGAAGTTTTAGGTTCTAGGGTTTTTAAGGTGGGATTCGGAGAGTTTTAGTTAAATACTAAGTATTGGTAATTGAATATAACGTGGGACGTTTACTTAATAATTTTTGAAGATATGTATACTTATTTTGTACGGTTATTTTAAATAGTAAAAAGCGTAGTTTTATAAATTTTATAAGACTTAAAATTATCTTAGACACAACAAAAATATATGTAATTTCACGTACCACTCATGAATTTATTTAAAACAAATGATCAATGGTTATTAACTATTTAATAGTAATTAAAGAATTGTTAATTAATTAACTAATAAAACTGTTCATTATTTAATAGAAAAAAAGAACAGAATTTTGAGTGTAGCAGGATTCGAACACGCGACCACGCAGGCGTGTATATATGCGACTAACCACTAGACCAGAACTGTCTTGTTGTTTATATCTGGAACAAAATTAATGAAGTTCACTGTTAACAAACACTCCAAATCCCATATGAACCCTAGAAATCAAAAACCCCCCAAAAACGAATCCGAAATCCAAATCAATGTTAGGGTTATTGTTATACGTTGAAAGACGAATCCAAAGAGTATAAGTTTTACCTTGGTTGAAGACGAATTGAAACAGAAAAAGAAGAAAGAAAAGCTTGAACTCGACCGGATCAAAGACGGACGTGTGTGGTGTTTGATATGAAATTTTGTTAACAGAGATTTGTGATGGATGTGTGGGAGTATTCTGCACACAATATAGTTTTCGTTAATTATATCGAATCATAGGTGAAAATTATTGAGATTTGATTTTGTTGCCGGAAATAGAAGTGGGTATTGATTGATTTGTAGTATGATCATGAAATCAATGGTTTTTATTACGAGATTGAGTTCGAATCTTGTCTAAAAACGAGTTTGAGTGTTTTAATTTGATTGTATCGGTTGTTTTGGTGGATTTTGTGGCTCGCCGGACTCTTGGTCGGCGATTAACCGGAAAAACGGGGGGGGGGGGGGGAATCATGGGCTGGGTAATGTTTAAACATAAGTTACAGTTTCAGCCCTTCCACCTTTACCTTATTTACTCTTTGGTGATTTATTTAGTTAGAGTTTAATTATAGTTTTAAAACTTACATTTTTGACTTAAAGTTTATTGTTTTAGTTAATTGTTAACTAGTTTAAGTAATAACTAACTTTTGAACTTTTATAAAGGCTAGGGAATTATATATAAGTTAAAATGATCGAATTTCTTTATAACGAATCCCATACGTTTAAATAGTGTCTTACATTCTTATAACTTTTTATATATGTAAATTTGTATATATATATAGATACATATATATAATTTTTTGACTAATTATTGAGGTAATGTATCACGACGCAAATTACTGAATAAATGCTTTTATTTCATGATCAAATAGAATGGTTACACGAATAACAACCGGGTTCGGGTTTACAAAATATGAATCGGTGCAAATGTCACAGTCTCCCCTACTTTAGGAAATTTCGTCCCGAAATTTGATCATGAAGAGGTTGTAGTAAATAGATGCGGATACTTCTTCTTCATTTGGTCTTCACGTTCCCAGGTAAATTCTGGGCCACGTTTAGACTCCCAACGGACCTTGACGATCGGAATGCGACTTCGCTTGAGCTTCTTGACTTCACGATCCATGATTTCTACAGGCTTCTCAACGAAATGCATAGAATCATCGATTTGCACTTCTTCGAGAGGTATGTGTAGATTTTCATCAGCTAAACATTTCTTTAGATTTGAGACATGGAAGGTAGGGTGAATGTTACTGAGTTCGGTGGGCAGTTCTAGCTCGTAAGCAACTTTTCCAACTCGTTTAAGAACTTTGAATGGACCAACATAACGCGGTGCTAACTTCCCTTTCTTTCCAAAACGAAACACTCCCTTCCAAGGGGATACCTTGAGAAGTACGAGATCACCGACATTATATTCCATGGGTTTCCGTCGCTTATCAGCATAATATTTCTGACGGTTTCTTGCAGCAAGTAAGTTGTCACGAATCTTGTGAATTATGTCGGTTGATAACTGGATAAATTCAGGACGAATGATTTGAGCTTCACCAACCTCAGTCCAACAAATAGGAGATCGACACTTTCGACCATAAAGAGCCTCGAAAGGAGCCATGTCGATGCTCGAGTGATAACTGTTATTATAAGAAAACTCAATAAGAGCTAGATGCGATTCCCAATTGCCACCAAAATCTATAACACAAGCTCGAAGCATATCTTCAAGAGTTTGTATCGTTCTTTCGGTTTGGCCATCCGTTTGGGGATGATAAGCAGTACTAACATTGAGCTTAGTACCTAAACACGCTTGCAGACTTTGCCAGAATCTTGACATGTACCGACTATCACGATCAGAGATTATGTCTAAGGGTACCCCATGACGACTGACAATTTCATCGATATACATCTTAGCCAGTTTACTGACTGGATGATTCTCGCGTATTGGCAAGAAATGAGCTGATTTCGTCAAACGATCAACAATGACCCAGATACTATCACAGCCACTTGGGGTTCGAGGCAGTTTCGTGACGAAATCCATAGATATACTTTCCCACTTCCACACGGGAATCTCAGGTTGCACAAGTAATCCAGAGGGACGTTGGTGCTCGGCTTTAACTTTGGAACAAGTAAGACATTTGGACACATAAAGAGCTATGTCCTTTTTCATACCGGGCCACCAATACTGCTTACGAAGATCCATGTACATTTTATTTGAGCCAGGATGAATGGAATAATGAGACTTGTGGGCCTCGTCCAAGATGAGGGTACGAATATTATCACGGTCGGGAATCCAGAGACGGTCCATAAAATAAAGCAAATTATCCGACTTGGTCACCAATTGAGTTTCAGCACCACAAGACATTTCAGAATACATATTTCCCTCGTTGAATGAGGTATTCTGAGCGTGAAGAATAAGAGACTTGAGATCAGACTGGACCGTCACACAATAAAGCACAACATGTTCTTTACGACTCAATGCATCAGCCACAACATTCGCTTTACCAGGATGGTAGCGAATCTCGCAATCGTAGTCGTTAAGCAATTCAACCCATCTTCGTTGCCTCATGTTAAGTTCCTTTTGATTAAAGATGTGTTGGAGACTCTTATGATCAGTGAAGATAACACACTTGGTGCCATAAAGATAATGCCTCCAAATTTTGAGTGCAAAAACCACTGCACCCAATTCAAGATCATGAGTGGTATAATTCTTCTCGTGTATTTTGAGTTGCCTTGAGGCGTAAGCGATAACATTGCCTCGTTGCATGAGAACACAACCAAGGCCTCGATTAGAAGCGTCGCAATAGATAACAAAATCATCGTTCCCATCTGGAAGAGTTAAGATTGGAGCGTTGCATAACTGGAGTTTAAGAGTTCGGAAAGCATCTTCTTGTTCTGGCCCCCATTTATAAGATTTGCCCTTATGAGTCAAAGTAGTGAGGGGTAAATCTTAGAAAAGTTGGGAATGAAACGACGATAATACCCGGCTAAACCGAGGAACGAGCGAATTTCAGTCGGGGTTTTCGGTGTAACCCAGTCCCTTACTGCCTCGATCTTAGCGGGATCTACATGAATTCCCTTTTCATTCACGATGTGGCCAAGGAATTGGACTTCCTTAAGCCAGAACTCACATTTCGAGAATTTGGCAAATAACTGTTCTTTCTTCAAGAGTTCGAGAATCGTACGAAGATGTTGCTCATGCTCTGACTTAGACTTTGAGTAGATTAAGATGTCATCGATAAATACTATCACGAATTTGTCCAAGTACGGCCTACACACGCGGTTCATCAAATCCATAAACACCGCAGGAGCATTAGTCAAACCGAATGGCATAACTAAAAATTCATAGTGACCGTATCTAGTACGAAAGGCTGTCTTCGGGATGTCATCATTGTGAACCCGAAGTTGGTGATAACCTGATCGAAGATCGATTTTTGAAAAATGTGTTGCCCCTTGGAGTTGATCAAAAAGGTCGTCGATTCTAGGCAACGGATAACGGTTCTTAACAGTGAGTTTATTGAGTTCGCGATAATCAATGCACATCCGAAATGATCCATCCTTCTTTTTTACAAATAAAACAGGAGCTCCCCAAGGTGAGGAACTCGGACGAATGAAACCCTTATCAGAGAGTTCTTGGAGTTGGCTAGCAAGTTCTTGCATTTCCAAAGGTGCAAGACGATACGGAGATTTTGCCACGGGTGTTGCTCCGGGTACAAGATCAATCCGAAATTCAACTTGACGAACAGGAGGAAGACCGGTTAGATCTTCAGGAAAAACTTCGGGGAACTCCCGAATGACTGGAATATCTTCAACCTTCTTTAGTTTATCGTCCTCCTTAACCACATGAGCCAGGAAAGCCACATAATTTTTACGCAGGTACTTCTGGGCTTTGGTGCAAGACATGAGTTTAAGTCCCTTTGAAGGCCTTTCCCCATAGATGTTTAAAACGTCGCCGGATGTGAGGGGAATTCGTATATATTTATCGCCAACAAACGATTTCAGCACGGTTCTTAGATAACCAATCCATGCCTATTATGACATCGAAACTCCCGAGAGACATTGGTGAAAGATCAATTGGAAAATTGTGCTCGTTTAGATTTAACGTACAGTTAGAGATAACCGAATCTATTGTGACAGACTTTCCATTAGCTACCTCTACTGTATAGGATTGATCTAACTTGGTGCGAGCATTAACAAGCAAGGGTTCAAACTCTAATGATACAAAACTCTTATTGGCACCAGAATCAAATAAGACCGAAGCATAAAGATTGTCGATTAGAAACGTACCGTTCACCACATCATTGTTTGTTTGAGCTTGAAGATTGTTGATATTGAAAGCACGACCCTTAGCCACTGGAACAGTAGTGACCAATTGAGGACATCGGTCGCGAAAATGATTTGGGTCACCGCATTGGAAACAAGCACGACCCTGATTCACATTCACTGGAGGTCTGACAACTTGTTGGTTAACCGGGGCCTTTGAAGTAGCCCAACAAATGTTAAAGGTGTGGCCATAGCGGCCGCAAGTGGTGCATTGACGACAAGGATGGTTGGCTAGATGATGATACATACATTTGTTGCATTGGGGAAGAGTACCGGTATATTCTTTCTTAACCGGTGCTTGAATCATAGGAGCCGGTTGATACAATGGAGCTGTTTGCTTGGCTGGCACAGCAGGAGTGACAGCAGCATAGTTAAGTGCTTTGATTTTTCGTTTCTTATTCTTCGAGGTTGATTCAGCCTTAACCTCTTTCGCGGGTTCAACCATTGACTTCCCAGAATTTCTTTTGCTACCCTTTTCCTAACCAAGGACCCGTTATTAACATGATTATCGGTTAATTGGGCAGCAAGTCTAATCGCGTCCTCTAGAGTAGCAGGGTTACTACCCCAGACTGTATCCTGAATTTCCATAGGAAGACCCCCGATATATTTCTCGATGCCTCTAGAGAAAGGAGTGACCAAATGAGGCACCAACAAACTCAATTCATGAAAACGGTTGGTATAAATAGAATTTTCACCACCAACTTGGGCCAAATCCCAGAATTCCGCTTCCAATTTCTTGACCTCATTACGAGGGCAATATTTCTTGGTCATGAGGTCTTTGACTTCCTCCCAAGTCAAAGACATTGCAGCGACCACCCCACGCTTACGTTTCTCTCCGTTCCACCAAGTGAGTGCCCCCTTTTGTAGGACACTAGTAGCATGACGTACCTTAAGATCATCGGGGCAGTCACAATTCAGAAAAGTGTTCTCCATACTCTCGAACCACTGTAAGAGACCAGTGGCCCCCTCGGTTCCACTAAACTTAGTGGGGTTACAAGAGCTGAACTTTTTGTAAGAACATCCCGAAGGAGGAGAGTTAGAATTTCCACCATTAGAGCCATTATTCAAATGAGTCAACAGAGTCGGGATGACCGCAGCAACTTCCCGAGCAATAAGGGATGCGATCTTTCTGCTAGAATTGCGAGGACGACGGGACATCATTCTGAAAGATTTAAAGTATCAGGTGAGAATCTTTGGTAAATAAATTGATTAATAATTGTATCATTAAAATTTAAAAAATGAATAAAATATTGAAATCATGAAGCACTAAACAAAATTATGTATAACAAAGAATATTGAATAAAAAAAATGAGTGGGTAGATAAATGTTGAAACCATAGGGTGTTGAAATCATGTTGAAATATTCCGAGTGTAAACCCTTAGTTCGCAAACCAAGGCGAATACGCTGACTTATCAAAGTTGTAAGTCCACCATAACCTTAATGAAGACGTGACTACCTATAAGTGGACACTCACCCCAAGAGTTCCCAGGTAAGGTAACGGATCCATCGGTAGATTTGGATTTATATGAATACCTTTCCTAGACAGAACCCCCAAGGTACAGGCACCCACCCTTCCAGTATTGCACGTGTTCGGGTATGGGACTAAGACTTTGACGGGATTTGAAAACCAAAATAGAATAAAAATAAACCTTGAACTTAAAATTTGAAAAAAAAAATTTTATTTTATTTATTTATTTATTTATTTATTAGACATAGTCATTAAAGTTTATATATATTAGTGGAAAACGCGAGTTGCGTTGGAATAGCCGAGAAGTAATAAAGAAGGAGAAAATTAAGAGTATAATGTATGTCACATGAATAAGTATCTAAACAATGGACATGAGAGGACTCATGTACGGGTTCTTAGTTATAGTCTAGGTCATTCCATTTCTAATAACCTAATTCCCTATAACCATGGCTCTGATACCAATCTAAAACATCTGTAACAGTCCAGTGTAACCGCACCATGATATTGTCCGCTTTAGCAGCCGGAACGCCCTCAGGCGCCGCCCCTCACGGTTTTAAAACGTGTCATGGTAGGGAAGGTTTCCACCCCCTTATAAGGCGGGTTTTGTTCTCCCTCCCAACCGATGTGGGATGTTACATTCCACCCCCCTTAAGGAGGCCAGCGTCCCCGCTAGCACATCGGTCTGGTCCCTAGCTCTGATACCATCTGTAACAGTCCAGTGTAACCGCACCATGATATTGTCCGCTTTAGCAGCCGGAACGCCCTCAGGCGCCGCCCCTCACGGATTTAAAACGCGTCATGGTAGGGAAGGTTTCCACCCCCTTATAAGGCGGGTTTTGTTCTCCCTCCCAACCAATGTGGGATGTTACAATGTTGAAGAGGAAGATGATGTTGAAGAGCAAGTTGATGTTGAAAAGGAAGATGATGTTTTGAAACATTTGAAAGAAGCCGAGTATTTCCCAAATGCAAGCATTGCATATAGAATATTATTGACTGTTCCAGTGACAGTGGCATCTGCAGAAAGGAGTTTTTCAAAGTTGAAGCTTTTGAAATCTTACTTACGATCCACAATGTCCCAACAAAGACTAAGTGGATTGGCGATGATAGCTATCGAGAACGAGATATTGGACCATATAAATTGTGAAGATGTGATAAACCAATTTGCTATGAAGAATGCGCGGAGAGCTTCAAGAGTTATTGGTTAGGTAATTTACTAATTCAAATACTTTGATTTTCTTATGTTTAATTATCAAACGTTTGTTTTTTGGTTAAAAATTTAGTTTATATAATTTAATGCGTTGATGCTTCGGGTTGGGGGCCTTTTTTTCTTGTCTCGCACAGGGCACCCGATTCCTCAGGACCAGCCCTGCGTGTACTGTTTTATGTATGTAATGTATGTTGATGTATAACAGCTGCATGATATACATATATATATATAGGGGATGGCTAGAATAGAAACCCAAGTATATCAAGAAAACTCTAGAAACCTTATCATAGCCATTGATCTAATTGATCTTATTAGATCAATGGCTCTCATTAAATCTGACTTTTTATATAGTTTTTTAATATTAAAAAGTACCATATGGACATTATAGTCATTTGACTTCATGCCACAAGTACACACTCTCTCCTACTTTTTAATTTTATATAATTTCTCTCTCCTACTTTTTTTATTTAATATAATTTCTCTCTCCTACTTTTCAATTTAATATAATTTCTCTCACATACTTTATAATTTCTCTCTCCTACTTTTTTTATTTCAATGATATTAGCTGATACGTTTGTTACACATTGTTACACTAGTTAATAGGTTTGTTACATCTTGTTACATATTAACAAAAATGAATGGACATGTTATGTTTGTTACATCATGTTACATATGTTACAACGTGATACATATTTTATTAAAAACTGAAAGATTACATTTGTTACATCGTGTTACATATATTTTAAAAAACAAAACTGTATAGATTACGTTTGTTACATTGTGTTACATAGTTTCAATCATGCTTCATACATGCTTCGTTTCTTGATAATCTCTTCATCTTTGATACAAAATTTCCTTTACCTACAAAAAAAGACTAGATGGATTAAGTGTCAATCCGACAAGTTACATATGTTACATCGTGTTACATATTTTATTACATCGTGTTACATATTTGGATCTTTAAAAAATCAAAGTTACATATGTTACATCGTATACATATTTGAATAAAAAACAAAGTTACATATTGTTATATATTTAACTTAAATTTAAAAAAACAATAAAGCAAAATCACATAAGTTACATATTGTTACACATTTAACTAAAATTTGAACAATCTGTTGAAAACTAACCAGCACGTATGTCAAGCACTCAAACAGCAAAGACAAAACTAGATGGTTAAATACACTTGAAAAAATAACTAGTACATGTGTTACATCGTGTTACATATTTTATTAAAAACAAAACTAGGCGCTTAAGGTTCTGTCAGACATGTTACATCGTGTTACATATTTTATTAAAAACTAGAAAACATTACTTGTCAATTCTGACATAGTATTGCATATGTTACATTGTGTTACATATTTTAGTTGGAACTATTTACGTATAGAAAGTTGTTATAAAATCCGATACATTAATAAAAAAATCAAAGTTACATATTGTTACATATTTAACTTAAATTTAGAAAAAGCAAAATTACATAAGTTACATATTGTTACATATTTAACTGAAATTTGAACAACATGTTGAAAACTAACGGGTACGTATTTCAATCACTCCAGTAAAAACAAAACTAGATGGTTAAAAACACTTGAAAAAATAACTAGTACATTTGTTACATTATGTTACATATTTTATTAAAAACAAAACTATATGGTTAAGCGTCAGTCAGACATGTTACATCGTGTTACATATTTTATTAAAAACAAAACTAATTGGTACTTAAGTTACACCGTGTTACATAACTTATAAAAAATCAAAACTAGTTGGTTTAAGGTGCTAATGTAACATATATATGTTACATGTGTTACATAACTTATAAAAAATCAAAACTGTACTCACATGTAATTTTTTCAGCTTTTAATTAAAGATGTAACATAATGTAACATATATATGTTACATTGTGTTACATATTTTCTTACATCGTATTACATAAGTTTAATATAAAAGAGTAAGAATTAACGTATATAACATATGTAACAAGATGTAACAATCATGTACATTTTGATCAATGACAACTTTAACATGATAATATCATAGAAAATATAATAACATATGCAAGAAAGATACTATGATGAAAATTAAGTGTAACTTAAAAAGATTCAATCAACTAATAAGTAATTAAGTAACTAATTTGAGCTTAAATGGTTACCATATTGAGTGTTGCTGCCACTAACAGAGCTTTCAACTTTAGCCCTTGAAGATATACACGTTCCAAACAACCTAAACTTGATCCAACACCCTATTACTTCACCATCACCATCATCTTCTTTCTTTTTTTCCTTCACATTCAAAACCCTAGTTCTAACAGATTCAACACCCACCCCCATTTTTCCTCCAAACCCTAGATTTCAACTGCAAAAACCCACCCTCAAATTAATCATAACTTAACACACTTTCTAACACCAACCCCAATTCAAAGATCCATCAATCTTTAAAGCACCAAACTATAGAAGAATCTGTGGTGATGAAGAATCTGTCGGAATCACCACCGGAGACCAAAACAAAGCCAAGGAAGAAGAATCTGTGGTGATGAATTTGCAGTTGTAGCGACGAAGATAGATCTGTTCATGTTAACAGATTGAAGTGCACAGTGGAGGAGGATTTGATAATTTGAAGGCTTCATTTTCGTCTTTGAACAAATCTAGGAAATTTTGTTGAGAAGAATAGTTTGTAGAGAGATCTGGGAAATTTTGTTGAGAAGAATAATTTGTAGAGAGAATGAGAGGATTTGAGAAATTTTGAATAACAAATATGGAGTTTGGAGTGAAATGTGTACGGGTATATGGAGCTGACAAAGACAAATGAGTCAGATCAAGAAAGATGGTGTGGTGAATTAAAAGGTCAATTATGCCCTCAAACAGAAAAGACAAAAGAGTGAAAAGGTTGTGTATGTGGCTTAATCTCAGCCACATATAGGGTTTATTGGGTTTTCTCAATAAAACCAAGTTTTCAATTTATACATCTCCTATATATATATAGGAATTCTGCCATAGTTGTGTGTGTATGTGTTCGATGTTGTATGTATATATATATATATATATATATATATATATATATATATATATATATATATATATATATATATATATATATATATATATGTGTGTGTGTGTGTGTGTGTGTGTGTGTGTGTGTGTGCGTAACAGAGTATATATGTCATATATGTGCATGGTTATGTATGTAAGCAAGAATAGTAACTATACGGCAGTATATATGTACACACATTTTAGATGAATGAATGCATGTATGGAAGTATAATATCAAGTGTAATTAATTATATAGGCTCTTAGAAATATGTATGCATGTGTATTGGCTGGTCTAAAGTGACATGTATACGTGAATTTAAATTGCAAGCATGATAGTATGAAGGTGTGAATAGAGATATCATGGTGTATGTGTATGTGTGTATGCTAAATGTGTGCGTGATTTAAAGTATATATGAAAGCACATGCTTGTGTAAATCAGAAAACCACAAGTGTTAATATGTAGGTATGTGTGGGTAGTGAGCAATAAGGTGAATGAGGAAATACGGGTCATTAACAACAACTTTAATAAATTTTATTTGCGCGGTATGTATCACATGTATTGCTACGTGTTAGAAGCGCATGTATATAGACCAAAGTATAGTTGCTATAAGCCCGTACAAATACGTGTCGTTGTGTATAAATGTGATGCAGTTAAATGTATGTATGCCAGTGCAGTAGCAGTATGTTTATTTATGAGGGTGGACATTTATGGAGCATGGATAAGTTCGCGTTACTAGTTACGTATTTAGATGTTTAAATATATTTATGTGTGCAAAAGTACGTGTACATGTGTTAGCATGATGAAATTGTATGAAACATGTGCGTATAAAAGTCATAAATGTGAGAAGTATATCTATCGCATGTATATATAATTGAGGTTAGGGTTGCAGCTAATAATTAAGCAATTATTTGTTAAGCAGGTCGTAGGACGGATTATGAGGTTTTTGTTGTGTATCTGGTCATTTGCTGTGCGCTTCAAATGTGAGTTTTTTGCCCGCTTTTAAACATTTTTCGAGGAGAAAACATACAAATACTTGCAACGCCTTCGGGAAACTATTTTACAGCGCATTCGGGCGGACTGCATTTTTATGCCTTCGGGCGGGGCCAACTAAGGCTACATTTTACACCTTCGGGTGGGGCCTTCAGGCATAACTCTTACGTTGCCAACTGGGACAATGCTCTTTGGTAAAAAAAAATATTATTGTTAAGGGCTTATTTACCGAGCATTAACATACTTATAAAGTCCTTTTCTTTAGTCGAGATTATTTATATGCCAACTTCAGCATAACGGGGAAATTTGAGTAGTACTACCGGTTCGGCAGACCTCACCACTAGCGGGGAGCTAGTTGGTGCAAATTGTCCTTTAAACATTTGGCCATCCGTAGTGATGGCGACAAGGCAAGTCAAGTAACGTTCAGTTTAATCTCGACGTGCTCGTATAGTAAGCAAGGTGGTCTTGCAAACCAGCAATATATATTGATTTATCAAGGAAACTTATATTTTATTTATTTTATTTAAATAAACTCAGTGAACTCACCAACATTATCTGTTGACTCGTTTTAGTATGTTTTTCTCATGGATCTAGGAAGGCGCACGAGTAGGACACCTGCATGCATTGGTCTTAATTACTTTTATTCACTATTTAAACTATTGTTGGCTTTTGAAACGGTAGTTTGGGTCGTGCTAACTCTATGCGCGGGTTTTCGTAAACTTTGGTTGGTTTAACCTCTACTGTACGTTCCTAGATTTTAGTACAGGGATGTTTTTCAAATGCTTCTGCTAACTTTGAAAACATTTCATTTTAAACCTTGGACTTTGGTTTAATGCATTAACAATGACCTTTATTTAAAAGGTTGAGTCAGTGTTACTATAACTAATGGCTTGAGATCCTGGTATGTCACACGCCTAATGAATACCCCATTAGTGAAAAACTGAGGGTGTGACAAGCATAGCTCCATAAGGAATGAGGCAAGTTAGTTCTACACATCATCGATCAGACAATGTTTAGTAGGTTCGATTTCTCCTCCCACACACACCATGTGGAGTTGGGGTGTGTCAGGTGGAGTGGGTTGTGATATTATTCCATGTTCCTTTAAATGATTGAGGAATTCTGAACTGAGATATTCGCAAACTCGATCTGATCGCGTGTTTTTATCGTTTCTCCGAGTTGGTTTTCTACTTCGTTTTGAAACTCTATGAACTTTTCAAAGCTTTCATGCTTGTGTTTCATTAAATAAACATAAGCACATCGACTATAATCGTTGATGAATGTAACAAAGTATCTTTCATGATTTCTAGACATAGTTTTGAAAGGACAACATACATCAGTATGTATGAGTGCTAGCAGATCGTTAGCCTGTTCACCTACATGAGTGCAAGGGTGTTTAGTGAGTTTTTCAGCTAAGCAAGACTCGCAGTCATCAAAGGAGTCAGGTAAAGTGGATTCAACAATTCCATCAGATTGAAGCCTTTCAAACGTGCCTAACTTATATGGCCAAGTCTACAACGCCATAGATAAGTATCATTCGTATCAAATTTGGCACGTTTAGAAAGATTATAAATGTTATTGTTTGTATGAACAACTACCTCGTACATACCATTTCGAGGTTTAGCCTTAAAATAAAAAAACATCATTTAAGTAAGCAGAAATATAAATCCCAATTAAAGCGTACTTGAAACCTTGTTCAAATAATAAGAAACTAAAATAATGTTTCTGGTTAAACCAGGTGCAAACAAACAATTATTTAAAATAACCACAAGGCCAAAAAGACATGAAAGATGATATGTTCTAGTTGCAAGAACGGGTACTCTCTTTCCATCACCAATGATGAGCTCCATGCGCATTGTTTCAGCTTCTTCCACTTTCCAGGCGGTTGCAAGATGTTAATGAAGTGGTAACCACATCCAGTATCAAATACTCATGTTATGTTGGAGACAGTAAAAAGTTTGATAACATAATAGAAATGCCTGAAGTGCCTTTTTCAAAGGCCTTCATGACAACTGAACTCTAGCGTCCACGCATACTTTGACACGTCCCCGTGAATTTTGAGAATTCATACTGAAGTGTCGTCGCCCTTGCGTTTTTTTTTTGTTAGTAATATTGGATGGACATAGTCCATGCACTATGAGCGGTGGTGCTAGATGGCAAGATTCGTGCCAATAGCTCATCTGATAGGGTGTTGTATATACATTGGAGTACTAGAGTATCTATCTAAGCCCAATCAACATAATTTTCTGCATCTTGTACGGGGGAGGGGGGGTTGATTCCATTGATGTGGTCGACTACATTGGCTTGTAGGTCAAAAAGCTTCAACCAAGATGATTACATGACCTTGATTCCATCTAGGGCTTTTACTTTGTTGTTGATGTTTGTGAAAGTGTATGCCAGATGTAGTGATTTTGTGGTGTTGTCGTTGGATTCACCACTCCTTAATGGTTTATCTCCTTGAGTCATAGTGTTGTTTTTGCTGCAATCATGATCACGACTATGGTAATAAAGAATTTTAGGGTTGACTTTTTAAGCTCTAATACTATAAACTGGTATATGGTATAATCTTGATGATGAATCTCTTTAAATCACTTAAAAAGGAAAAGATAATGCTAAATCATAATAAATCTATCACAAATATAATTAAATATATATATATATATATATACTAATAAGGAGCATAGTGTATTTGAGTTTTACAAAAATATGGTTTTTTGTGAACTAAAAATGTTATATTGAGAAAACCTTTAAAGACTACTTATCAATGTTCAATCGTACGAAAACCGCCCCCACTGGATATAAACACAACCCGGCACAGTATCGTCTTTTTTTTTAACTAAATATGTTGTTATATTGAGAAAACCTTTAAAGACTACTGATTAAGTTCAATCGTACGAAAATTGCCCCCACTGGATATAAACAGGACCCGACACACAAGTAATTATAGCATGATCAATGACATTACATTGTCATGAATAACATGACCAGTATTGGTAAAAGACGCATTATAATACTTCATTATCATCATGCCATAACTCCTTTTGTAATTTATGCTTTCACTCGTCTAGTCTGTATAATTCAATCACTGGAAATTCAAAACACATCAGGAACCCTTGTCCGTTTCACATTTCGACTCTGCTCCCAATTAGCTGCTCTATACTAGAACCGGGCTTTCCTACATCATAATCAAACGAGATCAAATTGTAATTTTCCTTTTCATTTAGGCTCGTGAAATATTTAACATTTACCATTTTCCCCAAAATTGTTTATGCACGAAGATCTGTAACTTTTCCAATTGCAACTGTTTTTCCTGTAAAACGGATTTCTTTTTTCATTAAATTTCTATAAAGGTAATGCTTGGTAGGACAAGATAGATACAAGAATTATACCTTCTGTGCGGAGTGTAAACCGCCCAAGCTGTTGAAAATCTGAGAATTTCTCGATGCATATCATATTAGACACCTGAGGATATTCAAAAACCAACCATAAGAATATACGATAATAGTTGTACTCAGGTATGACAGAACTAATATGACATGCATGTGGTGAATGTTACTTTAGTTTGTTCTTGATTTGATTTATTTACTATTAATTGTGTTTTATTAGTTAGTGGTTTGGTGGTAATAGTGCTATTAGTTATTTGTTTCTAATGTAAGGCTACATGATGAGCCTACTCACTTGGTTATAGATAGGAATGAAAATTGTGAAGTTGGTTTAAATTTCTTACTGTATTTCTTCTCAATCCAAGTGCTACATATCACTTAATATCAACGCCATTGTGATCCAACAGGTTCATTTTGATTAAGTCATGACTTCTTTTGACAATGTCTTCCAAGCTATCCTAGCCGGGCTCCAAGCAATCCAAGCTCACCTTCGTGTGCCACCATCTCCCACACTTTCACCAGCCCTCAAAAAGCCCTCACCACACGTTTCCACCACCGCTATACCACCACTAACAACACCATCACCACCTCCTTTATGCTATTAGACTAACGTCAGCCTCAGAACAGGAAATGTCACAACTCCTGTGCCACAGCAAGCACCATTAACAAAACCACCACCCTCAAATGTACCGTCCACACCTATTTCATTTCCTACCAAAACTCAGCCTCTCATACAACCACCATAGTTGTCAATAGCGAATAGCGGTAAATAGCGACAAGCAACCTATATGCTACGTAGCGAATAGCGATAAATAGCGCCCGCTATTTGTGATTAGCGACCCTTAATAAATAAGCAAATTATACTATATACCCAACCATTTTGAGATGTTTTTACCTTTAAGGAGGCATATCTACTTCTAATTGTGAAATATTACATATTTTGGGCAAATTTTTTACTAATTTGCAGATTTTGTTAATAAAAAATTAGAAAAATTTTTTAAAAAAAATACAAAAATCGCTATATGTCGCTATTTGGTCGCTATAGCGAGCGCTATGGTCGCTATTGACAACTATGACCACCACCACCACCAATTCAAATATACAGTGATACCATAAAACCAATATCCCACTTGCACTCAATTCGAAGGTGGTGTTCAAATCAAGATAACACAATGAGGGGGAGCACATAAGCAAAAAATTTACCATCCCATCCATTTTCTCCGGCCTGGTAAGGGAAGAAGTCAATGAAGTTGTAACCGGAAAACACGAGTGACGCCCTCCTTGGCCCTCCTATAAGACATTCCTGAATCTGATAGAACCCAACAAATGTCGGATGATCAGATTAATGAAAAACATATTACAAAAGCGATAAACCCGATTCGAGATGGGGAATCTCCTAGACCCAATTCGAGATGGGGAATCTCCTAGAACTTGACTTACCAAGATATCAAATAAACAAGACCAAGAAACTAAAAACAAGATCAAAGTATTTAAAAGAAAACACTGATGAGGTAATTACTACCCTCCAACCATTCAAGTCCCTCTAACTTTTCAACTCCATTCATCTCTTTACATCCCCATACTCAAGATCAGGGTTGACCGGGTCAAATCCAGACCCGAAAATAATGCAGATATGCTCCATAGAAGCTGGGTTCGTATCAATACATTCCACCCGGAGAATCGACTTGTCCTCAAGTCGAGAACGTAATTGTTGTGCCACGCAATAAGCCATTCAAGTGTTGGTTGACCCACTTCATAGACACGCTGAGCAAAAAAGTATTGTGCTTGATGGTCTAGGCTTTGTTGTCTACAAGGCTGGAAACTATGATGCCAAGCAATAAGCCACTCAATTTTAGGTTGACCCGCATCATAACCCCATCTATGAACCAAAATGAAATACGGTTGAAGGTTTATTTCTGTGTGTTTCAGATTTGTGTGTACCATGTCCCTGGGAAGCAGCATAATGATAACTCCATAGACGTTGTCTTGTTCTTTCGTCTTTATAGACAGGTACATGGACTTCACTGGAACCTCGTTTTCAGCTTCGCCTACCAACATGTGATGTCCTTGATCTAGCACTCCATTCTTGGATACTTTTTGGTCCTCACGATCATCGTAATCAACAGGTAAGGGACGCGTTTCGGGGTAGCCTGCCATCATTGCATTTCTGTCTACCTGTTCTTCCATGCTGATCTCACCGGAGAGACCCATCAATTCTATTTGAGTGGATGTACTGTCCTGGATCAGATTTGTCAACGGAATTTGAAGGTCATCCTAGGGTTCTTTGGTTAACTGTGTTGGCCTTACTAGCCAAGCTTCCCTTATCGCTGCAATATCATCCTTCAGGGATAACAAGAAATCAAGTTTTTCTGAAATAATCTCCAATTGAACAGCGATTGAATCATGGTAAGCTCCGCCACCAGTCTGGTCGCTCCGGGTCTGCGCCATCGTGTTTCCCGTCAATGGAACCATTGATAGAACCCAACAAATGTCGGATGATCAGATTAATGAAAAACATATTACAAAAGCGATAAACCCGATTCGAGATGGGGAATCTCCTAGACCCAATTCGAGATGGGGAATCTCCTGGAACTTGACTTACCAAGA
This sequence comes from Tagetes erecta, assembly GCA_030867185.1. Lineage (NCBI taxonomy): Eukaryota > Viridiplantae > Streptophyta > Magnoliopsida > Asterales > Asteraceae > Tagetes > Tagetes erecta. Next base: position 22,549,714 of record CM061497.1, on the reverse strand, counting down.
TATCAAATAAACAAGACCAAGAAACTAAAAACAAGATCAAAGTATTTAAAAGAAAACACTGATGAGGTAATTACTACCCTCCAACCATTCAAGTCCCTCTAACTTTTCAACTCCATTCATCTCTTTACATCCCCATACTCAAGATCAGGGTTGACCGGGTCAAATCCAGACCCGAAAATAATGCGGATATGCTCCATAGAAGCTGGGTTCGTATCAGAATCCCGTCATAAGAACCAAGGGATGGCTACCGTGGTGTCTCGCAAGTCTCTCATGTTTCTCAACCTTGCAGACAATGTTTCTTCAAGTGGGGGAGGATTGATATGTATCATGTACCAGTCTCACAGCAAAGGGTACAAGCCTTTGATTCAGACCATGAACCGCATTGATACGTGCCATGTGGTAAACGGGAGGATTGTAACTTTTGTTCGTTATTGATTTATTTATTGTTAATTGTGTTTTATTAGTTAGTGGGTTAGTGGTAATAGTGCTATTAGTTATTTGTTTCCAATCTAAGGCTATATAATGAGCCTACCCTCTTGGTTATGCCCATTTTTTAGCAGAGAACCTGCAAGGTTGGACCTAAAAACTCAAGGTCTATTTGGCAAGTGCTGAATGGTTAAGTGTTGAATGATTAAGATATCTGAATGGTTAACTGCTGAATGGTAAAGAGGTTCTGTTTGGTTGGATATCTGAATGAGATTTCTATTTTTTTTTTTCATTCACTTTGTCCCATATTGGAGCGGAAACAAAGACATTTTTATCTTATATATGCAAGCCTTCATGACATATTAAATTTTTGGTTTATCTTTTTACTTGTTTTAATAAAAATAATTTTGTCAATTGGAATCTTCAATTACAAAGTTCAAGCATCTTCTATTCCAAACCCTACTCATCGCCGCCCTCTCCTCTCTTAACTTCATCCATCAACAGTTCTTCATCGTCGCCCACCATCAACGCTGGTCGCAAACCCCTTCAGAGGCTCGTTCAGACTCTACATACATCTGATTTGGTAAAATGTCTTACCTCTGATTCGGTCGGTCAGAGCTCAGCCCGCAACCAAACGCTCTGGTCTGAACGCCACCTCTGAATCGGTCAGATTCAAAGGCCGTTCAAGATAACCAAACACCACCTCATTCTTTTGACCTATTAGTTTTTACACAGCATGCCTGGCCTGTGCATTCTTTCACCTCTAAGCAAATAGAAGTGGCAAATGGACCAATAAATGATGAGAACTATTACTATTTGTATGAAAACTGACCTGGATACGACATATAACAACAGCACCATTTTTCACAAAAAGCACCTTCTTCTTCATAGGTTTCCTAGTTTTAGGATCAATTTGCTGCATCAGCTCAATGATCTCACATTCCTCAGCAACAGAATGTATGTGCAATACAGCCTTGTAACCAGCAGTGAATATAGCCTAAAATGGAAAAATGAAAATCAGAAAGATTACTAATGAAGCATAATAACCAATCAAAAGATGAAAGATATTTTAATTCCATACGTTGTCCAGCAATTCAAGAATATGCAATTGCGCAACAAACTCATTAACTGCTGGTATTGGTTTTTCTGCATAAAAACAGATCACATGAACCATTTAAATAGAGCATACACAGACGGGTAAACAACAAAGAAAATAGGTTGCTCATATAAAGACTGGCAAAGAGCATGGGTTCAGGCGGGTTGGATAACGGGTCTGATATGCGATCAGATCAACACCAGTATTCAGTGTGGATCAAAATAAGACAGATGTGACGACCCAGACACTATCTGTTAAATATTGCAACTCATGGGCAAAAATTTATACAAAAAAAACTTCATCGTGACCTAATAAAGCAAATACGTTTATTAAAGTGACTTCGGCTGTCACTATAGTTTATACATTTGAATACACTTCAGATCAATTGCAATGCATTCACGACTTAATCGAAATATTTCATTAATAGTTAAGTCCTTTAGGTTAACCCACTTGACCTATTAGAGACGGAACATAAACATAAACCAGCTTGACCCGTGTAAAGGTTATTGAGTCAAATTTGCCACATCTACTTGGCAGGAACTATCAAATAAAAACCAAAAAAACAGGCATACACCTCCATGTCCATATGATATTATCATACCCTTGGAAATGCAAAAAAAAACACCCATGCTAGAGAGAGACTACTAGTGTCACTTTTTGTGTTAAAATTGATCTTAGTAAGAAAACACACCGATACTAGAAAGAACAAAGCCCGAAAGTATGTCTTCTTCTTCAATCCCAGATAATCGAACTCTTAGATTCTCACCAGCGCCAGCACTCCTAACTTTGTCCTCATCACAAAATATGGCAAGAACTTTCACCTGAACCTGTATATACAATATACAAATGTGCCTCTTAGTGATTGGTGTTCGGAAATAACTTTTGTTAAGTCCTTACAAAGTACCTTGTTTGGCATGATGACCAAGTTATTGCCCTCACGTACACTACCAGATTCTACTTTTCCCATTACAACAGTTCCCATGTCTTTAAATTTGTCAATAATAGGCATCCTGGTAATTAAAAAGCAAGCAAGATAATAAATTCAATTCATTTCAGTGACACGGGTAGTTAAAATAAGAGAAATAAGAATTGGAAGTGATACCTAAATGGACCATTTGGATCTCGTGGGGGAACTTCGATAGCATCAAGGGCTTCAAAGAGACATTGACCATTCCACCATGGACATATCTTTTTGTCCATTTTTGTTTGCATGTTGGTACCGTGAAGGCCAGATATTGGAAGAAACTGAATATCTGGAGCAATTAAAAAACTTTTAAAATAAATTACCAAAATTACTTAAGGACCTTAGAGCATTTACAATAGAAACCCCATACTTATCCCCATCTCCAAATTTTGAGGGAAATGTAACAAATTGTGTTATTTGAGTCCATGACTCCTCGTATCTTTTTTAATAACTTCCGTCAGTGGTTGTGAGCGGATGAAAGATTAAAAGAAAGAAGCATTATCTAATTGAAATAGGGATAGATATGGGGAATCTGATGTGGAAGCTTTGTGAAAGTGTGAGGTAAATTTAAGAAATGATGATTTTTCAGAAAATTATAGGTAAGTGGAACCTATTGTGAATGCTCTTATAAACACAAACAACAACCAAAAATATATGCAAAACTCTAGGGTGGCAGAAAAGAAGGATGGATATGTGCTCCTAGTGTATGGGAAAGCAGACTACTTGTTCTCTTGTAATCTTCACTATCTAATATATGGGTCAACTAAAAATGAAATATAAATTATTAACAGAATAGTGTTCTTTTTAAATTTTCTTTTACCTTTCTTCACATTGTAGCCTGAAGACTTCAAAAAGGGAACCATTTTTGACTCAATTTCATCATACCTACAAAAAAAAGTGTTACAGAAAATATAAAATCAGATTTCTGTTTTACATTTAGAAAAAAAATGTATAAGTTGGCTAAATCACCTCTCTTTTGACCAGTTAACAGTCGGATCATCCATTTTATTGACGACAACCAGCAGCTTAGAAACACCCAAAGTCTTTGCAAGTTGAACATGTTCACGAGTTTGCCCGCCTCTTTCATATCCAGTTTCAAATTCCCCTTTACGAGCAGATATAACCTAGGAGTCAGAGAGAGAGACAGCAAACATGTAATTAAAATATCAGAGTACAGGACAGCAAAACCGCATTGACACACATGCTCACCAGTACACCTATATCAGCCTGAGAAGCACCACTGATCATATTAGGTACATAACTTTTATGTCCCTGAAAGATAAAAAACCATCATTAGAAAAGTCATCACAATGTAGTGAATCATAAATCATAATAGTAACACAGAGTCAGATTGATTTTGTGAACTGCATATGTTAAGCGGTTCTCTCTAAAGATGATCTAACAACCATGTTAGTTCGCCAGTAACTTCGAAGGAGAAAAACTCCTTTTATGAAATACTTTTATGAAATACTTTTATGAAATACTTACAACAAAGCCAATTAACTGCATCCTTTTCCCATAACTATAATCAAAGATATTGTAGTCTTTCTATTTCACTAAAAGTATCACAGTAAAGACAGTTACCGGCGCATCCAATATAGTAAATCGTGTAGTTTCTGTCTCAAAGTGTGCTCTCCCAACTTCAACCGTTATACCCTACAATGAGCGAATTGGCATTGAAGTAATACATGGGTCAAGCTTGAACTAGAACAAAGATTAAGTTTTAAAATCTAACAGCACTAAAGTAACGAATAGCAATTTTTAATGAACTTATTGTCTCAAATGAAAAAAGCAAACTAATAGTACCTTCACCCTCTCCTCTGCATTGGTATCCATAATGTACGCCATATACCTAGTATGAAGTGAAAGTGAAGTCAGCATAACGAGGCGCACTAAAGCAAAATACCTCATTTAAAATCATAGAAATCCCAGAAAAAAAAAATAATCAGGAATTTATTGATAAGTCAAATAGAAATAGAGCCCTAACATTTTTAGGTAATAAGAAGGAAGTAAATATGTGATATTAAGACACGTTTATATTGGACATCAAATTAGTTGGACTTGATACATAAGGAATACAAATAAGGCTTGATATCGGATATTAAATTAGTTGAACTTGATATTATGTCTTAGCTTTGTCATATGGGCCTAAATTCTTTTGCCTACACATTAGTTGGACTTTGCATGTTATTGTCTTCCAGTTTTCTTGGCTATATGCTAATTATGATGCATTTGCTTTATTTTTACTGTATCATGACTCCTTTTGGCATTGGCAGCTTTCTAATTCTGCACTTTTTACCGAATCACTAGCACACTAGCACCCTATATTTTTCCTATGTTTTTTATGTAGGTCTTTCTGGACATGAGGGTCTCACCGGAAGCAACCTCTCTATCCCTTGGGATAGGGGCATGGTTTGCCTACATCCCACAATCCCCAGACCCTACTAATAGCTTTGCTATGGGTGGGATTTTACGGGATACATTGTTATTTAATATACTTCTAGACAAATTTAATGTGAAATATAATATACACAATTGATATTCTCTAAAACTTAGAGGCTGTAGTTATAATTAATATGTCAAAAAGGTATGCATAAAACATAAAAAATATTAATAATTAAAAATGAAATTATACTAAATAATTATCTATAAAGCTTATCATTTTAATATTATTGTTTTAAGGGGTATGGTTGTGAAACTGATGAGGCAAGGTATAGAACCCATGACCTCTTGAAACTAAAGTGGGTGAGGAACCAGTAAGAGAAGAGCTCCATTTGTTCTTTAACTAGTTTCTCAATTTATTTAAGTTATGTGAAAAAATGGAAAGGTTATCATCCAGGCAATGCAAACTGTTAGTAATAGAAAATATGTGGTTGTACTTGATATAGAGGAAAAGTAAGAACAATACAACATTCAAGAATTGACAACAAAAAAAATATACTTGTAAAAACATAATCCAGAATCAACAGTAAATTCAAAGACCATAAACAGGCTTACCAGCTCTCTCTACTCTTATCCTTGGCTTCTTTCTCGTACTTTTGTATCGTTCGCTCATCGACTTGGCCGCTGAGGTATAGTATCTGACCTCCAATGGTTGACTTTCCAGCATCTTTAACCCATGTCACAAAACAAACATGTATCAGATGATGAATTGTAAGGTGCTTTATGTTCAGGTAGCTACTGTAGCTTTACTCTAAAACTGATTCATCATCCTATAAAACAGTAGATGGGAGAACTTAAGATATATATTGTCCTAAATGGTTAAGATAGTGGATCATAAAATTAAATTTATACTACAAAGTAAAAAAGATGAAGGAAAAATAATTTCATTAAGGGGCTGTTTGTTTTCCTCTGAATGGAAATGAACATCTGACCGATTCAGAGGTAGGGGCATTCAGAGGTGTTTGGATGCAGGCGCTGAACGAGGTGTCGCTGACCGGCTCAGAGGTTGAGGCTCTGAACGGTTCAAACTTGGGGCAACGCTGAATGGGTAAGAGGTGGAGCAGCAGATGAAGGACGATGAAGAAGAAGCAAGAGGTTGGGGTTGATGAGGATGCAGCAGCGGATGAAGGACGATGAAGAAGCTAGGCGGCGGCGGAGTAGCAGAATGAAGAAGACGGCAACAACATAGGGAAAAAATAGGGTTTTCAAATGAAAAAAAGGATTAAATAGGTCTACCAAAAAAAAAATTTGTCAAACGTACGCATCGGGGTTTTTAAAATTTTTTTAGATTTGTTTGTTAGTAACCAAATAGATCATCTTAACCATTCAGTGCTTAACCATTCAGACCTCTTAACCATTCAGACCTCTTAACCATTCAGACCTCTTAACCATTCAGCACTTAACCATTCAGAAATTGCCAAACAGCCCCTAAGCAACAAAGTTAAGAGAGGGAAAAAAAATAACTTCATTAAGCAATGTTTGTGAATTGTTAGCAGATGCATGGAAGAGAGATCACATCATTAATATAGATTTATGAAATTGATGGTAGACAACAACCAACAAAAAAAAAAAGCTTGCCTGACCCTTCGCCCTCTCCAAGACAAGTAAAAGATAAGGTGTTACTTAACCTTTTACTAGGTATATAGTAAAAGAACAATGTTGCAATCAAATATCATGATGAAAACTTGTTTAATATGGCTTACATTACAGTAATGAAAAAGTGCAAATCAATAAATTGCATGAGGAGCAAAATTTACGGTGAAAAAGTAGAAAACTTGAGATTCAAATTTGAGAATCATAGGCCAACTTTAGGGAAATTTAGAGCATAAAATCAGATCAAAATCGAGTAGTACAATTCAGCTTATACAGCCTGCAAAAACAATATGCTTAGAGAAGGTCAACCCACCAACATGACCAATGAATACCACATTTAAATGTCGCTTCTTGTTCTTTTCCACCTCATCCTCAATAGGTTCTGAAGCAGCAGCTTGCTCTTTTACTGCAATTCAATAAAACACATTTTCGGAAAATCACAAAATATTTTTTAGAGCAGTTAAGTATGGACATAATTTCAGGTAATAAACCTTCAACTACAGCTTTTGGATCATAATGCTCTGGTGTGGGGTCAGCATCCTCCATGTGGGAAGCAGTATGTGACTCATCCCTCAAATCTGCACACACGAATCGTAATAGCTCTTTACACTCATGGCATGAAAACTAAACCAAACATTATAGTTCACTATATGTACACTAACTACCTACGAGAGTGTGAGAGAATACTGTCAAAAAACCATTTCCAAAGCAAAAAATACTTACAAAAAAACATATTAAGAGGGAAGACATAAGAGGATCTGAATTCGCGAATGCTAAAATGTGAAATCTTTAATAGTTCATACAGAGGATTTTTAAGCCAATTATTGGTCTTATGGTATTCCACAACCTAGGGGTGTTCACTGTGTGGTTCGCCCGGGTTTTGACAAAAAAATCGGACTGAACCACTAACTACGGTTTTGGGAAACAACAAACCAAACTAGCTGAGTTGGGTCAGCCAGAGAGCCAGATTTTCAAGGTTTGTTACAGTTCAGTTATGGAGGTTTGAACCCATTTTTTTCTTCCAAAAATATTAGATTGCATATATGACACATATACAAAACTTTATATTGTTCCTATTAAAAAATATGTAAATAATAAAGGTCATCCAGCCGATTCCAAGTTCCAAAGTGGACTGAACCGCTACCGCCAAAACTGAACCGTGAACCAAACCATTTGGATAGCAAGCCAGCCAAATAAAGAAATACTTCGGTTTGGGTGGTTGATGAAAAGCCCTACTACCACCATATAAGAAAACATTAGAGAATCCCAATTCCCAAACATTGTTGATCAATACCGGTAACTAACATATTACATGTTTAGATATACAGTCGCCTATAACAAGCTGAAAGAGTTGTCTTCACACGACATGTATGAATTAACACTAAAAAGATAATATGAATTATGAAGACTAAGATAAGTTCCTTGATTTTTATTTCCTCTCATTGATAAAATGACGTCAATAAACAAAAGGAATAAATAACACTACAGGTGGCATCAGGTTCAACATTTCTAGGTCTTTAAATTTGTTCAAAGTTATATATACTCAATAGACCTCTATATAACGATGTAAAAATGCACATCAGCTTAATTTCATCATAAAATAAGGCAAGCATACTGAAATGCTGGATCCTTCTTACCTTCTTTCACATTATCAGGAACTACGAAATCTTCAGGCTCAACACCGTTCTCAGTAGGCATTATGTTACTATCTTCAGCTAGCATTTAGCAAAAGAATTTAATAGATTTAAGCTTCTAACATTAACATGAAACTAAATCTTTAAACAAACTCAAAAAGGTCACAAAACTAGTACGAATTAACATCAGTACATACTTTGTCAAAATCAACCTTCAGAACATATTCAACATAAAGTAAGGGATGATGGCAATTGAAAAAAGGTACCAGATGAATGAAGCTGCAACGCACGAATGTCGTCCTCGATATTATCTATGATTAGGTTGAATTTACAAATGAATCGAAGTCAGATCATAATCATGAAGTAATAAAAGGAGCTAAGATCTAAGAGGAGGATTAAAAATAGAAAACTTACCCATTGATTGATTCTGAAGAATGTGATTTAGTAGATGATAATGAAAGTTCTTTGAACCTGAAATGAAACGAAGATAGAATTTATACGAGGAATAATGGTGAAATGAAGTTAGCGTACTAGCTACTTGATGAAGATTGAATGCGTCGCTGCTGCTGCTGCTGAAGGTGATAAAAATGAGGCTATCAATTTACTTAGGGTTTTATATTCATTTAATTTTAATTAACTGATTTAAATAATTACTAGTACAATTTTACACTCATATTACCAGTTTAATTAACATTTAGTGATCATGCTACTCTCGTAAACGTAACATTCAGATGGTATTTTAAGGATATTCATAAAAATGTAGATGGTTTCACTCGGTTTTGAGACAACCCATGATAAAATCGGAACACAAGATTTACTTGAAAAAAATTTTTTTAGTATAGCAATATTATATATTCAAATTAAATAGAATTAAACATTTAGTTTTATGGTGTAGATTTAAAAAAGTAATGTTATATAAAAATGTTATTTATGCTTAAAATACACCAAAGTATATAGGTTATTACTAACTTTCTCTCTAATTATTTTTATACCCTATTAAATATAAACCGACATATACACGTCATTAGTAGAAAAGGTTGAAAATGCAAATACTTTTAAACTATTCAAGATTTTTCCTAAATATTAAGGGATTAAAATGTAATTAGTGTTATTATAATGTATTATTATAAATATATATATATATATATACTATCTTATTAAGCAAATAACAAGGACAAAATGGTAATTTAACTTTTTCCTTAATTTTCAACATTAAGGACTAAACTGTACACACATTCAAAGTTAAGGGACCAGCATTGTCATTTGTAATCTTCAAAGACCCTAATCGTACATGGCTTCCTGCAACAACAGATCTTCAACACAACAGCATCAACACAGCAGCATCAACACACAGCAAAGCAATTCAAATCAAAGAGGAAAAGATTCCGAAATGCTTTTGCTACTGCTATATGAATCAAACCACTCTTATGGCAAAGAAGGCGGCAGAAAATTCACTGAAAATTCAAAACTCCCATTGCTCCTGCTATATGAATCTCAACAACCTCCATATTTCTCATTTCTTGCTATTCAAATCTCGCATTATCTCAGGTAATATAGATAATTTCTTTATCAATTTCAATTTCATTTTCAATTTCATTTTTATACGGTTTTGGGTTTATGGATTCTGCTTTGGTACATGTGTTGCAGGTTGTTTTTGTGTATCAATCTTCCATCCGAGGTATGTTTTTAAATCTAAATGTGTTGTGTGTTATGTGTACTGAATATGTGTGTGTGTGTGTATGAATTTGTATGTTAAACCGGCTGCAGCTGCTGTGTATGAATGTGTATAAAGAGTTTTGTGTTGTGTTGTATGTTTTTGGAACCGGCTACAGCTACTGTGTATGGATTTGGTTTAGCAGCAGCAACACCTGTTTGTGATGTGTTATTAACAGCAACTCACAAGCAACACCTGTTTGTGATGTGTTATTAACAGCAACTCACAAGCATCAGCAGTTGTTGGTTTAGCAGCAGCAACACCTGTTTGAGTTGTGTTGTTTTTTGTGATGTTTAAAACACTCTATTACTGCTGATGCTTGTGATTTTGAAATTGAATGTGTGTGTGTATGAATGTGATGTGTTTTGGGCAAATCTTGCATACATGTTTAAAAAATTATATATAAGTGTGTGTGTGTGTGTGTGTGTGTGTGTGAATCTCTGTGTGTGTGTGTGTGTATGAATGATGAAACAACAGCAGTAAATGTGTTGTGTGTGTATGAACGGTGTATTTTTTACAGCCCAAAAAACCTTGAATGTGTGTTTAATGATTGGGTTGACAAATTAAAAAAAAACAGTTTGTTGTTACTGCTGTTTATATACAGCAGCATGAGTTAAACATGCTGCTGTTTGAATCTGAATTTAACAGTTTTATGATTATAACTTGAGTTAAACACAACATTATAACTTGAGTTAAACACAGCATTATAACTTGTGTTGTAGTATAAATGAGTGTGTGTTGTAGTATAAATGAATGTTGATGTTGTTGATGTTGTTGCTGTTTATAAGAATAGAGATTGAAGTTGGATTGCATTAGGAGTGTGTGTGTATGAATATATTATGTGTGTATGTGTGTTGAATCTGCTGCTGTGTTGAATGCCAAAATTGTTTGCTGCTGCTGCTGCTGTGTATATTTTGGTATGTGTGTGTGTTGTATGTTTTGTTGCTGTTTATGTTGTTTATGCTATATGAATGTATGAATATGGGAGTGGGGGTAATCAAACATGTCATTTTTGTTCAATTTGACCCGTTTAATAGATAACAGCAGCAGCTGTTTATATGTGTTGGGGGGTTAATATGTGTATGTGTGTTTTGTGACTCATAAATGTGTGTGTGTATTGTGTTGTGTGTTGTGTTGTATGAATGTTTGTGTGTGTATGAATGTGTTATGTTGTGTGTGTATGATTGTTTTGAAACAGCAGCAGCAGATGCGACTATTTGAATAAAAGAAACTTTTTGGGAGCAAAAATGTAAGTTTTTGGCCATAAAATGATCATTGATCTACCTTAATTGAATGTGTGTGTGTATGAATGTGATGTGTTTTGGGCAAATCTTGCATACATGTTTTAAACATTATATATAAGTGTGTGTGTGTGTGTGTGAATCTGTGTGTGTGTGTGTATGAATGATGAAACAACAGCAGTAAATGTGTTGTGTGTGTATGAATGGTGTATTTTTTACAGCTAAAAAAACCTTGAATGTGTGTTTAATGATTGGGTTGACAAATTAAAAAAAACAGTTTGTTGTTACTGCTGTTTATATACAGCAGCATGAGTCAAACATGCTGCTGTTTGAATCTGAATTTAACAGCATTAGATTATAACTTGAGTTAAACACAACATTAGAACTCAAAAACAGTTTGAGTTAAACACTGCATTAGAACTCAAAAACAGTTTGAGTTAAACACAGCAGTATAACAACTTATAATTTAAATAAAAAAAAACTGTTTGTTGCTGTTGCTGTTTATTTAACTCAAAAACAGTTTGAGTTAAACACAACAACAATTTTTTTTGCTGCTGTTGTTTATATAGAACTTCATTTTTTTTTAAAACAGTTGCTTATTTTGTTGTGTGTACCTTAAACATAACAACTTATCATTGATCTACCTATTTCATTTTAAACATAACAACCCCTTCAGCAGCAAACAGTTTTGGGCTGTGCTGTGTTGGTTCAAAAAAATGATGAAAACTTAATGTTGTTGTTGTTGATGTTGTATTAATTTTTTGCTTTGAGGCTAAATACATGAAAAGATGGGAATTTGATAGCATAAATCAAGCAGCCAAATGCATACGTACATGGTTTCCAGAGACATTGCGTGAACGATATCTAATGGAAGGTCATCTCGACTCCATGATAGGTATCACTTAGAACTGCTAATTGAAAGTGCTTATTATGTTTTGATACAATAGTTAGTTGTTTTCATGGTGTTTGAGATTGCTTTTTTTAACTGCCTATCTGATTATTTGTGAGTGGATTAAGCTGTTTTGATTGAAGAGTTTGAAGTTGCTTTCCAAATTGCTTTTTAAAAAGCAATAAGTTGATAAAGTTAACAAGCAATTTCAGGTTTTCATATAGTTAAACAGGCAAATTGCATTCATCATAAAAAAAACTGTTTGTTGTTGCTGCTGTTTATATACAGCAGCATGAGTTAAACTGGGTTAGATGTATGAATGTGTGTGTGTTGGGGGGGTTAATATAACAGAATGTGGCGTTGTGGGGGTGGAACATGCTGCTGCTGCTGTTGCTTACTATTACGATTTGTTTGGTTTCTAATTAAACATGCTTGCGCTTACTATTACGATTTGTTTGGTTTCTAAAGCTGCTGCAGTTGCGTACCTATTTTCTCCATGAGTAATGCTTTTGTTTTTCTTTCATGACATGATGTTAGTGGTTTAGAGTACTTATAATCAGGTAACAAATATCATGCTTAAAGCACATGCATGTGTTGACAACCAATGACTTTAACAGTGAAAGCATTATTAAACCTGTTGTTGCAGTTGCTGTTGATGTTGTTGCTGTTGATGTTGTTTAATGAATTTGTTGTGTGTGTGTGTGTGTGTATGAATGTGTTTGTTTGGGCTGAATGTGTGTATAAACAATGAAAGCATGTATAAACTGTGTGTGTATAAAAAATGTGCTCTATCTTGTGAACCCATGTATAAACTGAATGTGTGTGTGTGTATACACAATGACAACATGTTAGGGTTATTTCCAGTTAAGATTTACTTTGTACTTATTTTATACTTTGTGTATAGTTTAGGGTTTATTTTGTTATTTTCCCTAAAATGTATTTTGTTGCTTAAAGCATGTAGTGAGAGAGTGTGAGGAGAGAGTCTGATTCACATATTCACTTTAGAGAGAGAACTAAGTGTGTGTGATTTATTTTTCTCCTACATTTGTACTGCAGATTTGCTTTGATCATCAAATACAAGAGAATTATTTAGTAATGAATTGTGTTTGTGATTGAACTGTTTTGTTTGTACGAATCATTCTGATCTTGTGAGTAATATCGATCCAATTGAACCTATCAATTGGTATCAGAGCTGTTGGTATTGTGTTCTTCGCTATTCATCAAGCAAAAACACTGAAATATTGCTCAAAAATCATGATCTGAATGAATTGTTGCTGTTTTTAGTTGTGATTTATCATCGCAATCACTTCTAATTCACAACGATTGTGCAAATTCCATCAGATTATCATCAGATCTGAGGAATTAAGAAGATTGAAAAAGTTACTGTTCGATCGAATTTTGCTCAAATTCATCAAAATTTAATCATGTTTTGGATTAATTGAGATTAGGGATTGTTAATCGGACTATTTCACTGCTTGTGTGTGAATTTTGGAAGAATTAGACAAGTTTTTGACAAACCCAGAAAAATTCTCATGATGAAGATGATGAACAGTATGAACTTGGTTGAAGATTAACTTGCCGGGTGATAAAATTGACTTAGACAATTTCCTTTAGACTTAGATTTATGAACAATTAGGTCCTGTGCAGCCGTGTAAAGGATTTTGTGCTAGACGGGTAAAGAATTTGACGAGGAAAAGGTGTTACTGTTCAGCCGGATCAAGTACTGTTGTGTCGGGTAATACACTGTTACGCCGGGTGATTAACAATTTCAGCCGGGTGATCAAAAACTGTGTAGCCGGGTAAACAACGTTGCTGCTGTGTGATCGCCAACTGTTCAGCCGGGTAAAGCTTTTTGCCGTGTCAAGATTCAAGCCGGGTCAAGTGTTATTGCCGTGTGAAGTTAATACTATTCTGCCGGGTAACTGTTCAGCCGGGTAAAGAATTCAAGTATTACAACTATTCAGCCGGGTCAACTGTTTAGACGGGTGAAGATTTTCTTTCTGCCGGGTGAAGAACAAAAGCTACTGTTCAGCCGGGTGAAGAAGGATTTTTCACTGTTCTGCCGTGTGACTCATTTTTAGTTGTTTTAATCCTTGTTTTTCTTATCTTGTCATTAATTACTTGTCTTTATTTTAGTAGTTTAATTATTTTCTTTTCAAAAAAATTAACAAAAACCAAAAATATTTTCTTTAAAATCTTTTAAAATGGCACCTAATGATGATTCTGATAACCGTGTTCCTAGACTTGTCAATCGTGCAGATTTCAAGAATTGGACGATTAGACTAAAGCATCATCTTTGCTCAATAGACAATGATCTTTGGAAGTCAATTGACAAGGGTCCTCACATACCTACACAGACAGCTCCAGATAGTGCAAGTACCTACACAAAGGACTCTACTGAACCTTATCCAGAGGATAATTTGTCAGCAGAAGATTTGAGAAAGTGAAGAATGATAGCAAAGCATATTCTCTGATGTGTAAGGGATTGCCACTACAAGTACTGTCAAGGTTGGACACCTATCAAACAGGTTATACATTGTTCAAGGCTTTGAAATCCATTTGTGAAGGAGGTGAACAACTCAGAAGTCTCAAGAAACAAAAGTTGAAGAGACAGTTGGAGTTATTTGAACACATTGCTGGAGAATCAGTGCACCAGATGATGAATAGGTTTGTTCATCTGACTACTGAAATGACCAATGCGGGTGCAAAGACAGATCTCCAAGATTTGAATGACAGATTGTTATGTGCACTTCCATCATCATGGAAACAGACTGTGACACTGTTGAAACATACTGAAAAGTTTCTGATGGATTTGGATTTGCTCATTGTAAAGATTGAAGAAGTAGAAATTGATGAAGGTTCTAGAAACACTGATAGAACTGGTTCACATGCACAATACAAATATATTGTGAATCCTGCTAATACTGTGGAGAATGCTTTTCTTGCACAAGATGCAACTAAGTTTGAAAAGGAGGGTGATTTATTTGTTGGCGCAAGTTTTTATACTGATTCATCATACTTTCCAAGTTCACCAACTTATTCTCAACCTCAATCTCCACCAAGAGCTCAAGTTCAAAGTCAGAATCTGAAGAATCAAGCAGAAAGTTCAAGTTCAAATGTTCAAGCCAAGGTAAAAGATGTGATGAACATTTTGTTACAAGATGACGAGACCAAAACTGCCTTTACAGCTTTTATGGCAGGTTTTCAAGCATACCAAGGAAGTCATTTAAGTCAAATGGACGTTGTCCTTCAAGATTTATTTGAGATGGATCCTGATGACGTTGAGGAAATGGATTTAAATTGGCAAATGGTGATGGTTGCATATAGAACGCAAAAACATGCATATGTTAACCGAAGCTACAAGCCTCATGCAAACAAGACGGTTGGTTTTGACAAATCGAAGGCCAGATGTTTTAACTGTAACTGCTATGGTCATTTTTCAAGGGAATGCAAAGCTCCTAAGAATCAGAACTACAATGATCCAGCAAGTTCAAGTGGACAGAATCAAGGTCAAGGTCAAAATACACAACAATCTTCAAGTTATCAACAAAGAAATCAACGTTTCTTTCAGAAACCATATCAAAGTCTTCCCATGCCAGAACTGAAAGATGAAGGAAAGAAACCAGAAGATCAGACTAAAGCACTGGTGGTTAGTGTGAAAGATGGTTATGACTGGAGTGCATATGCAGAACAATTCACATCTGATCTTACATCGAGTTTGGCACTGGTATGTGAAATCGAAGAGGATTGGTCAGAAGAAGGAGATAGTAAAGTGATTGATACTGTGAGTGAAGATTCAGAGGAATATGACTGGAGTGCAAAGTCAGATCCTGTTGAAGAATCTGAGTCAGAAATTGCGCTGATGGCTACATCCAGTGAGTCTTCATCATCTACCGAACAACCAAAGGTTAGTACTGATTTACCCCCTAATTATGTTCCATTACCTGCTGATGTGAAAGAAAGGTTATGTTCAGAACAATGCATTCAACAAGTAGAACATTATCGTACTCATTCATTTAAAATTGGTGATAAATTAAGCAAACATGAGAAAATTCATGAACAACTTAAAATTGATCACAAAATTTCTGATGAGAAGATTTTGTCACTTAAAGAATCATGGAACAAAACCTTAAAGGAATTGGAACTTGTAACAAAACAACTTGAAGAAATGACAAAGAACTTTGAACAAGAAAAAGTTGCTCATGTTGTCACACAAGTTGAATTAACAAAAGTGAAAAGTTGTAAAACAATGGTTAAACAACTTATAAGTGAAAGAGGTAACAAAACCAAAACAGGGTTGGGTTTCACTCATGAACCAATGCCTAATTCAATCACACAAACTTTACCTGAAAACTTCAATGAATTTGATCATTCACCTGAAAATGAACGAAAATTCAAAGAAATTCAAAGAAGTAAATCCAAATCCGAAGGATCTGAAGTGTTGATTGAAAGTTTGAAAGAAGAAGATGGTGTGACGACTGAAGCTGATGATGAAGCTAGCAACAAATCAGAGCCTGTTCTGATTCAACTTGTTGAATATCCGGAACTGAATCCGAAGTCAGAAACAGTGAAGGATGAAGGTGAATTTTCAGGATACAATGATCCTGAATACCTCAAGTGGAAGAAGGAACAGAAGGCGCAAGTTGCTGATCAACTGATCAAGAAGCAAGAAGAGAAAAAGACTGAAGTTTCGAATGCAAAATTGCAGAAATTAAAATCGAAAATCAATCAATCTGAAACGAAACAGTCAAAAGGTAAAAGTGTCATAAAATCGAATGACAACACCAAAGCTCAAATTGTTAAAACTGACAAGGTCAAACCTGTCAAAAAGAAAGTGTCAAAAGGGAAAACAATTAAGTTTGTGTCTGCATGAACTTTTGATTTAAACAGATCTTATGGTAAACCAATCAATTCTCCAATCAAATCTAACTCTGGTCTGAAAACAGGTTCAGGTCCTAAGTCTTCCGCTGTCAATGATAAAAGAATTGAATCAAAAAGGTTAATCAAACAAGGTGTGTTAAAATCGAACCAAGTTTCCAAGCAAGCAAATTCACAAACAAAGTCTCCACAAAAGAATCAAGTTAATCTAAAACCGAACAAAACTGATAATGAATCACGAGTGGGTTCAACATCAAAAGTTAACAATCGGCTCTTTAGGATTAGCAAGAAACATTGTGAGATTTGTGATCGTTATAATCATGCAACTGCTGAATGTTTCTTTAACAGGTACTGCAGTTTCTGTGACAAAAGAAACCATTCTTCAGAAGAATGTTTTTATAACAAATTTTGTGATATTTGTGAAAGGCGAAATCATGACACAAAGGATTGTTTCTTTCGAACAAACTCATCACGAGAAATGACTCAATTTCCAAATTTTCAAAGAAATCAGTCATTTGGTTTTCAAAATGTTAATCAAAGTCATTCTCCTGTTTTGAGAAATTTCAATTGAAACAATTCAATTTCTAATAACTTTTCATCAAGAAATGTGCAGGTTAACAGTTTTAAACCAAGAGCTTTGATGGTAAGAAATCAGAAATTTGAAAATAACCTTGATCCTAAGTTAGAGGAAAGGTTTATTGCTTTGAGAAGGAAGCAATCAATTCACGCCAATGGGCGAAACAGTTTTCAGCAAAATCTCTCAAATGAAACAAATTTTCAGAATCTTCATTATCAACAAGTTACTGTTACAGATAGATTCGGAAAACCCAAGACCATGTGGGCCTGGGTTGACCAAACTAACTAAGTGATTGTTGAAATGCAGGTACGCCCAAGAAGACCTATTAACTCATGGTTTGTTGATAGTGGGTGTAGCCGGCATATGACAGGCAATCATGCCTTGCTTCAAGACTTTAAGCTAAAGAATGGTACTCATGTTGCATTTGGAGGAGATGCTGGTGGTAAAATAACTGGAGAAGGAACTGTGTCAAATGGGGTCATTAGCTTTGACAAAGTCAACTACTGTGCACAGTTGAACTTTAATTTGCTAAGTGTATCTCAAATTTGTGATAAATCTTATTCAACTTTATTTGATGATTCTTTCTGTTATATACTCAAACCAGGTTTCAAGATTGACAATGAATGGGTAGTGGTTAAAGCTCCTAGAGATCGTGATGTATACAAGCTTGATATGTCGCAGATTGATGCTGAAACCGAAACTACTTGTCTCATTGCACATGCTTCAAATGATGAGAGTCAGCTTTGGCATAGACGGTTGGGCCATTCAAACTTCAGAAACATGAACCGACTGGTGACTGGAAATCACGCTGTAGGAATTCCATCGAAGAAGTTCTCTACAACTGATCTCTGTCCAGCATGTTTGAAAGGAAAACAGCACCGAATGTCTTTTAAGTCCAAGCAAGAACACTCCATTTCAAAACCCTTGCAGATGCTACATATGGATCTTTTTGGACCAACAAATGTTCAAAGCATCGGAAAGAAGTCTTATTGTTTTGTCATCATTGATGATTTTACTAGATTTTCTTGGGTTTATTTTCTGCATGTTAAATCTGAAACTGCTGAGTTGTTAAAAGAATTTATTGTCAAAGTTGAAAATCAGTTGGATTGTAAAGTGAAAACTTTGAGAAGTGATAATGGAACAGAGTTTAAGAACGCTAATGTTGATTTGTTTTGTGCAGAAAAAGGAATTGCTAGACAATTTTTGTGCTCCAAGAACGCCTCAACAAAATGGGGTTGCGGAACGGAAAAATCGGACACTGATTGAAGCAGCAAGGTCCATGCTCGCAGATGCCAAAATCCCTATCACATTCTGGGACGAAGCTATTGCTACTGCGTGTTTTGTACAAAACAGGACATTATTGGTTCAGGATAAAAATACAACGTCTTATGAGTTATTGTTTGGAAGAAAACCAAATATTTCTTACTTGAAAGCATTTGGTTGTCCTGTATCGATTCTAAATATAAGTGATCATCTCGGGAAATTTGAGTCAAAATCTGACAATGGATTTTTCCTTGGTTATTCGTCTGTTTCTAAAGCTTATTGGGTTTTTAATAGCAAATCAAACACTGTTATTGAAACTATTAACGTAAAGTTTTTAGAAAATTCGTTTCTGTCAGTGGCACATGGTCCCGAATGGCTGTTTGATTTAGATTCGTTATCAAAATCTTTCAATTCTAACTTGTTTGATTTTTCAGGAAAAACAAGGAAAGAATCAGGTGACTTGGGATGATTTAGCGATAATTCTGATAATGACGATGATAGCAATCTCAATTCTGAGTATCCTTTCATGTCATTTCATAATCCTGATCATGTCAAATCCAGTCAAGCTCCGGGTCCTTCTGGTTCTCAAGAAGATCAAGAATCTAACATTCTTGGTGATGATGTTAATCCGCAAAGTTCTCCTAATGATGGTGAATCTGTTCAAAATCAACCATCATCAGATCCGGATGTTGAAGTTATTCCAGAATCGTTTGATTACTTCATCAATTCACCGGAACAAGTTCCTAATTTCACTCCGCATGAATCTACAATTTTGCAAGATCTACCGAAGCTGAATCAATCTAATCTGGAGAGTCAAGTGCAAGGTGAAGACATACCAATTCATCGAATTCACAAGAAACATCCTGTCTCTCAGATTATCGGGCCATTAAATCAGAGAACTACGAGAAGTCAAACTGAGCAAGCAAACGTTTGTCTTTATTCATGTTTTATTTCTCAAGTGGTACCAAAGAACATTTCAGAAGCGTTGCAAGATAATAGTTGGATTGAAGCCATGCAAGAGGAGTTACTTCAATTTCGCAAACAGGAAGTTTGGAAATTAGTGGACTTACCTGAAGGAGAAAATGCGATTGGTACAAGATGGTTGTACAAGAACAAGCCAGATGAACGTGGCATTGTTGTGAGAAACAAAGCAAGACTTATTGCACAAGGTTACACTCAAGAAGAAGGTATTGACTATGAAGAAGTGTTTGCTCCGGTCGCTCGACTTGAAGCTATTCGCGTTTTTCTAGCTTATGCCTCTTTTATGAAGTTTAAAGTGTTCCAAATGGATGTCAAAGGCGCTTTTCTGTATGGACCAATTACCGATAATGTATATGTCAGACAACCTCCGGGTTTTGAAGATCCTGATTATCCACATCGTGTATACAAATTGAGCAAAGCTTTGTATGGTCTACATCAAGCTCCAAGGATTTGGTATGAGACGTTATCTAAACATTTGCTAGAACATGGATTTACAAGAGGTCAGATTGATCCAACTCTGTTTATGAAGCGGGAAAATGAAGATCTTTTATGTGTTCAAGTTTATGTGGATGATATCATCTTTGGATCAACCAGTGCGTCCATGTGCAAAGAGTTTGAAGAAATCATGAAGTCAAGATTTCAGATGAGTTCGATGGGGGAGATTAATTTCTTTCTTGTATTGCAAGTTAAACAATCAGCAGATGGAATTTTTATCAACCAATCAAAATTTGTTGAGAAGTTGCTGAAAAAGTTCAAGATGCAGGATTGTCAGACTATTCGAACGCCATCTGATGTGAACTGCAAGATACAGCCGGATCCGAAAGGCAAATCGGTTGATCAAACACTGTACAGATCAATGATTGGTTCACTGATGTATCTGACTGCATCAAGGCCAGACGTTATGTATGCTGTATGTGTGTGCGCAAGATATCAGTCTGATCCAAAAGAGTCACACCTGGTTGCTGTTAAACGTATTTTCAGATACCTTAAAGGGAAACCGAATCTCGGGTTATGGTATCCTTATGAAGGCAATTTTGAATTATATAGTTATTCTGACAGTGATTTTGGTGGGTGTGCTCTTGACAGGAAATCGACTACTGGTGGATGTCAATTTCTGGGTCCTAGACTTGTTTCTTGGCAATGCAAAAAGCAGACCAACGTTTCTGTATCCACAGCTGAAGCAGAGTATATCGCTGCATCTGCAGGATGTTCTCAAGTTTTGTGGTTACAAAACCAATTGCTTGACTATGGGTTTAACTTTCTCAAAACTCCTATTTACATAGACAATACTGCTGCTATGTTCATTACTGCTAATCCTGTTCAACACTCAAAAACCAAACATATCGAAATTCGATATCACTTTTTAAGAGACAACTCTGAAAAAGGTTTAATAATTTTGATTAAAGTTCATACCGACAAACAACTGGCAGATCTTTTCACAAAATCTTTCTTGTCAGGCCGGTTTGAATTCTTAATTCAATCCATAGGATTAATCAATCATGATTGATTCTAATTTTTTGAAAATCAAACAAAAATCAGAAAATATAAAAGTCAAAAATATAATAAGTTGATGTCAAGTATTGATTCCTTTGTCTTTTACTTTATTGTTTTGCATTGTGTGTGTGCATAAAAAAGAAAAGATAAAACAAAATATAAAAGCAAAAAGAAAAGAAAATATCATGTCATAAGAATCTATATTGCGAAAAGTGATAAATGATAGTTACACTAGACATTATTTGCTACATCATTTTTAATAAAGACTGATAAATGTTAATTGATGTGCTAGACAGCTCAGACAATTAGACTGAAAAAGTAAGTTTCATTGTTGACAAATCTAAATTCAAATGATCTTTGTGTTAAGTTTCATTGCTATACATGTCTAGATATATATCTTTTGATACATTGCTTGTGATGATAGATGTGCATGATCGGGTAACGATGCAGTCTGTTCAGTGTGATGAACCGCATCGTGAGCTTCTTTGTTGTGGTATCCACAGACCTGAAGTCTCACATGAAGTCTCTTTTGAGCTTCAAGGTGCAGCAAAAGATTCCCAAAGTTGGAACAAAAAGAGTCCCAAATGTGGACCATCACCAAACAAAAATTCCAAAAAGGAATTCAGAAGATTCCCATGGGGAACGATAGGAAATTAAATTCCAAAATGGAATCAAAAGAAGTCCCAAAGTGGACCAAATCCAAATAGAACCCAGATTCCACACTGTTTATGATTGTAAGTGACCAGGTTCTGTGCAATATGTATTTCAGGTAGTAGTTGATAAGGAAATATGTTGACATATGTATACATGTGGGTCACATAAGTCATTTTAATCGAACCTTAATCTCATCATGATACTGAAAAAGTAAGTGTGTCAACTCGAGCTAATTGGTATGTTTTCATATCATCACTCAATCAAACATAAGTCAAATGTCTATTCAAAACTTGCAAAACATGTTCAGATAATGTGTGGTATGATCTCACTGCGATATTTTGATTCATTGCATTGCATATGTTTTTTTTTTTATTTTAATGTGTGTGTGCTTTGTGTGTGCAGGCATATGGAATCCTTATTGACACATCGACATCCTTGTTAAACTTAAAAATTTCAAGAAATTTCAAGTTTAGGGGGAGAATAAATTGAAGAAGAAAATTATTTGCAAAAATCCAAAAATATTTTGAATAAGTGTGTTTTTGAACAAGATTTGTGGAATGAAAAGCAAAAGTAGTGGATGTGATAAAAACAAACCCAATGTCTTGTAATGTGTTTTTCAGAAATTGCTTCGGGATATAGAAATTTTGGGTGTGCAAAAACAAAAACATTTTTGAAAAAGAAAAAGAAAAAGGATTTAATTAGAATTAATTTTATTGTCTTGTCTTATGTTGTTGATAATTAATGTGACAAAGTCTATTAAGGATGTCTTGTCTAATTAATATGTCGAGAATGTTTGCAGGTGCAATAAATGAAGTTGAAAAAGTCAACAGACGAGAAAATTTGAGAAAAATTGCTCAAGTGTTGCAGCCGGGCAAAGATATCAGAAACAACTGTTTAGCCGGGTAATGAAGACACTATTCAGCCGGGTAAAAGTGTTGTCTGATATGTGCCGGGTGATTGAGTGAAGAAGACAACCGGGTGAAGATATTATGACTACTGTATGGCCGGGCAATGAACATGTCAAATCTATGCCGGGTGAAGAAGTCATAGATATCTGCCGGGTGACAAGTTGTGTTACTATACAGCCGGGTGAAGAAATGTTATCACTATACAGCCGGGTAAAAGAAAGAAGTCTTATCTTGCCGTGTAAGTGCATAACACTGTGTTGCCGGGTAATAGTGGAAGCAACTGTGTTGCCGGGTGATGAAGAAAAGCATGCCATGTGATGAAGAAAAGTAAGCCGGGTGATGAATGTATCACTATGCAGCCGGGTAATGAACAAACAAGTTATTGTGCAAGTTGGGTGATGTTGTGAAGATTACTATGCTGCCGGGTGATGAGTAAAACCAAACATGTGTAGTTGTTCCTAACCTTTACCCGTCTCTACAGTGACTTACCCGTCTCTACAGTGATTGACCCGTCAAGTGTTTTTACATGGTGTTGTGTTGACCCGTCTCATGTTGTGACCCGTCCTAAGTCCATGACCCGTCCCAACAGTGACTGACACGGCTCAACAGTGCTTGACCCGTCAAAGCTTATTGGGCTTTTATGTTTACCCGTGCCAAAGTGTTGACCCGGCACCTCATGTTTGACCTAATTTTTCAACCATATAAAAACCCGCCTCTTCACAAACATTTATCATTTTTCACTCACACTTTCAAGCAAATCCCCTGCACTTAAATCGTTTAATTATCATATTCAATCGTTTGTTCTGTAACAAGTCTGATCGATTGAATAAGGTATTGTTTAAGTGATTTGATCTTAATAAATCTGCAAATCGATCGGTAAAACGAAAAACGATGATGAACAGTGTTTTTGATCACTGAATCGACACTTTGATTTTGAGTGTTAAAACTAAAATCGAATGTTGTTTTAAGTGTAAAAACTGTCGATCATTAACAATCAATCATTAATTTGCATCAAAATTCCTTAAAAACAACAGAATCAACCAAAAATTTTCATAACTGTCAAAACCGCCATTGATGACTTGTTGAATGTTCTCAAATGTTAACTTCAAAATGATAAAATATGTGTTAAATGTGACAAATCCTTGTTAAAACTGAACTAAACATGTTAAACAACTTCATCATACAAATGTCAAATTTGTGTTCTTAAGTGTTAAACTGTTAAATTGCAAAATGTTGTATGATCATTAAAATTCAAAGTTGTTTTGATCAAAATGATGAAAATCAGTTTGTTAGATCAATTTAGGAGTTAAAATGATTATGTGAATGTTTTTCTTTTATAACTTTTTGTTCAAACACTTATGAAAATTTGAAATTAATTAATGAAGAATCTAACACATTTGTCTTGTTTGTGTTTTGTTTTTGTTTTAACAGATGGAGAATTTGAAGTTTGAGCCCAAGCACAATTTAGTTGCCTGTTTGGATGAGTCTATTCCTGAGACTGAAGGATACAGAGATATGATGAGATTTATCAAGAGGACAAAGTATGTCTATGCTATGTGTGCTAAGCCGGTCATATATGCAAGATTGATCAAAAGGTTTTGGAGGACGGCTGAGGTGGTTAGAAATGAGGCTGGGGTGATTTTTGTTAGAGGTAACATCACCAGAGACTTAGCACTGACTGTTTCTGAAGAAGCTATCAGAACAGCTTTGAGGATTGATGAAGATGAGATTGGGGCTAATGATGAGTTGACTGTTGCTGAATGTCAAGCGTGCTTTGTGAATATGGGTCATCCTCCTGTATTTCCAAAGTCACAATTTGTAAGGGCAAGATTGGGGAAGAAGTGGAAGTTACTGTGCTATGTGATTCAGCAGTGCATGTCAAGGAGGAGTGTTGGTTTCGACAATTTTCCCTCTGACATTGCATCCCCAATAGTTGCCATAGCAGAAAACAAATCATTTAACATGTCGAAATGGATTATGAATGGTTTTGTGTTCAATCTTGTAAAGGGTAAAAGGTTCAAGTTTCTTATGTATCCAAGATTCTTGCAACTGATGATTAATGTTGCATATCCAATCATCAGAGAAGAAGGTGTTGTTGGAGGGATACTATATACTGAAGACATGAACGATCTATCTTATAGGAAGATGAGTATCGGGAATGTACCAAGCGTTGAGTTATTTGACTATATGAGAGATATAGCAAATAATGTGGAGGACATTGAGTGTGTATACCATCATATTTCACATGGAGAGATAGTAAATCCACAGGACCTTGTTGATGAGGTGCCTGACAATCTGTTAGATGATGATGAGTACGCTGCTCGTCATCCAGAAGATGAAGAAGATGGATCTGAGGACGAAGAAGGTGATGAAAGTAATGGTGATGATTGTGATGATGATGAAGATAATAATGATGGTGATGATAGTGGTGATGATGGAAACAGTGATGATAGTGTTGAATCAGTACATGAGGAGGCAGAGAATATTGAGGTAGTTGAACCAATGGAGTTGGAGATAGAAAATATCGAAGTTGTTGAACCAGTTGCGAGTAAAGAACCTGTTGAGGTTGTTAGTATGGCTGAAGAGGTTGACATTGAAACTCCAAGGAATATTACTGTTCAGTATGTTAGATCTCGAAGATCTAAGTCTGTGGTTGTGGAGGAACCAAGTTTGATAGCATGTGTTGATGAGCCTGAACAGATAGATATTGTTCAGATTGCTCAAGAAGTAATTGCCGATGTAGAGACTATTGCACAGATAGTTGATGACACTGATGCTGGCATTACTGATTCTGTTCCAGTTGATATACCCACCACATCATCTCCAGCAGCTGAAAACATTGAACAATCTTTGGAGTCTTCACCAAAAATTGTGTCAAGTGTTGATGTTAATGAGGATAAAAAGAGGATTGCTGAGCTAGAAGAGATGGTAGCAAAACTCATAGATGCGAATGAACAGTTGAAAGCATCGAATGAACGAAAGAAGAAAAGGTTAGAAGAGTTTTGGGCTACTCACAATCAGAATCTTGAAACTTTCAAAGCTTTAGATGCTGATTATCTGAAGATGAAGGTTGATTATGGAAAGTTGAAGTCTGACCATGAAACTTTGAAGGAGGAACATGAAAATCTGAAGTATGACTATAAAGAGTTGAAGGCTGAATGCAATACTCTTGATGCTGAGAAAGAAATGTTGGAGAAATGGTTAGAAGAAACCAAATCGAAAAAATCAGGTTCTGCGTCAGATAAAGATTTTTCAGATGAAGAGATGGAAGTGACTGAGCAAACTCAAGAAGCAAAAGTTTATTATACTAGAGCACGTGGCACGAAAAATGTGGGCATAAGGGTTGAGTCTCCAATTGTTATTCCCGATGAAGCTGCCGCTGATTCTGTCAATTTTGACAAGGCTGAGGGAAAAAGAAAGTTGGATGCTGTGCCGGAGATTACTGAAGAAGCATCTGTTTCTAAGAAAGCAAAAACTGATGAGACAGTGCAGATTGAGCCGATTCAATCTGTGACTATAGCTGAAACTGAGGTGGTAGAAATGGCAAAGGTTGATGATACTGTGAAAGTAGCTGAAACTGGAGAAACAGTTCAGATTGAGCCGATTCAATCTGAATCTGTATTGGTTGAAGAAGTGCCTAAAGTAATTGAAATGGTTGAGAATGTGCCTGAAACTATGACAGAAAAAATAAGTCAGTTTGAGCCGGTTCAAACTGATAATGCACCTATGATACAGGCACTAGATGACTTAGACGACATTGATTTTACTAAGTCTGAACCAGAAGCTGAGCCTGAAGCCAATCCAGATCATGAAATTCCAGCTGACTTGCCTGAACGCTTTGCGTATCTTGAGAAGATGAAGTATAATGCAGTGTATCTGAATGGGCTGACTGTGAGTCAAATTAATGAAGAGTATGAGAAATGTTTGATAGCTCAAGATAAAGCTGCTGCTGATGAGAAAGAATTTATAGTTGAAATGGGTGAATGGACACCATTACAAGAGAGTTTGAATATTGATGATTTACCTCCACAAGAGCTTTATCATCAAAATCCGGAAGAGATGTCCAGCAGAAATATACGAGAATGGTTGAGTTCAAGGAACTATCCATACAAGACATTGAAAAGATTGAAGCATGGGTCACTGAAGAAGATTGTGGAAAGTTTTATGAAGACAGAGAAAATGTACAATCATATGTTTTATCTGGATTACAACAACCCACAATATTATGAGCTGACAAAGAGATATAAAGTACTCGGACCAAAGGAGATACCGGTAATGGCTTTACCAGAGGATGCGCATAAAAAGAGGAAGGAGTTGATAGATATGTTCCCAAGCGAAGCTAAGTCATATAATATACCTATGGACGTACGAGAATCATGGCATAAATCAGCCACAGCAGGTGATATTGTGAGATCACTGCTGAGCAAGGGTCAGTCGGTTGCTGAACTTCTTGACTCCATGATCGTACCGGAAAAGTCCAAAAAGGTAAAAATCATTGCATGGTATGACGAGGTGTTTGATGCGTTCTTGATTAAAAGAGTAAATGGTTTATGCGATGTATACCATTACTACTCTAGTATTTTCAAGTTGGAGGTGCAAGACTTGAAGGAGTTGCACAAGCTGAGACTGATCAATCACACGCATGCTGAGCGTGGTGATAAATGCGCAATGTTGCTTGATGCTGGAATTAGCCGAATGCCGAAGTTTTTGGAGTTTAGAGGACAACAGGAGGATAGTGCCTATGTTCAATCGAAGAAACAGAGGAAACAGAAGAAGTTGGTGGTGAGTGAGGATATGTATTTGGAAGAATTTTCTGACGAATACTTTGACAAGGTAACTGATCCGGGGTTAAAAGTGTTTGATGGTTCTCAAGCGTCGAAGCCAATCCTTAAAGTTTTCTACAATCAGGAAACTTTTGAGCTGAAACTTGTACGAAATATGGATGATTGGGATAAGGACATGATCACCTTATTCAGTACATTTGAGCTGAAATTATTGCATCCATCCTACATTGATCACCTGAGGAGTTACAGAATGGAAAGATGCAAAGACAAAGTTGCTGAAGCTGATCGAAACTTGTTTGTGGTGGTGATCGAGGTGATTGCAGCTGCATCAGAGAAGATACGTGTAAGGAAGGCATTACTCAATGCTAACCTTGTGAAAGTTGATATTCCAGAGATAGAGTTCATGCGAGTAACTGCGAAGGGTACATTGGAAGTGCAAGTCAAAGGGAAAGAAATGCCATTTGAATTTTACGCTAATATTGATTTTGCAGGTTTAACTTTTGATTCTCTGAAACGAATGAATGCCTGTGCTATCCTTACAAACGAGTCAAAGCCTAGACAAGCAAAGATCGCAGAAAAGTTCAAGTCATGCATCGAGGAAGCGTTGAAAGAGCAAGAAGAATATAAAGGAAAAGAGTTGCTGGATGTCAAAGAAGAATCTGAAGATTGGTGAGAGAGATTGATGCTGAACAAGATGAAAACTGTTTGAAGATTTTGTTGAAGTCCAAAGATAAATCTTAGGGGGAGTACTATTAGGGTTATTTCCAGTTAAGATTTACTTTGTACTTATTTTATACTTTGTGTATAGTTTAGGGTTTATTTTGTTATTTTCCCTAAAATGTATTTTGTTGCTTAAAGCATGTAGTGAGAGAGTGTGAGGAGAGAGTCTGAGTCACATATTCACTTTAGAGAGAGAACTAAGTGTGTGTGATTTATTTTTCTCCTACATTTGTACTGCAGATTTGCTTTGATCATCAAATACAAGAGAATTATTTAGTAATGAATTGTGTTTGTGATTGAACTGTTTTGTTTGTACGAATCATTCTGATCTTGTGAGTAATATCGATCCAATTGTATAAACTGTTTGTGTATAAACAATGTGTGTGTATGAATATGGTGTGTGTGGGTGGGGGGTATGATGAAAGATGTACAAGCAACAACCGAGAGTATTAACAACATCACATATCACTAATTATGGATTTCAAATTATGTTTGCTTAACAGATCAGCATATATACAAGCAACAACTGAGAGTACCATATATTCACCACCAAACTTCAATTTTAACAACTTCTGATCAACACATTTATCTCTAAATTAAGGATGACACTATTCAAGCAAATGTGAACAAGTTAGCCGGTGACCACTCTGAGGAAACTTCAAACTAATGTGATCATGCTACAACCTAGACAACTACATCTACGGGTGTGAACCAACAACATTAACGGATACCAATCATCTTACTACTATAATTCTTTGCTGAAACACAAGTCTCACTACTTTAAAATGTTCGATTATGGACATCTACATACATGTGCCAACAGAAAAAAAAGTACTAAAATGTTTGGCACTATTGAAGGAAGAAATCCAACAAAAATAAAGACAGATGAAGAAATCCATTATCAGTCTTGCTTGGTATTAGGTATGTTCTTTTTTCTTATCCATTTCATTTATTTTCACAATGTTATCTTATAGCTACCTAAGAAGCATTAGTTCCAGATATATTTAGATGGGAATGAATTCATGATTAGTAGTCACATATAATCTATAGCATAATATATTGGTCATTTGGATTGAAGGAGGTTAAATTGTAGAACTAGGCCAGGTAAGATCAGGTCGCATAAACGTAAGACTTGCTCATGAATGGATCTAACAAAAATAAACAAGTTGACACTAGAATTAATGATTGGTAGCTTATTCAAGTTGTATATATAAGCACTTTGGATAGGTCATGGTGGTTTTGATTAAAACTGAATCATTTGATACTGATACAAGGTCAAGTACTGTTCTCATAAATTGTTACATGTAGTTTTAAGTCAAACAAGTGCAGGAGTTTAGCGCATTCTTGCAGCTACTTTGATGTTGTATTGTAGCAAATTTAGAGACTAAATTGTGATAAGAGTTATGGTAGTTAAAGTTTTGTTCGACATGAACTGATAGGATGAATTGAGTTAGTTGAGGCTACGTTTTTCGGACCATGTTGTAATCTAAAATCACAGATTCAAAGATCATAAAATGCACACACGATCAAGGCTCACACTGATGTTTTATTTATGTGGTTCAGGTAAGCGTAATGTATGAGATTGAAGGTTGTTTGGTTTCGGGTCTTGCTACAAGTTATATCATTCCACTTATTGATCCAAGGCATAGAAATCTTTAATAAAAGTGTAGCAAAATTGGTTCTTGAAAAGAAATCTTTAAGATTAGTCATTGTTTTTTGACAGGGTTATTTGGTTCTTGTGAAGTTAATGTATTTTATTCTATTTAGTTTTTCAAATTATTTATTAGAATTGGTTCTTGCAAAGAAACCTTGATCAGACATGGCATTTTTAGCTGGTTTAATTGGTTCTTTGTAAAGTAAATTTATTTTGTTCTATTTAATGTTTAAAATTATTTAATTAAGTCTAATGCTGTTACAATGAAGTTTTATAAATTATTGTTGTAATATCATCTAATGAAAGACAAAGAGGATCGTCGCTGCATCGCGCGGGTTACCTGCTAGTATATATATATATATGGGAGGGTTCATTTGAGAAGACCAAATATTGCGAGAAGTGAAAGAAATAGCTAAATTCTTCATTTTTTTCAACTAAAAACGGTTTTAGCATAAAAAAAAAACTATAGAAATGCAATATTTATTCATTAAGTTTGATATTCAAAAAATAAAATTGAATAAATTTCGTTTATTTGTTAAACCTACACATGTGGAACTAAAGTCATGTGTAAGTTATGTTACTTACACATAACCTACACATGTGTAGGTAAATTTAAAACGCTAAAAATACATATGTAAAAAATATTTTAATAATTTTTTTAGTTTATACATTACACATTTGTATGTAGGAAGTGAATTTATTTAAAAAACTAAATCATTGATAAGTTTTTTAGTGATTTAGGTTTCTTCTTTTTCTTCTTGTTATATATGAGTCTTCTCAAATGAACTTAATCATATATATATATATATATATATATATATATATATATATATATATATATATATATATATATATATATATATATATATATATATGTGAAGAAAGTAAATACGGTGATATTGCACGTGTAACTTACACGTGAAAACTCTCAAAACTGCGTTTTGAGTAGTTTTGATTAAAACAAATTAGAAACATTAAAATTAATTATGAATATTTGCCTTGTCATTCTCCAGAGAATCAGTATTCAAAATATATTCCTATTTCAACCAACTCATTTTGTTACTTGTTCTTCTTGCTCTAAATGATCCCTGTTCACTCATTCTTCCTCTCATCGGTGTGACACCCCGCCCGGCGGCGGAAAACACCGGGCCCGTCAAGTGAATTGGATATCAATAGTACAAAGCACATGGCACTAAACGCATATTTTAATATCATCAAAGTAATAATGTCATGCCATAAATAAAGCAATAAATAGTCTTAAAACCGTAATAAAAGCCGACAATAATAAAGTTTATTTAATTCTAGGTCCAAAGCATCCTAAATGTCTTGTGGCCTAAAAGTCTCAAACTCCACCTGAAATACGTGTAAAATTAATAAGTTAGCTAAAGAATTAGCTAGTGAGTAAAACACAGTTAATAGTACGTAATATGAAATCCGAGATCATTATAAATATGTTTCGCAATCTTATGTGTATAGCAATTGCATTATATATCTAAACCGTGACCATAGAAACACATAAAAACAAGTATCATAGACCCCGCAGGGTAACCTTTAGCAACAAGTCATGAGGAACCACTCATGTTACAATTACTGATAATTATCGTTTAACCATCATTTAACCGTCTCGATATATATAAATTATCAATAAATGTTTAAGCATCGAAGGGACATAGCATCGTAGCAACAAGCATTACAAATAGTAACTAGTAACCAACACGTAGAATAACATAGAATCATCGGGTCTAATCACCTATCAGGCCATTAGTGTAGGTGGGCTTGTCAGGCCATTAGCGCTAATATCATACCGGTGGAAATTACAAGATAATATAAATACTATTGTCTAACACATAATTTCGCATCATGCGGCCAAACAAGATTAACACATCTAATGATCTCATTTAAAAAATAGAAACAAAAGAAAAGAAACCGTAGTATCATAGGAACACGTATTTCAGCCCCAAAAACGTAAACAGAAAAAGGGTGTGAGTTTACTCACCTCGAAAAGCAAAGATAACCAAAATAGAAATGTAGCTATGACGAACCGAGGGTTGCCCAAATATTAGTACCACCTAAGTAATTGGGAAACGAAACAATAGTATCAAGAATCACAAGTCCGAGATCTAGGGTTTTGGAGTATAATTTAGGGATTAGGGTTTTTGAAATTCGAATTGGGATTTAGGTACGAAAGTAATTCTATCTTCGTATTGTAAATATTTTACAAGAGTCCGTTTTAGTATTTTCTTTACACACTTTAAATACTTGTATAAATACTTATAGCCTTAAAACATTATCGTTTGCATAAATGTATTAAAAATTTTACAAGTTAATTCTCAAAATATATATATATATATATTTAACTTTAAAGGTGTTATTTAGGTTTTTAGAAAATATAGTTTAAATGTTTAAAATGTGAAATTAAAGAAAAGAGGGTAAGGAGACTCGAACCGGGGATCTACAATGTTCACAACACACATCCAATCCGCTGAACCAGAAGTTCTTTTTTGTTATTAAATTCGTTTTAAAATCTTTTAACCATTTACAAGCCCTAGATCAAAGAATCACACCACCCACTTTGAACATTACAAGCCCTAGATCAAAGAATCACCCAATTCGTTCGATTTAGTTAGTATAATCCCAATCCAATAGAGGGCTTTTGATCTATGCTGTAACACGAGAATTTTGATATATTAAACTTACTTGATGGTATGGTTTCGAGCTGGAGAAAGATGCGACTGTTCTTGATGAAAATTCGCTATTCTGAGATGATATGAGATAAAACAGATGGATTAGGAACTTCGCGAAGAACTCGATGATCAATTTAGTATATTGTGGATGCTGAATTGGAAAGAGTCTCGTCCAGGGGGGTCATCATAGGCTTCATACGGTCGTTTTGGTTCAGGCTCTCTATACTAAGTCCCAGTCCAAGTAACGAGCACACTAGATCTGATGTCGGCGCTCTCACAATGAATTAAGAGAGGCCATGCATGGTCGGTCATGTTTGTCTCTAGAATCAAACTGTAGCCACTCGTGATCCATCTGTACAAACATAGCTAAAAAGTCAGAAAAAATGACGGGAAAATGAAAAAGAAAAACATGAAAATTGGGCAAACAGAAGGGATGCACGACCGTGCTTTGACCAGGCACAGTCGTGCTTAGGTCAGAGTTCACGGGAACACAGGCTGTGCGCTAACCAGCACGATCTGTGCGTTCATAGGGAAGCACGGTCGTGCGCAGGCCAAGCACGTCGTGCTTGAGCCAAGATTCTCTGAAGCACTGGCTGTGCGCCATCAGCAATACCTCTCCTGACTAGAGCACGGTCATGTGTCTGAGGAGCACAATCGTGCTCTGTACCTGCTACAGTAATGACGAAGAAAAATCCCGAAAAGCTCAGAAAAATCACTACTATTTGCCACAAAAATCAAAATCTAACAAAGGGGAAAGGATCTAGAAGACACTAACAAGATAAACAACCCTAAAAACTAAGATTTCATGCAACAATCAGACAAGAATGGTGTTCATCTCCATTCAAGCCCTAGAAACCTAAAAACTATGAATTAAAACACAAAAAGAGTAGATAGATCGAAGTTACATACTAAGATTGAGAAGGAATTTGGAAGAAACGAGTGGAATGGAGTGAAATCACGAGTTGGTACTGTAGATCGAGTGGGTGGCTGTAATGGAGGTTAGGGAAATGTGAAAGTGAATTGTGGAGAAGAAGATAAGAGTAAAACACTAAATTCCCGTTTAAACGCATGGTCGTGCCCTTTGAGGCATGGTCGTGCCCTTTTGGCCACGCACGGTCGTGCACCTCATCAGGTTTTACATTTTTCGACATTTTTACTCATTTGGGCACCAAAACATCAATTCCCTTCGATTATACACTCGCAAAAACAACTGAAACAAACCAACGGATGTTTCGGATCTTCACATGTCACCCTCTCTCCTTCAAGATGCAAACAAAGATTTAAAAAACTCGTACAAAAACAACAACAATAAAAAAAATAAAAATAACAAAGTAAATAAACACACGAACATCCGGGCTCCCTCCCGACAGGGCTTAGTTTAAGGAGTCCATAGCTAGACTCATGATTCCCGAATTTATTTGTTCTTGGGGTGGAGTGCAAGAACCTTGATATGTCGAAAAATATACATATTTGCTCTTCACATTTAACCCAAAAAAGGTTATTAATCGGTTGTAAATTCATTAGTTTAAGTACTTATTTGTGGTTTTTGTGATTTTACAGCTAATGTAACCTACCGATGAAAAGAATGAAGAAAAAACGAGTTTCGGTGCAAAAATTGACAAAGTTCAGATTTGAGCATGGTCATGCTCATACCAAGCACGGTCATGCTCAGACCAAGCACAGGCAGTACACAAGGTAGTGCTGCATATTTTGGTCTGAGCATGGTCATGCTCAGAGCAAGCACTGGCAGTGCTCAGACCAAGCACGGTCGTGCTCAAATCTTCGAGCCCGGAAGCACAGGTAGTGCTGCACATTTGGTCTGAGCACGGTCGTGCTCAGACCAAGCACAGGCAGTGCTCAGACCAAGCACAGGCAGTGCTCAGACCAAGCACAGGTAGTGCTGCACATTTTGACCCAAGCACTACCGTGCTTGGTCTAAGCACGACCGTGCTCTTCCAACCTCGAGACGGGAATCGAGATTTAGCTAAAAAAGGAAACTGTAAAGTGTCTGGGCAAGAAAGTTAGTACTGTAGCTACGAGCACTACCTGGAGCATGGTCGTGCTCCAGGTAGTGCACTGATAGAGTATAAATTATACATAATTCCCGTGTAGCATTTGTTTGCGTTTTAGAGTCGTTTTAGTCGGTTTTTATAGGGTTTTATATAGTACTTATATTTTATTGTTTTATAGGCCCTAAATTTATGAATGGTTGAAAAGAGCGCGAAAAAAGAAGAACGTAGGAAAAAGTTTATATAGCGAAACGGAGTTATGAGCGAACCGGAGCGCGAAAACGAAAATGTGGATCAAAAAAAGGGGGTCAAGACGCTACGCGGCCAGCCCCCCTTTTCTCACCGCGTGGCGTGGCGTGGAAGGGTTCTTTTGACGCGTTTTTGGCCCGTTTCGCTATATAAACTCCTCTAACTTAAACCCTAGCCTCCAGGTACGAATGGGAGACGAAAAATAGCAGTTTGGAGGTGTTTTTGGAGGCTACGAAGACGAAACAACGTGTCGGAAGCTCGTGGGATTGAAGATTGCATCTTGGATCACTCGGGTTACTTCGTTCTTTCGTTTTCGTTTATTTTAATCATGTTCATTACTTTTGAATTTGCGTTTGTTGGTATGATTGTGATTGGCTAAACTCGTAGAACCATCTAGGCTTTATGTTGAGTCGTTGACGTTATTTTGAACTTGTGTTTGATTGTTGGTTTATGGTTTACGTTTAATTAAAGTTTGAATCTTTATTACCATTTGATGCATGATATATGTTTGCAATGGTTTGATTGATATTATTATTCCACGTATTCTTGGTGATTGTCTATGTCACGTAATAGGATTCGTTTTAGTCATTAACTTGCGTTGTGATTAATTGTGGTTGATTTGCAATAAAACCATAGTTTTAATAATATTAGTTAAATTGGTAATAACGTATAGCTAATCTAGATAACCGTGAGGTGATAGGTTATTAACAAGTCTTGGTTGATTAATTTGCTAGGTTTAGGTTTTTGTGAAAATTCCGGCTTAGTATTATTTATTAACTGTGTTTGTTGAATCAAATGGTTGGGTTTAAATGGCTTTAAGGATTGTATCGTGAGATAGATCTTTAGCTTGGGTCAATTAAGTGTAATATGATTAGGTAATCGTGAGGAAACTTAATCCCATAACCGGTGTGCTAATAACTTAATAGTTACTCTTTAGGTTTCTTCTCGAAAAGGGTCGAGGGTCTTAATTAGGGAAGCTTTTAAGTGAATAGGTCTAGATCCCGGTTCCATAACCATTAGTCCAACGTAAGCGATAATTGAAGTTAACGATGATTCTAGCCTATGTGGTTCGTCTTCATTTCTCTATTTTAAATCCGTCTTTTAATTCGTCAGTTTCTAGTTTTAGTAATTTACCATTTTTAGAAAGTTTCCATTTTCTATTAAGTTTCTATTTTTAGCAGTAAACCCCCCTTCCAAATACTCTTTCTAATTAAAGTTCGTGTCTTGTCAGTTGAGTCTTAGTTAGTTAATTAGCATAATATATAGAGTCTGTGGGTCGACACCCGGACTTACGTTTCACTATATTACATCTGATCGGTCCACTGCCGGTTGTGTGTAAGTTAGTTAGTTTGTCTAGGTTTTATAAATTTAAAACTTAGGTGTTTTTAGTTGTTTATTTTATATATATATTGCACGCATCATGCACATCTGCAGAATTGTATAAAAAGCCTCATTTTCATCCATTTCGTGTGGTGGAGAGTGGGGAGCCATTTCCACTCAAAACCAACCATTTTTAAGTGTTTTTGGAGTCCTTGAAAGCCATAGAAGATTCAAGAATCATCTATCCTTCTCCTTGCTTGCTAGTGGTTTGTATATTAGTAGTTTTTAATTATGTTTTTAGGTAATTTTGTCATGTTTGTTGTAGTTTTTGTAAACCTTTTGGGTTAAACACTTATATTATCTAGATTAGGATTACACTTATGCTTTGATGATGAATTACATATGGACTTTTGGTGATGTTTTATGTCAAGTTCAATGATGAAGTTATGTTGATGTTTCAATGATGTTGTGTAACATTTGCCCCGAATCAAACCTGATATAAACCAAGCCAAACTCGTTTCATTTTTTTTTTGTATATTATTTGTATTCGCCTAAATAAAATTATTAATTTGTTATCTAAATCATACTCAATCATATATTGTTTAATTAAATTATAAAGCTTATTCTCTAAAATAAGTGACTTTATCAAAATAACTATGTAAACAAATCTTATATGGTTAATACGTATTAAATATTTTTTTTTATAAAAGTTAATTAGTTAATTTGGTTAGTTAAGATTTAATTTAACAAGACTAACTTGAGGGACTATTTATGACACTAATGAAACTTATTTTAAATACACGAAATCACTTAATAACAAACACACATAGTGAAAGGGCCAAAGTGTAACATCATTTTAAAAACAAAAGAGCCACCTTCTTCTTCACGTTTTGGCAAACATTTCCGGCAACTCCGACGTTGATTCCGGCGAGCCGCAAAACTGTTGTTTAACCCGATTCACTTCAAACTAAACGGATTAGACCCGTTTACCATGCGATTCGAACCCTACACTTCATTTTGAACTAGATTTTCCGCCACCAAACCCGGCTTCTAGCAAATCGGCTCAAAGATGGAAACCAAAATCGTATCTCGATCAAATTACGCTTAATACTCAAAATAGATCTAACAGAATCATTCCTTATATCCATCAAAACATAATCATCAAGTCAAATTTAACAAAAATCGCGGGATTGTATTGATTTTCTTTCCAATAACACCGAATGAAACCTCTTATACGGGTGGATCCATTTAGAAAAATATAACACTAGTTAAGTTATGAAAAAAACACTCTCACGCCTCCATCGAATCTTCCCGTATCAACAATTACAACGTTGCACGTGATATGATCGATGTTTGATCCATGTTCAGTCGCGTCTTTGCTTCTTCCAATTTTTTTCAAATCTGTATCAATTCAGGTATCACTTACATTCATTATCCTTGTTTTTACATAAGCAACAAAATCCTTAAGTTAAATTTTGATTTCAAAGTCTATTAATCAGTCAATTGGATCGAACTGGATGTTAGGGTTTATAGGATTTGGGGATATAACCAAGTTGGCATATTTCACTATTCTTATGCGAATCAAAATCAGTAAAAACGTAGCAGCACAGTTGGTAAACTGCATCAATACGGCTTACGGGCTAAGAGACCCGGGTTCGAACCTGGCTTCTCCCCTTTAAATTTTATTTTCTTGTTTTCTTACTTTTTTTTTTATTAAAAACTAGAAACTAACATTTAATTATTTCATTAATTAATTATTAGTAAAACATAATTTAAAATGTCTTTTTTCTCAAAATCGTAAACTAATTAAAGAAAATGTATACAAATCATTTGATGAATCTCAAATATTTATAGTTGGGTATTGAAGTTTATTTTAATCAACTCAAATATTTATAGTTAGGTATTGAAGTTTATTATAATCAACTCTTTATTACAAATTAATCACTTAACTAGTTATTATCACAAACTATTACACAAATTAATCAACTCTTTAAATTTTATTTTCTTGTTTTCTTATTTTTTTTTATTAAAAACTAGAAACTAACATTTAATTATTTCATTAATTAATTATTAGTAAAACATAATTTAAAATGTCTTTTTTCTCAAAATCGTAAACTAATTAAAGAAAATGTATACAAATCATTTGATGAATCTCAAATATTTATAGTTGGGTATTGAAGTTTATTTTAATCAACTCACATATTTATAGTTAGGTATTGAAGTTTATTATAATCAACTCTTTATTACAAATTAATCACTTAACTAGTTATTATCACAAGCTATTACACATTTGTTATTCATTTAATTATTATCGTCATTATTATTATTATTAATATTATTATTATTATTATTATTATTATTTTATTAATTTTATTAGTATTACTATTACTATTACGATTTGACTTATTTTTCAAGTGAATTAGATCATTAAAACATCATGCATTTTATCTACGTTATTTACACAAATATTACTCATTAGTATTTAAGTTCTATTAGTTATTTGATAAATATTATTCGAACAAATCATTTTTTTCAAAGCTATTGTCATTTAATACAATATAATCTAAAACCCCCAAATCCCTATTAGAAACCCTAGTTTCCGAATTATCTTTAGAACACTAAGTTCATTACTCTAATTTAAGACACCTTCTTTAGGCTGACTTCTTAAGAAGATCCATCGGTGCCTTATTCTTCAAGTATTTAAGTTCCTCATTTGCAATCACTCATGAGAGTATTCATAGCCCCTTTTTGATTTTACATTTTGGGGTGATCTCATGTGAACCTATTTAACATGTTTTATCATTTCAAAAGTTTATCATGTTATTCATTTCATTAGTTCAATCAATTCAATTCATGTTTATGTTATTACTTGCAATTATGTGTGCATAGCTTGATAAACATTGATTCTTGCATAATCATTAATTTATTGAAACCGACAGTTACTAATGATAGATCTATTGGTCAAAGGACCCACCCCCTTGATTCTTGGGTGATTATAACTGAGTTTATCAACATGTGACTCTTGTCCCTATTCATCAACAGCTTAATCTTTGTGATTACGTGGCTGCAGTTTATCAAGGTTTGATTATGCGTTTGTCTTGTATGTTACACATTTGCATTATGGGTTTTGACATAACATGAGAATTGAACACTTTTAATCATTTTGACTCTTTTGATCATTTTAATCATATTTTTTTTTTATGTATCTAAACCTGTGTTTACTCACCAGCTAATTCGTTAGCTGAACAAATACTTTTCACATGATTTCAGGTTATGCAGTTTATGTGATTTCTACAAGATGTGAACACTTAAGGATATGTTTGGACCAAGAATAGTAACGAAATATTTATTATGTTGTATCGTATTTATTTGGATCATTGTATGCATTTATTGTCTTTAAATGAAATTGGGATTTAAAGATTATTAAACTATTTTAGTACCATGAGCTACGAGCAATCAATTCACTATCGCCCGCCCCGATGTTTCCGCCAACGGTCGGGGTGTGACATGTTGTATGCTTGTCCAAATTTTTATTGTCATGTGATGATGAATGTTAGGAAGTTGACATGTTGAAAAACCCATCTTCTTGATATTTGTTTGTAAATCTTATAAATGAATTTTGTAGGATTTATGCCATGATATTAGAAATGATGATTGGAATGTTAGATGACATGAAATTAGACAAATATGCTTTCCTTCACAAGATGTTTGAAAAGATAATTGTGATGTTGTAATTTCTTAAACTTGATAGATGTGTAGGTTTGGAATTGTGGCCACAATATCTAGATTTGCATGACTTAGTTTAAGAATTACAAGTTGGAATATTTCATAATTTTGTCTACTTTATGTAATTATTGGTGATTAGGATGTGATTATCGTTCTAGTTTTCTTTTAATTATGAAATTAAGATATCTTAACGGATGACTAGTTTATCTTTAGTTCTTGACATGAAAAGAAATCAATTGAGCTCAAGTGCATGATTTTAGGTGATTATGATGTGTTTATCGTTCTAATTTTCTGAAGAATCATTTTAGTTAGATATCTGTAACCGGAGTCTAGTTATACTTTTAAGAAATTGACTTCACCATTAGTGTTCTTTATCATCTTAGCTAAGTGGATTTTTAGTCTATATAATATATTATTTTAACTGTAGTATCTCATTAGTTTAGTATTTTAGTCTTAGTAAAAACACTCTTGCTTATTCGATCGGTTGAACATCAACAAAAATTCATTATTGAGAGCCACCGTATCCACGGATTGATATCCGGTTCTTACCTTTTACTATATTACTAATCGATAGGTACACTTGCCTATTGTGTGTGATTTAGTATTTTTTTGGTGAAAACCCTTTTTGAAACTAAATTTGTGTGAAAAATATTTATTAAAAATATATATACTTTCACGCACATCAAGTTTTTGGCACCGTTGCCGGGGATACGGTGATTTCGAGAACGATTGGAGTTGGTGATTTAACCATTTGTTGATATTTTGTATATACTTGTTATCTTTGTTTGTAAATTTTTGTTGTGTTTCTTATTTTTATTCTATTTTGTTTTTAGTTATTATTTTTATTATTTTATTTTACTTAGTTTATTTTTCATTTATTTTGTTTATTTCTATTTTTATTAGTATTAATATTAGTATTTTTATTTTTACCTTTACTTTGACTTTTATTTTTACTTTTACTTTTACTTTTACTTTTATTTTTATTTTTACTTTTATTTTTATTTTAATTTTTACTTTTACTTTTACTTTTATTTTTATTTTTATTTTTATTTTTTTTGTTATTTTTATTTTTATTTTTATTTTTATTTTTATTTTTATTTTTATTTTTATTTTTATTTTTATTTTTATTTTTATTTTTATTTTTATTTTTATTTTTGTTTTTATTTTTATTTTTATTTTTATTTTTACTTTTACTTTTACTTTTACTTTTACTTTTATTTTTATTTTTATTTATTTTCATTATTTTTATTTTTTTATTTTATTTTTATTTTTATTTTTATTTTTTATTTTATTACTATTTATTTTATTATATTTTTATATTATTGTTATTACTCTTTTTGTTTGAGTATCTTTTGTAGTTTCTCTCTTGGATCATTACGAAGGAGCCTATTTTTTGGAAACTACGAGCTATATTGTTCCATCTGGGGAGACCTTGCTTGGGGCTGAGTTGATGGGAGGATGTGCACATGGTTTGTATCTTTCGATTTGAAGATTGTGATCACACACTTGTCCGGACTTTGGCAGGAGAGTATTATTCTTTCTCACATCCATGCATTTTCATGTCATCATTTTACTATGCATTTTTTGTTGCACATTGGGGACAATGTGCAATTCAAGTGTGGGGAGGGATATATATGAATGTGAACTTTTCTTGTCCTTAATTTTTTTGCAAGAATCTCTAACACTAATTTTTGTGGCATCTAATAAATTATTTTTGACAAATCAACCAATTAAGCAAGATAATTAAAAATGTGTTTTTGCAAAAGAAATAGTCGATAAGAGAAGCGAATGAGCCAAAGTCAAACTTTTTTTGTGGTAACCATAAAGCGTGTGAACTAACTGATGAACTACATGTCATGCCTTACACACCCCACCTCCTTCCATTTTCATGAGTGAGTTTTTTTTTGAGCCATTTTAGCTTTATATCACATCTTAGCTTTTGTTTTTGTGGATTGAGTGTGCCGGATGTTTTATACATTTTAGAACTTGTGCTTTATATACATTTCAAGATCACAAATTAAAACATTGCATAAAAATGATTGAGGCATTAGGATACCCACCTTCTTCGACCTTTTTCATTTTTTTCAACTACCAGAACTTAGCCACTAGACAACCTTGTTGAACCCCACTTGTGCTTTCATATTTTTACCCAAACATTTGTATAAATATACACTACACCACACCTAAACCTTTTATTTTTTACCTTTTTTTTTTTGTTAAAACTCGGTCGGTTCTTATATTATCTTCTCATTTGTTTAGTTAGCTCAATTAGTCTTTTTTTTTGTAAGCATGCCCATATATTAGTGAAGTATATATCTTTGAAAAAAAAGTGAAAAAAAAGTGGAAAAAAGAAAAGAAAAAAAAAGAAAAAGAAAGGAAAAGAAAAGAAAAGAAAAGAAAAAAAAAGAAGAAAAAGAAATCGAAAAAAAGAGTTTTCACCACAATTAAGGTGAAAAGGTACCAAAGAAGAGAAAGTTTTGTGTGCTTTAAGATGAAATTCACCTCCTCTTCATTCGGAAAAACCATAACGGTTTTATTATTAGTTTTGTAGGAACTATTTAGTTACATAACCGCCGAGTTTTTAACATCTTTTAGCCATTTTTTTCCATTCCAAATTCCACACCCTAACTACCACCTAACCAAAACCCAAACCAAGGCCTCTTGATTTATTCAATTGTTTTATATTAGTTGATGGAGATTTGATTTTGCACAAGCTTATGATAATGTATGATTTATTGACTTGGCGTTGAGTGTTCTAAACATACTCCTTACATGTATGTCCATAAATCAACCGAGTGCGTGCGAACATTGTGAGAGGGTAAGGTTGTGCATGTTAGAGATTCAAGAGGCGAAACATGGCTTATTAATTACCATTACACTTTTTATCAATTGCTTCTTTGATTTCGACTAATTGTTTTTACACCTTTTGAAGTTATTTTTCTTATAGTTAATTTTTTTATTGTTGCCATTGGAGATCTTGTTCATTTGAGTTTGCTTGAGGACAAGCAAAGTTCAAGTGTGGGGATGTTTGATATGTCAAAAAATATACATATTTTCTCTTCACATTTAACCCAAAAAAGGTTATTAATCGGTTGTAAATTCATTAGTTTAAGTACTTATTTGTGGTTTTTGTGATTTTACAGCTAATGTAACCTACCGATGAAAAGAATGAAGAAAAAACGAGTTTTGGTGCAAAAATTGACAAAGTTCAGATTTGAGCATGGTCATGCTCATACCAAGCACGGTCATGCTCAGACCAAGCACAGGCAGTGCACAAGGTAGTGCTGCACATTTTGGTCTGAGCATGCTCATACTCAGACCAAGCACTGGCAGTGCTCAGACCAAGCACGGTCGTGCTCAGATCTTCGAGCCCGGAAGCACAGGCGGTGCACCAGGTAGTGCTGCACATTTGGTCTGAGCACGGTCGTGCTCAGACCAAGCACAGGCAGTGCTCAGACCAAGCACATGTAGTGGACCAGGTAGTGCTGCACATTTTGACCTGAGCACTACCGTGCTTGGTCTAAGCACGAACTTGCTCTTCCAACCTCGAGACGGGAATCGAGATTTAGCTAAAAAAGGAAACTGTAAAGTGTCTGGGCAAGAAAGTTAGTACTGTAGCTACGAGCACTACCTGGAGCACGGTCGTGCTCCAGGTAGTGCACATCTGCAGAATTGTATAAAAAGCCTCATTTTCATCCATTTCGTGTGGTGGAGAGTGGGGAGCCATTTTCACTCAAAACTAACCATTTTTAAGTGTTTTTGGAGTCCTTGGAAGCCATATAAGATTCAAGAATCATCTATCCTTCTCCTTGCTTGCTAGTGGTTTGTATATTAGTAGTTTTTAATTATGTTTTTAGGTAATTTTGTCGCCGTTGGGGGTGGTGGCCCAACGGTAAGACGCAAGTCTTTAGGTTCCACAAGGTTAGGGGTTCTATCCTTGGCGGGGGAGGTTTTCCCATTTTATCCGGGTGGGTTTCCTCCTTAGGAGGGGTGTAACGGGGGCCTCTGTGGGGTAGCTCGTAATGGGGTGGTTGCCTTCAGGTGGTCTAACCAGGGGGTTTTCCGGTGTTGCTGTTAAAAAAAAGGTAATTTTGTCATCTTCGTTGTAGTTTTTGTAAACCTTTTGGGTTAAACACTTATATTATCTAGATTAGGATTAAACTTATGCTTTGATGAAGAATTACATATGGACTTTTGGTGATGTTTTATGTCAAGTTCAATGATGAAGTTATGTTGATGTTTCAATGATGTTGTATGCTTGTCCAAATTTTATTATCATGTGATGTTGATTAATGTTAGGAAGTTGACATGTTGAAAAACCCATCTTCTTGATATTTGTTTGTAAATCTTAAGCACGGTCGTGCTTGAGTCAAAATCACGGGCACGACCAAGACATGCGCGGCACGAGCTGAAGACGATCTCGGAAATGACTTGAGCACGGCCGTGCTTGACCTTCGCACGGTCGTGCTCTGACCAATTTCACCGGCACGCCCTTGTGCACAGCCTGTGCTCCCGAGGAACAGCTGAAGCACGATCGTGCTAGTCTGAGCACGGTCGTGCTTGTG
Organism: Tagetes erecta; assembly: GCA_030867185.1. Classification (NCBI taxonomy): domain Eukaryota; kingdom Viridiplantae; phylum Streptophyta; class Magnoliopsida; order Asterales; family Asteraceae; genus Tagetes; species Tagetes erecta. Next base: position 22,505,249 of record CM061497.1, on the reverse strand, counting down.
ACCTGTTTTTCGTAAATTTCTCTTGAAAACGCGTCTTTTCTCCGTACTTTTCTTCGGTGGTTTGTCTTGGCTGTAAAATCACAAAAACCACAATTTAGTACTGAAACTAATGAAATTACAACCAATTAATAACCAAATTCGGGTTAAATTTGAAGAATAAATATGTATATTTTTATACATATCAGAAGAGTTACAACTTGATGAATTTAGATACCAATTAGATAAAAAGGCTAACGGATCCGGGTTTGAGTCGGGCATTCAGGTTCGGGCTTGGGGCAAATGTCACAGTCTCCCCTCCTTATAGAAATTTCGTCCCGAAATTTGCTCAAACCAAAGAAGAAGAAGATGAAGAAAAAGATGCGGATACTTAGCTTTCATTTTGTTTTAATTTTAGGTTCACGTTTTGAATTCCCACGAACTTTGACTATCGGTATCCTGGCTACGGTTGAGTTGTTTGACTTCACGGTCCATAATTTCCAATGGCCGTTCAATAAGTTGCATAGATTCATCAATATGGATATCACCGAGAGGCACAATAAGATTTTCATCGGATAAACACTTTCCAGATTAGAAACATTAGAAACGTGGATCACAGGACAAACACTACTCAATTCCTTAGGCAGTTTCCAGTTCGTAAGAAACTTTGTTATAAGAGAATTCGATCAAAGGAAAGATGAGCATTTTGATTGAGACGCGAGATTAAGAAGTTATTTATTTTAATTTGTTTTGACTCATTGAGAGTTGTTTATTTAACTCTTTTCACTTATAAGAGTTTGAGTGAACTAATTGTATGAGGATTCGAATAGATATTATTTGTTACTCAATATAGAAATGGAATAGGATGCCAACTTGAGAATAAAATATTTTTAAGTATCCGAATTTTAGAATTATTTAAATGACCATCGAGAATAATCATGATTAATAGAACGGATTAAACGAATAAAGAAGACTTACACATAGTTAAGTGACTTAGATGCAATTGGTAAATGAGTAAATAAGTCAAATGAAATTAAAATGATTAAATATGGCCCAACTACACAAGATAAAACTTACTATGGTTCCCATGCACCAACTTTCATAATTCCGTGTGCACCCGTAATCACTTCAGTTTTTGCATGGACTCCACAGTTCATTCGATCACGTGCGAGTCAGAAGTACACAAAAATTTTAAGTTGAAGTGAAGATACGCATAGGTATTGATATCATACCCGATAGAAATAGTACTTGGGAAAATCGGTTTAAGATGATAGGTAGATTGATGATTCAAAAGAAAACTAAAGTTCATTAGGTATGCGTTCCTCATATAAATAGTTTTGTTCATCGATATAGAGAGTCAAGTTCGAGTACAAGAATAGTGACACTTAAGTTTGTGAAAACCGACTCTGTGTGTGTAAGCTGTATTTATCCAAGTTTTCTGATTATTGACCAGTTCATAAGTATTAGTTGATGGTGTACATGTAATAATATAGTTTATTAGGATTTCTAGAAAGATAAGTTTCATGAAATTTTGGTAATGTAGATAATCCAATCTATAGTTCAAATGAATAGATCACTTAGCTCCAATTGGATTCAATTTTTTTTGATGTTTGAATTTATATGACCAACAACTTTAGGTAAACCAGGCGTATTGACTATAGAGGTAAATACATTTATAAAAGATGATGTTGTTTTTTTTTCTATAATGCAGTTTTAAAAGCTAAGTAAAAAGTTGAAGGTTTTAACATTTACCATAGATAGGAGGATTGATTTGAAAATAAATGACACAATTTGTGACATCTGCCCCAAACCCGAACCCGAATGCCCGACTCAAACCCGAGTCCATTGTTTTGTCTATATTCGTAAGTAATCTCCTTAAGTTGCAACGTTTCGTTATTAATATAAGCAAATATTTCAGATTCCATTTCTTTCCGGCTTTAATTAAAGTGATAGAATCTACACATAGTTGATATCTAAGTGTATCTATTTAATTTCTGTTTCAAAATGACTAATTCCAAATATATATAAATTTGTAATTTATAAGATGAATTTTATTATTACTTCTAAGGCTAAAAACGATCATATATTATCAAAAGCAACGTAATGATATAATGACGTCAATTAAAAAAAATACAATACAAGTTAATGTGGTCAATTTATTGTTTAAATAAAGTTGTTAGTTAACTTTGGGTTAAAACTGTTAGCTTTTAAACTCGCCTTGAAGTTAAAATTACTGATGAATAACAAATGAAACCATAGGGGGTAAACTGTAAATAATTAACCTTCCCCCTACATGCGTGTTTTCCGTTTTTCCGGCAAGGGGGTCGCCGGCGCCGGCTGTTTTTCCGGCGATGTTCAAAATCGTCGTTTTTAGTATTTTTAACACATTTAAAGACCGGTAAAATGTTCCTCTACCTGTTTCGAACCCAACCAAATATGTTAACTCGTTTCTACTGCCTTATCGCATCTGTTTCATCCAGATTTACAACACCCAGTTCGTTTTTTTTTTGGGTAAAGGGAATTACCCTGGTGATTCTATTATCAAAAAATAAACACAAGTAGTGTGGAGATGGCCACACTAGTTCAGTCTTGGACATGCCCAAAGACTGTAAAACATACTACAGATATGAAAACAAACGAAAACCTCTACCAAACATATATCATACCACAACTATCTAGCTACTACTAGGAAACAAACAGAACGGTGCACCAATCTTCATCGAAGTCCATATGCATTCATGTCTCTATGGTGTGTTGCGTCCAGTGCTTAGCTTTGATCCTTAAGCTCGTCAACTTATATCTAACAGTTTGGATGACCAATTTACCAATCTCCTCCGGAGGCCTTCGATATTCATTAAAAATTCTGCTGTTTCTCTCCTGCCAGATACTATAAGCCGCTGCCGCTGTTACCAACCGTTTAACTATAGAATCAATATCCTTGCCATTAGAATTAACCCAGTTCGTTTTCTAAACCCATAAAACCCAATTCACCCAAAACACCTGTTCTAATCAAAATCGAGACAACCAAGATCATCATCTCGTCGTTTAGAATGCAACCGTAGCATTAATTTGAATCTTAAATGACCAATTAACAGCCAATTAAAGTCATTTAAACCGTAATCAAACTTGAATCTATTCGTATAGTTTTTAATCAAACCAACGCAATTCAATCGGCATATTCATTCTCCCCAGCTTCTTTTCACTGTCTGCTATTTTAATTTCAAACAAAATCTCAATGAACCTGAGTTTGATTCTCCATCTGCATGTTCTTGTTCATCATCGTTTTTGATTCAATTCGTCCATAATCAAGTAAGACTTTCTATATAAAATTCTCATTATCATGTCTAGATTCAAAACTGAAATCAATTTGATGTTTCACTGATTCAGAGGGATTTAACTGGAGATTTAGGGTTTGTGTTCTTGTTGGATTGGGGATATTTTATTGTTATAAGACAAAACTAATTGAAATCAGATTTTAAACAAAAACCACTTGTTAGCGCGACTGGTTTGCGATGTGTATGGTGAGACGGGCGGCCAAAGTTCGAAACTCGGCCCTCACATAATTATTTAATTTTGCTTCCTTTACCCTCTCTTGGTCATTTTATGTCTTAGTCGAAATATACTTTTAGAGAACGTTTTGCACAACGATTTTATACTCGATATATACTTTTAGAGTTATAAAATGGTTTTATAAATGTCGAGACATGCAAAGGTCTTAAAGATTTTATAAAATGTTTATATAAATAGTTTATGGACTTTACTTACTTTTTTTACTAAATATTATCATTTATCAAGAATTTTGTTATTATTATTACTATTATTTTCCGACGCTACTTTTAACTCAATTATTATGTATTTTAATCGTCTACCGAAAAATCTCCAAATCCCATTTTGAAACCCTAATTCCCAATTGGTACGTTAAAACCCTAATTTTTCAAATTATATTTTGAAACCCTAATTCCCAATTGGTACGTTAAAACCCTAATTTTCCAAATTATATTTTGAAACCCTAAATTCCCAAATCCGAAACCCTAGAAGTCCTAGTTTCTTGATTCTAGTTATTACGTTACTTGCTTCGTTTCTAAATTAGGTTTTCCCGGTTAATTAGGTGATTCTAATATCTGGGCGATCCTCGGTTCTCTCTAGTTACTTTCTTGCGTTGCTATAATCTTTATTGTTCAGGTGAGTAAACTCACTCCCATTTTACTATTTTTGCTTTGCGACTGAAATATGATTCTTATTACTATACTACGGTTTCTTTCCTTTTTTATTCTATTTTCAAATGAGATCATAAAATGTGTTAATCTTGTCGGCCGCTTGATGCAAAATTGTGTGTTAGTGAAAAGTAGTTGTATTATTATGTGATTTCCACCGGTACAATGTTAGCGCTAACGGTCTGACAAACCCACCTATACTTTATGGCACGTTAGGTGATTTGAAACCGGCGATTCTTGTTGTTGATTCTATTTGTTGGTTAGTAGATACTATCCTATGATACTTGTTGCTATGTTACTATGACTCTTCGATGCTAAAACAATTTTTGATAACTTACACATCGAGACGGTTAAATGACGGTTCAATGACAGTTATCATTAATTGTAACATGAGTGGTTCTCATGGCTTGTTGCTAAAGGTTACCCTGTAGGGTCAATGGTTGTTGATTCTATGTGATTCTATTGGTCATGGTTGAGTAATATAACGAAATTGCTATACACATAAGCTTGCGCAACATATTTACATTGATCTCGGATTTCTTACTATGTATTATTTACTGTGTTTTTACTCACTAGCTATTCCCGTAGCTAACTTATTTTACTCATATTTCAGGTGGCATTTGAAGTCGTTTCGTTTGCGTGACACGTAGGATGCTATGGACCTAGAAAATAATAAATAATGACGTTTCAGTTTTTGGATTTAATTACTGTTTTAAGACTATTTATTCCCTGTTACGTCACAACATTGAATTCTTAATAATATTAAAATATATTTCTTAGATGCCATGTGCTTTGTACTTCTGATATCCAATCCACTTGACGCGCCCGGTGTTTTCCGCCGCCGGGCGGGGTGTCACACAATTTAAGTTGTAAGTACTTGGTATTGGAAAACAGAAGACATAGTGTTTGTTGTAAGTCTTTGTGTCATATTGGAGAAAATGAGGAAATCTTGTGTAAATATTTGACCAACATTAGAATAACCAATCCCTTAAAAGAAATCATTTATCATGAAATGCATATATATTTTATCTTAGAAAATAAAATTTTTTTATATATTTTTATTTGGGGAAATAGGGAAATTATTTTAATAGGTTCGAAAACCGGTAGTTTTACAAGTCCATTGATTACATATTGTGTTAAACTAACGAGTTTATAAATAAATGCACTGGGTTTGGATTAGTTTATGAAAACTAGCGGCGTAGAATTTCATCAGTGGTCATATGTATAGATGAAACATTTGATTCAATGAGTTCGAGAATAGTTGTGTAGTGAGTTTTTGTTAGGTTTTGGATAACGAATTTATGGATAGTATCGCGTAGTTGATTAACGAGTACATGTTTTGATGGTTAGTTCATAATTTGATAGTGGATTTATGGTTTAATGATGGGTTAGAAATTGGGTTAAAATCTTTTAGTTAAAGGAGTAGTTTTGAAACAATTTGAGTATAGAAGTCAAGTTGAAATATTTTGAGGGTAACGTTCGATTCAAATAAGTTAGCTTATAAAAATAGCAAATCCGTTAACTTTTATTTAGTTATGGAATTTAGCCTTGACTAGAATTCAGAAATCATGATAAACCTTTGATTGGAGAGTCGATAATCGATTTGGGATTAGAAGTGCGCCTTAGATTGGTCTTTTGGTATTTGTTTTGTAGTTTTGAATAATTCGATTGAGATATGCCTTAGTTTTGATTTGATATGTTTAGTTTACAACAGTGTATTTGTGTTATATGGATAAGCTAGCGAGTATATCACATAAGTATTATTGTAGCTTAGAAACAAATGGAATGATGAAACGTAGAATAACACGGTTTTGTAGCAAAATCTTTGACTGATAGAAACATCCGATGTAATAATAGCACCTCGTTCCATTTAGAATATCATAGAATCTTTTGAAACATACCATAGAAAGTCACTTAGAAGCTTTAGAAACTTTAGAAATTTTGATTAAATGAAATAGTAGTAGTACTTAGAACATCATAGAATCATTTGAAACATAACATAGGAAATCACTTAGAAACTTTAGAAATATTAGTAAATGAATTTGGAATATTATTTGAATCACTATAGAAATTCATTGAAATAATTATAAATCGTAGGAAAGAAAATCATAGAATCATCAAGAAAATGAAATTTTGAAAGCTTAGGAATGTGTCTTGGTTTTGGACACTAATGACTTATCAAAGTGTTAAGTTTGTTTTCAACGTATTCGAGAAAGCGTGCTTTAGCCTATAGGTTCACACTCATCTCGAACATCCCCAGGTAAGCATACAGGTCTCTTAAAGAGATTTTTACGAAATGCTTTGCCTTAGTCAGGATGTCCGTGATACAGACGTTCCCCCTTCCGGATTGCACACGTTCCCACGTTTCAAACTTACTTAAGACGATGATGAGATTCCACAAAGAGAAGATCCTAATCATACAGACGAGTCTCTTGTAACTCCTTCATGAAATCGGATAAGAAATGAGATTAAGAAAATGCATAGAAAGGTTCGTAAAAGCAGAATAAATAAGTTCAAAAGATTTCCTAAGTACATCTATTTGCACTAAGGACTCTTAGGTTATAATCTAGGTCGGTGTGTTTCTAATACCCTATCCTAGTTCCATATAACCATGGCTCTGATACCAAACTGTGACACCCCGCCCGACGGCGGAAAACACCGAGCGCGTCAAGTGAATTGGATATCAATAGTACAAAGCACATGGCACTAAACACATATTTTAATATCATCAAAGTAATAATGCCGTGACATAAATAAAGCAATAAATAGTCTTAAAACCGTAATAAAAGCCGACAATAATAAAGTTTATTTAATTCTAGGTCCAAAGCATCCTAAATGTCTTGTGGCCTAAAAGTCTCAAACTCCACCTGAAATACGTGTAAAATAAGTTAGCTAAATAATTAGCTAGTGAGTAAAACACAGTTAATAGTACGTAATATGAAATCCGAGATCATTATAAATATGTTTCGCAATCTTATGTGTATAGCAATTGCATTATATATTTCAACCGTGACCATAGAAACACATAGAAACAAGTATCATAGACCCCGCAAGGTAACCTTTAACAAGTCATGAGGAACCACTCATGTTACAATTACTGATAATTATCGTTTAACCATCATTTAACCGTCTCGATATATATAAATTATCAATAAATGTTTAAGCATCGAAGGGACATAGCATCGTAGCAACAAGCATTACAAATAGTAACTAGTAACCAACACGTAGAATAACATAGAATCGCCGGGTCTAATCACCTATCAGGCCATTAGTGTAGGTGGGCTTGCCAGGCCATTAACGCTAATAACATACCGGTGGAAATTACAAGATAATATAAATACTATTGTCTAACACATAATTTCGCATCATGCGGCCAAACAAGATTAACACATCTAATGATCTCATTTAAAAAAATAGAAACAAAAGAAAAGAAACCGTAGTATCATAGGAACACGTATTTCAGCCCCAAAAACGTAAACAAAAAAAGGGTGTGAGTTTACTCACCTCGAAAAGCAAAGATAACCAAAATAGAAACGTAGCTATGACGAACCGAGGGTTGCCCAAATATTAGTACCACCTAAGTAATTGGGAAAACCCTAACTTAGAAACGAAACAATAGTATCAAGAATCACAAGTCCGAGATCTAGGGTTTTGGATTATAATTTAGGGATTAGGGTTTTTGAAATTCAATTTGGGATTTAGGTACGAAAGTATTCTATCTTTGTATTGTAAATATTTTACAAGAGTCCGTTTTAGTATTTTCTTTACACACTTTAAATACTTGTATAAATACTTATAGCCTTAAAACATTATCGTTTGCATAAATGTATTAAAAATTTTACAAGTTAATTCTCAAAATATATATATTTAACTTTAAAGGTGTTATTTAAGGGGGCAAGGAGACTCGAACCGGGGATCTACATGTTCACAACACACACCCAATTCGCTGAACCGGAAGCTCTTTTTTGTTATTAAATTCGTTTTAAAATCTTTTAACCATTTAATAACCACACCACCCACTTTGAACATTACAAGCCCTAGATCAAAGAATAACCCAATTCGTTCGAATCAGTTAGTATAATCCCAATCTAATAGAGGGCTTTTGATCTATGCTGTAACAAGAGAATTTTGATAATTAAACTTACTTGATGGTATGGTTTCGAGTTGGAGAAAGATGCGACTGTTCTTGATGAATATTCGCTATTCTAAGATGATATGAGATAAAACAGATGGATTAGGAAGTTTTAGATAATCAAGTGGAATCAATTGGATACAAGAATTACCAGAAACGATGCCCCGGATGTTGAAAATGATACCGTCGCCGGAATTAACTTTGAAGTTTTGATTCAGAAATTGTAGAGAGAAAGAAGAATGTTTTGGGTGTTTGGATTGTGTTAGTCGGCTGTTTAGAGTGATTATGGAATGAATATCTCGTTGATTACGGGTTTAATTTTGGACATGAGATTTTTGGTTTTTGAATCTCAAAATCAATCGAATCAAAATAGTTGTAATATGCGTGATTGATATCAATACAAGTTTTGAACATACCGAGAATAGTTTAGGCGTGATTTTTGGAAAGTTTCGGATGCCAAAAATGGGTAAAACACGCTGTCGCCGGAGTTCGGGGCTTGTCGGAACAGTGTCGCCGGTGATGGACACCGTAAACACGGGCACGCATTGATGGGGGGCTGGGTTTAAGAAAATTTTTAGTTATGGCACTTTAAGTTTGAATTCATTTATATTAATTGTTATAACTTTATATAACTTTAAAACTTGACAAAATTAACCCAAAGTTAATATTTATTTCATTATAACTAACTAATATAACCAGGTTAACTCGTATCGTTTATATATTTGACGTTTTCATATCTATTCGTTACTTTTGACGTTAAATGATTATTTGAGGCTTAATAGCATTTTATTGTTGTAGTATCTCCTTTACAAGAAATAAATTATATATTTTTGAGGTTTATCTATTATTGCATTCACTAATTAATCAGTAAACGTTAGGTAATAGCTTGTAATAATTTTGATCGATTATTTAAGATGGAAAAATCGTAAAGTCCGACATATTTATTTATTTTATTAATGAAGCGTTACAACTTGATGAATTTAGATACCAATTAGATAAAAAGGCTAACGGATCCGGGTTCGAGTCGGGCATTCGGGTTCGGGCTTGGGGCAAATGTCACAATGGATTTCGCATCCCCAGTCCACCACCGTCATATAATTGTGCAAACGACATTTCCTTATTAATCTTCCATCAGCATAACACACACATCCATGGTCAGGCTGTCCGTAATCGGAAGTAGGTTGTTCTACCCAGGACAAAAGCGGATGGAAAATCTAAGGTGACGAGGCAACCAAATGGGCACAAAAAATCGACTGAACATGGTGGGTTCGTATCTTGGGACTTGGTAAATATACAAACAAATGAACTACTGAACCTTGATTCATTGTGTATGAGATTATTCATTCGGTTGATTGAATTGATCCATAGATATATTAACTTCAATTTAGTCACGTGGTTCAATCTTGATATATAGTTGAGTTGGTTCAATCTTGTACAAAAATTTGTTTAATGTTGTAAGCACATATGATGATGGCCAAATAATTGGTTCAGTGTTGTATGCAACATGCTCTCAATCATATAGAATTAGATCAAGAGTTCCTTAAATCTTTGAATTAAATGGTTCTCACTTAATGAGAAATGACATTGTAAACCCACATCATTGATTTTATGATTTCTTAAGAATCTACTTGGTAGATTGACAAGAAAATATACAAAGGGTTCATGAAAAGAAATTAATAGCAAAAGCCAACAATAATAATCGAATGGAATTTGCGTTATGTTCCCGAGTTTACTTTAAGAGAAAAAAAGAAAAGAAATGAGAGGAAAGAAAAAACTAGTTGTGTTCTCGAGTTTCGCTAAAGGAAGGAAAAGAAAAGAAATAAAAGGAATTGTGTTCCTGAGTTTCATTAAAGGAAAGAAAATAAAGGAAATGGAAGGAAAACAAGAGAAAAAATGAAAGCATTTTTTTCCTTACAAATCCGAAGGAAATGGAAGGAATGAAAGAGAAAGGAAAAGAGGAGAAGAAGAGAAGAGAAAAAAAAAAGATTTTCTTTCCTTTCTTTTCTCTCGTTAACTAAACTCGGGAACACAGCGTTGATGCAGGTTTTGACATAAATAACTACGGATCCTAGCTTAGAAGAACAACACTTAATTAAAGCAAAAAAGTCAATATCGTGATCGAATAGAAAAACCACAATAAAGATCTAGTGATCTAAGAAGGTTCGCTACTAACATTTGTTGAAAAAATCGATTTCGATTTTGAGATATCGGTGTAGATATTGCTTACTGAATATACGGAGAAGAACAAGGCAAATATAGCAATTAGTTTTAGTGTTTCTTAATTTGTTTTAATCAAAACTACGTAGTTTTGAGAGTTTTCACGTGTAAGTTACATGTGTAACAACCCCGTATTTACTTTCCCCTATATATACATATAAGTTTCCTTTTTATACCATATATAAATGGAATCATACACACCCCTAGTAGGAGAAGGTAAAAAATGTAATTACTCTTAAAATTTTCAAGATTTTACTAAATATTTGGTGAAAAAAATGTAAATAGTATTATTATAATGGGGAAAGTGAATATGAGGCTGTAACGCATCTAAGCTTACTTGCGAAACAATCTAAAACTACATAGTTTTATTTAAATCAACATCAAAACTACAATTTCAATTAGTTTTGTTCAAAAGATAACACCTAAATTCACTCTGTAAATTTAAAACAAATGCATGATTTCCGAATAGTCTTCTTTGTTCGATCCATTCAAATCACATATTGACTTATATCGCCAATCTAAAATAATAAATTTTACTACAGTCCGTTGGTCCTATATGAATTTCCTTTCGGTTGGTTAAATACCTTTTTTTTTAAATACAATGATTCATTTTGAATCAATAGATTACAACATATTGAAATATAGTATGCATATTGTAATCGTAACTGTGAAAACCTAATAGACGAGAAAGATACGTGATAATAAGGAGTAATTTATTAAAGTTAAGGAATTCTAGTTAAATATAATTAATCTGTTGGTTGAAACTACATAGTTTTGATGTTGATTTAGACAAAACTACCTAGTTTTAAAATGTTTCGCATGTAAGCTTAGATGCGTTACAGCCTCATATTCACATTCCCCTATTATAATATATACTATTATATATGTTTTTTAAATATAAAATTATTATTATTACATGTGTAACAACCCCGTATTTACTTTCCCCTATATATACATATAAGTTTCCTTTTTATACCATATATAAATGGAATCATACACACCCCTAGTAGGAGAAGGTAAAAAATGTAATTACTCTTAAAATTTTCAAGATTTTACTAAATATTTGGTGAAAAAATGTAAATAGTATTATTATAATATATACTATTATATATGTTTTTTAAATATAAAATTATTATTATAATAAAAATTCTCACACGACGCCACGTAAGCAAATTGTTTTTACACGATGTCACATAAACAAAACGTGTTTTCCTTTATTGTATTAGAGACGAGTTTAGATCTCGCGTGTTACACGGGTGGGTATAGTAATGAAAATATAAAAAATATAAGTTTAAAAAAATGTTATTTCATCGTGTGTTACACGGTGAATCATTAACAATAAGTCATTTCAAATTTTCTACAAAACTTATATTTGAAAAAAAAATTAAATATTACATGAAATAAATGTTTAATAAAGTAGAAAAAACATTTAATTTTTATGTTTAAGGTACTTAATTAAAAGAATAAGTAATCTTGATTACATTTCTATGACATATGACTTCGAAAATAAAAAAAAGTTAATAAAAATCTGTAAATACTTTGTTGACACTTCGTAATTTTATTTAAAATTTATTTATTGGAGCGAAGCCGGTAATGTAGTAAATGTATATGCATGTGAATTATGAAAAAGATTTGGAAATCTTTTAATCAATTAGTTAGGAAGTGAATTTGGAAATTCCTTACACCAGCATGTAACTGTGAGAAGGCTCTTGCAACCGAGAAGATTATCATGGGTCTTCCATATGAGGTAATACAAGACATGTGTTCATCGGCTTGTCGAGTTCGACTCTTTGGTGTATATAAAGCTAATAGATTGCTATTAACAAACCAAACTGAACTAAATACTATTAACTCGGATCTTAAAAAAAATGAAGAGAACTATTATGTGAAACTTAACGAAGCTTTACAAGAAATAGATCACCTAAATAGAAAACTTCTTGAAAAGAATGTTGAGGTTAACTTGCTTGATGAACGTGTTAAACTTGCTAAATTTAAAAGTAGTAAACTTCAAACTAAACTTGATAGATGGACCATTGCTGGAATGAAAAGAGAGGAATTAAATTGTAGGCAAAGAGGAGCTCGAATAAAATCTGGTTTAGGATATGATGAGATTCCTCATGTTTATCCTCCACCCAGTACCTTTTGTTATTCTCCTACACCCAAACCTCATCCCACTAATGATTTAACTGCAAAACACTCTAACAATTTATTTGCAAGTTTAGAAGGAGTTAATCGTCAGGAGGTACGGGAGGATTATGGATATGGTGCCTCGACTGGACTAGGATGCTTTGTTTCAAGTTTTAGTTTAAATTCAAAGAAGTCTACTTTAGACAATAGTAGTAGTTCAGATGTTTTGTTAAATGATTCGAGTAGTTTAAACATTAAACCGTCTGTACTAAACAGTGACTATGATGTGTGTGTTTTGAATGATGTTCATGATGATCATGTTTCTCTTGTTGAATCTAATGATGTGTTGCCACATAAGAACTGTTTTGAGAAGTTTATCTCAACACCAATACCAACCTTTCTCCCAATTCGCATAACCAAACCCGTTGAGACAAATAACTCAAAGATAAGTCATGTTAAAGACACAGGTAATGAAGCTAGCACATCAACAGGTAAAACAAAAGAAATGTATGTTTCTTTTAGTGATTCTGACACAAACATGTGTGAATGTGATGAAGAAATTGTGATTGATCCCATTTCTACTGGTAATTCCGGAAAGAAATGTTTCAAGTCCATTGTTTCCGCTGCGGTAAGGACACTCATATCGTTAAAAATTGTCCGGAACTTGTTCGAAAAGGTGTAAATAATTCTAGTTTCACTAATAGATTCAATAGGTTTGTAAATAATCATTTTTATGTTAATTTTTCATTGTTTAAACCCAAGTCCTCTAAGCCATGGGTTCCCGTTTCTAATTAATTTTTTCTTTTGTTGATATGTCAGGAACGTCCGAGGAAGCCAAATTGTCTGTGGCATGTAGATAGTGGATGTTCTCGACATATGACCGGGTTGAAAGACCTACTTACAAGTTTTCGTATAATAAATGGTGGGTATGTGGCTTTCGCAGGACATAAGAAAGGAGGGAAAATGATTGGTCAAGGTGAGGTATCTAATGGATCGTTGACGTTGGAGAAGGTGAACTACGTCCCAAAATTGCATTTCAATTTGCTGAGCGTATCTCAAATCTATGATAAGAATATTCCGGTTCTCTTCAAATCGGATGAATGCTTGTTTCTGAAACCAGATTTTTCTGTATTTGAAGACATGATTGTGATGCGTGCACTAAGGAAGAATGACACCTATTTGCTTGACATGAACTCGAAGGAGTCAACCTCTACTGTCACATGCTTATTGTCAAAAGCATCTTCTTCAGAAGCATTTTTATGGCACAGGAAACTTGGTCATGTTAATTTTGATAATATTAATAAACTTGTTAAACACAACCTTGTTCCTGGGTTGCCCACAAAAGATTATTCTATAGTAGAGAAATGTATGGCATGTGCTAAGGGGAAACAACATAAAAAATCTCACAAATCTAAAACGATAAATTCTATTTCTTGTCCCCTTGAATTATTACATGCAGATTTGTTTGGGCTAATCAGTGTCAAAAGTAGGGTTGGCAAATCGTGTATACTTGTACCTGTTAAGACACGAACCTGTTAAGACACGAACACGAAACCTATTACCTTTACACGACACGATAAGCTATTGTGTACGTGTACCTATTACCATTACCTGTACCTTTACCTGTTTATAACAGGTATACACGATAAGACACGATAAGACACGATAAGAGTTGTTTAAAACAAGTATTCGAGAACTTGTTTAGTGAAATAAAAATTGTCTATAAGTATAAGGGTAAATAAGGTAAATATTTTATATTAAATTATGTTTTTAATTTCATAACATGTATTAACAGGTAAACATGTAAATACCTGTTAAATACACGAAAATTAACAGGTAAATTCGTGTCTACCTGTTTAGTACCTGTTACCTGTTAAGGCCTTACCTGTTACCTGTTTAGACCGTGTAGGTTCGTGTCGTGTATTCGTATCCGTGTATAAATTGGCAGCCCTAGTCAAAAGCATTGCTAAGAAATCTTATTGCTTGGTTGTTACAGATGACTTTTCAAGATATTAATGGGTTAGCTTTCTGGCAAACAAAGGTGAGACTGCAGGTGTTTTTAAGAGTCTTATTTTAAAGATTGAGACAATTAGTGGAAAGAAGGGGAAGGCTATTCGAAGTGATAATGAGACAGAGTTCAGAAATCATATTTTTGACTCTTTTTGTAAAGATCGAGGGATATTGAGACAGTATAGTGCAGCTAGAACTCCTCAGTAGAATGGAGTGGCGGAACGCAAAAACAGAACTTTAGTGGAAGCTACAAGGACTATGTTAATTGAATCAAAACTTCCAATCATTTTCTAGGCCGAAGCTATTAATTGTGCGTCCTATGTGCTTAATAGAGTGCTGATCGTGAATGACAAAATGAAGACATCTTATGAATTATTTCACAAAAGGAAGCCACTGATTGACTTCTTTCGACCTTTTGGATGCTCTTGCACTCTGCTGAACACTCAAGCGCAAACGTCAAAATTCGGGGCTGTTTTTGATGAATGTTTCTTTGTTGGCTATTCTTCTTCTCAGAAAGTTTTTCGGGTTTACAATAGGCGTACCAAAATAGTACAAGAATCCTTCTATGTCGATTGGCAGAAATCAAATGTGTGCGATACCGGATCTGATCCTTCTTGGTTTTATGATGCCACGACCGTGTTTAATTCTTTCAATCTTACTGTTTCTGGAAGAAGATGAAATTATTCCTTTGTATTCGGTAGATGTACCTGATCCTGTTATTTTCCCACCTACTCCGGTAACTCCACTACCGATATTGTTATTACATCTGATCCTCCACCATCACCACCTCATCCTACATCATCTGTTATTTCTCCTCAAGATTCTTCTGTCGCAGACACCTCTCTTGATTCATCTACTGTACCAGCTTCAGATATCTCTACATCCAACTCTCTTTACAAGGAACTAAAAAATCATCCTCATGACTTGGTCATAGGATCTATTCTGACGGTGTTCGTACACGTCATCAATCCGGTCTCATCAACGTTTGTTTATTCTCTTGTTTTCTGTCACAAACTGTCCCAAAGAACATTAACATGGCATTACAAGATCCGAGCTGGGTGGAATCAATGCAATTAGAACTTCAACAGTTCAGAAAGCTCAAGGTTTGGGAATTGGTCGATCTTCCACCAAACAAGTACCCAATTGGTACAAAGTGGGTATACAAAAATAAGCCTGATGATAGAGGAGTCGTTGTTCATAACAAAGCTCGGTTGGTTGTTCAAGGGTTCGCACAAGAGGAAGGCATAGATTACACTGATGTTTTTGCTCCTGTTGCTATAATTGAAGCCATCCGAATCTTTCTTGCCCATGCTACACACAAGAATTTTAAAGTTTATCAAATGGATGTGAAGTGTGCATTCTTATATGGGGATATCGATGAAGAGATATATGTTTGTCAGCCACCAGGTTTCGAGGATCTGGATTTCCCAGATAGAGTCTACAAATTAGACAAGTCAATCTATGTACTATATCAAGCTCCTCGAATTTGGTACGAAACGTTGACACAATATCTGTTGAGCAAAGGTTTTACTAGAGGAACCATCGACATGACTCTCTTTAAGAAAGTAATTGGTGATGACGTCCTTTTGGTTCAAGTGTATGTAGATGACATCATCTTTGGTTTGTCAAATGAAAGTTTGTGTAGAGAATTTGAGGAGGTGATGAAGGAGAGTTTCGAAATGAGTATGATGTGTGAGATGTGTTTCTTTCTCGGTCTGTAGGTGGTACAAAAATCCGATGGTATACTCGTTAATCAGGAGAAGTATATTCAGGAGATATTGGTAAAATACAAGATGGACGACTGCTCTTCAGAGTTATCTCCTTTCACAGCATAGACAGCCTCACTCCTGATGAATCCGGAAAGTCTGTTGATGCTCACTGTTACAGGTCGATGATTGGATCGTTAATGTACTTAACTGCAAGTCGTCCAGACATTGCTTTTGCTGTTGGTTATTGTTCCAGGTATCAAGCAAATCCTAAGGAGTCATATGAACAGGCCGTGAAGCGTATTTTTCGTCATCTAAAGGGAACTACGCGTCTAGGCTTGTTGTATCCTAAAGGGAGGAGCTTTGATCTTCATGCTTATTCTGACAGTGACTATGGCGGTTGCAAACTTGATCGGAAATCGGTTTCTAGTGGGTGTTAGTACCCGGGGGAGTGTTTAGTTTCGTTGCAGAGCAAGAAACAGACCACCGTCTCTTTATCTACTGGCGAAGCTGAATACACCGCTGCCTCCAGCTGCTGCTGTCAAGTACTATGGATTCAACATCAGATGATCGATTACGGAATCAATTTTCTTCACACTCTGATCTTCTGTGATAATGAGGCTGCACAGAAGAAGGGTTTTATCAATATCATTTCGATTGACACCAAGAATAAAAAAGCTGATATGTTCACTAAAACGTTTAATA
This sequence comes from Tagetes erecta, assembly GCA_030867185.1. NCBI lineage: Eukaryota > Viridiplantae > Streptophyta > Magnoliopsida > Asterales > Asteraceae > Tagetes > Tagetes erecta. Next base: position 22,488,162 of record CM061497.1, on the reverse strand, counting down.
AACCACGTTTTTATGAATTAATCAATATGCTTGGGTTGATTTCCTTTTAAATCCTATTTCAAAGTCTGTTCTTTTATAATTAAAAAAAGGGAGAGAAAAGTGAAGGAAAAATCTGTTTTTCTTACTTATATTTTTTAATAATGTCGGCCATCCTTTGCGTATGATCTTAAAAGTTCTTGAATTTGTTGAAAATTTCTGTTTGAAAACAGAAAGTTTTAGGGGAGTAATACTACAAATTCATCATAATTGTGCTTCATCTTATGTAAATACTGTTTGTCTCTTGGAGGATTCAGATATGGGTTGACAGCGTCTGAAGGAGGAAGGAGATTTGTATACTGATGTGTCAGTAGGCTCAGCTTAAATACAATTAGACAACAACTCTGTGATCAAACTAAATTCAAAAAGAGCTCGGTGATAAGGATCATTTTCATAGACATTCGGCCTGCACAAAGTGATAAGTTTTGACAAAAAAGGGGCTGAGAGTATTTGTTTCGTGCTTTATTTCTCCCAAATCCAAACCCATCAGCCGTAACCCTGAATGATGCTTCTCGTTAGCTTTTCAGAATTTTATTTTCGTGCTTATCTCCTCTGCTACACGGAAGTATTGAGCTGGAGTGATGATCTTCTCTGTTATATGTAAATATAGACTTGAAGCTCTCATCAGCACGTCCAGATGATCATCTCCTCTGTTATACGTCGGTATAGACCTGGAGCGCTCATCATCTGCAACCCACATGTACAGCTAAGCTCACAATGTTTCTACATCAAGTTCATTGTTTAACGCTTCATACATAAGAATACACTCACATGTAAAGCTAAGCTCACAATGTTTCTACATCAAGATCATTGTTTGACTCTTCATACATATAACCTAACTCCAGTTCACTCTCAAGTACACTCACCATGCTCATTTATTGATCTTGGTCTATGCCCAACCAAACTACAAAATCTTGCTGAAACATCTAAACTCAATAAGCCATGAGGTCAAAACAAGTTACTTTGCTGAATGTCTGTGGAAACCAAGTTGCCAGAGCCTCTTCAAATCGAACCAAAACATGATAATATCGTCACAGGTTGTTTTTTGAAAGGAACAAGGCATGGGTTTAAATGGACAAACATATTGACAATCTTTTTCAAATCTTTGTCTCATCAGATGATTGCCTGACACTCATTTTTTGATCTCCTCGTGATTCATTCCGTTTTTACTGTCTTGATTCCTTCTTTTAAAGTTCGCAGTTCTAATGGGTCTTTGTTTTGGATCTATCTCATTAGTTTGGCTTGACACTATTTTAAAGTATTTGTAATTTAATTAGATTTGACTTTTAATGTTTTTCAAAAATATTTTTTAGGGTTTTTGCGACATTATAGTGTCGGGTTTGCGAAACTATGATGCCTGTATGATACATGTCTGGGTCGATCTGGTTTTCATTATTTCAAAATCTTTCACACACCCGACACTAAACCCTAGTTTCACTAAACCTCAATCCCGTCATCTTTAAGTGTTTTTGCTTGATTCCACTCAGTAAGTTTTGTTAATTAATGTGTTTCGAACCTTCGTCTTCATTGTATTTGAATTTGTTGTTGATCTGATATGGTTTTGATTATAATGACTGTTGGTTTACTTCGTTTTGCGACACTACTTGTTCATCTTGCGAAACTGAACGAAAGTTTAAACTATGTTTGCGACACTACCAATGTTATGCTGCCCATGCATAGCCGGTAGTGTCGGAAGTCTTATTGCTGCGATAGTGTAGTGTCGATGCACATGCTGTGCTTTTGCGAAACAGCAGTGTCGATGAATATGCGACACTACTATGTCGCAGGTTTGTGAAACTATCAATTTTTGTGAAATTATTTTTTTATATTTTTATTTCTTATTTAACTTTTATTTTTTATTTCTTTTTTCTTTTTCTTCTTTATATATATACTTCTCAATATTTCTATAAAAACTAACAATTTTCCGGTTTGTATTTCAGGTTTGATATGGAACCAAAGCCTTCTCCTCCTTTAAAGTTTGACAAGCGGTCAAACGTGGTCGCTTATCTCAATGATAAGGACCCGAAGTTGGTGGGTTTTAGAGACAAGATTTCGTGGCTAAAGAGTTCGCCTGTATTTTATGCTGTTACAAATGCTCCGGTGATGGATCAACAGCATATCCGTGATTTTTGGGAGTCCGCCACATACAATCTAAATGCTCAGCCGGGGGAGATCAGGGCTACTGTTATGGGGGAGTATTTAGTCAAAACAGCTGATTCGGTGGCGAAGATGTTAAAGATGGAGCGTGACGTCGGGTCACCTGTCTTGCTGAGTTTGACCAATGTATACAAAAGATTTTTAGAGATGGGTTACGAAGGAACTGACTTCTTGGATCGACGGGAGATCAAGAAGACTTTCCTATCAAAAGAGTGGAGGTTTATCACCCATGTGATCATAGTATGTCTAGATCACCGAAAGGGAGGAACCGATGGGTTAAATTTTGAGTGGGCTAGGGCGATGCTAAACCTATGTCGAGGCGATAAGGCAAATATCCCTCAAATGATCTTTGGTTATATGATTGAGAACATTTCCTCCTCCCGGAAGGATAAGTGGTTGTTATATCCAAGGTTCGTGCAAACGTTTATCGATCATCTGAAACCGAACCTTCAAAAGCTGGGAGATGTACTGGTTTTAACCCCGATGAATGTGAGGATCTTTGCAGATTGTGCCACGCCTAGACATGACATTTCAGGAAAGATAACATATCTATTCCGAAATATGTACATTGATGAGAGATGAGAATATATAGAAAAGCTGAAGGTTAGTGAAGAAAAGCGGTTTGAGGAGCTACGAGAAAAGATAAAGGATGATATTCGAAAGAGGAAGAAATATGTGGGAAAGAAGCCGGTGCCTTTCGAGGAAGAAATTGATGAAATTAAGGCTGAAATATTCAAAACAAAGGGAAAGAAAAAGTGGAAGGCTACGAACCGATCACCATCACACACAGAGTCTGATAGTGATGTCAGACGATAGAAAGCCAAAGGAAAGCAACCGGCTTTCTCTGAAACTGTGCTTGTAACACCTAAGAAGAAACCGGAGAAGAGAGGAGTTGATGGGCTTGATGAGGACGTTATTAGTGGTTTGATTACGTCGCTCGCATATGAACTGAGTATGGTCAAGACCAAATTAATGAATATGGAGGAGCGAGAAAGGCACAGGGAGACAAAAATGGACGATTTGAGGAAGATTGTGCTTGATTAGCAGTGCCTGATTAAGAAACTATTGACTGAGCTAAATGATGTTAAGAAAGAGGTAAAGGTTGGAGAGACTGAGAAAGAAGCTGAGATTAATGAGCTAGTCAACATATCAAAGTATCCAACGCTGAAGTAAATGGCACAAACCGGAACAAGTAGAAAAGGATTTGGTGGTTTTAGTAGTGCAGGTGGGAGCGGAGCTATAAAAGAGACAGAAGTTGCTGATGACTTCTGTCTCGATATTGATACAAATTTGGGAGGTGAAGAAGTGTTAGCTGCTAAAGGAAAGTCAGATGAGATGAAATTGGTGGATGAAGAGGAGGAGGAACAGTTGGTCAATTATGATTCCAAGCCGGAGTTCTATGAAACGGAAGAAAAAGAGATGGTGTATGTGGCACACAGGAGTGGATTGGAGGGTGACGTGATTGAATTGGACAAATCAGATTGGTTCAGGAACGTATAGGAACCAGAGATGGTCAGGCCTCTATTTCAAAACATCGAAGCCCCGACCACAAAAGATATCGATAACAAAATTTTAAGTTGGAAGTTTAGCCTGGAATTGAAGAAGTTCATGATTAAGAGGCGAGGGGGAGGAATTAGCTATGTCAGCAACCGCAAACACTTCAAGACATTCCCAAAGTGGGACTTGAGGCGGTTGGCACCATATGCATTCGTAATACATACATTCAACTTGCAAGCCTACCTACTATCATACATATATTTACACCCATACATCATCATACCTGCTGCAGCTAATCTCTAACACTTCCACATACACATGTATTGTAGCATGACATCCATTTGTACATACAATTGCACGCAACATAAATGCACACCATATGACCTATGTATCTAATCACCCCTATGTATCCACTTGTTGGTTTCCATTTTATAATTATTATTTTTCTTAAACCCATACATACATAACAGCACATACATCATAGACCATATATTACCAATATAAACATACCCACTAACCATTATCATATAATCACTTGCTGACCCATATTTGTTTACTGTTATACATTTATTAGATTTAATACTCGCAACACGTACAACATGAAATCTACACATACTTTACATGTTGAATATATATATATATATATATATATATATATATATATATATATATATATATATATATATATATATATATAGATGAGAGATTTTCTACAAAGGCTAAAAACTCTAAAAACGCTAAGAAGGATTTTGGGGCGTCGGATTTGGATGTCAACGACCAAGATTAACGCGGTGGCGTTTTTGTAAATATTATGATGTTCTTGCTGACGTGTCATATAGTTCTGGGGTAAATTAGTCATTATGCGTTTTCAACCTAAAAATCAAAAAGACAAATATTAATCGATTTGGTGCGTTATTTTAGGAAGTATGTTTATTTCTCAATCAACTCCTACATTGAGGCGATATGTAACAAAAATAGGGCGTCTGTTTTCTTACTTGAAGAACACCACGTCGCTTAAAAATAGGTCGTCTTTTTACTTGAAGAACACTTCGACTGCAAGGAAATCAACGACATAAGGTAATTTCAACAATAAGCGATTAGTACATTACGACTTTACTTTAGGTTATAACGATGGTTGTTGACGGGTAAACATTAGGCGTTTATTCCAACATTCAAATGGTTTGTAGACAATATTGATTTCTTTGTGAGTATTACTAATGGATGTTGTGCCTTTTGTAGTTTTGACAACCGGTTGAAAATCAACGTCACTACGAGGAGATGGATAAAGAACTATTTGTTTACAGTAAGCGCACTTTATTCAAATTTATGGTGTTTTTTATAATAGTATGACATGGTTATGTGCATGGTATCGTTTCTGTTATAATATTATTGTATGGTATTATTTGTTTTTATTAATCATTATGGTGTTTTTTAAAGTATGGTGTGATATGCATAGCAACCATGGTGTTACCTGACATATGGTGTTATATGTTGTTATCTTATATTATGGTGTTATGCGTTGTTGCTTCAATTATGACATTATATACAACATATGACAGGTAAAAGGAGTGAGCGAATAGCCATTGGCAATTCATTCAAATGGACAAATGAACCTGAGAATCCAATAATTTTGGATGATAATGGTAACCTTTAGTTTAGTTGTACATTTTTTATACTCTTGTTGTAACATATATCATTCTGTACTGCAGATGATAGTGAAGAAAACAAAAAAAACAACACATAGTAGCCCTGGCAAAGAGAAAACTATGAAACGCAAAAAATTAGAAAGTGCCATGAAATCGAGGATGTCAGACATTAAGAAGGTGAAAAACACCATGAAAAGTAAAGAAGAGACAGGGAGAGACAACATGAAAAGCCCAGCAATGAAGAGAGGGAGAAAAACACCACAAATAGTGAGTTTTGATGATGGTGATGATTTTGTTAAGAAGGTGAAAAACACCATGAAAAGTAAAGAAGCTACAGAGAGAGTCACCATGAAAAGCCCAGCAATGAAGAGAGGAAGAAACACACCACAAACAGTGAGTTGTGATGATGTTGATGATTTTGTTAAGCAACCAACAAGCTCGCTCTGAAATACATAAGGCTCAAAAGGGGAAATGTTACTCAAGGTTTTCGGGTGAAAGAATACTACCCCGATATGCTCTGAACAACCTTACAACAGGCTGGTTCGAAACCTTTACTAAAGAGCAGTGGAAAACAGTTGTGGAGATGGGATTTGATAGGGTGTTATATTTGTAGTTAGAGAACGTCCCCACTGCATTAGCTTTTTGGTTGGTTGAAAATTATGATCACCAAAATGCTACACTAAATATTGGAAAGAAAGTTATCAGAGTAACACCAGCCTTGATTAATGAGGTGTTGGGGATCCCAATTGGGAAAAAAGATGTTGTGGATAGAAGGCCACATATGAAATGTGAAGCTATCAATGAATGGAGACAGCAATTTCGGGGGTCAGATTGGGCAAGGAGGCCATATGTCCTGGGATTTTTTGAAAGAGTCAGCAAAATGGATGTGACTGGGAGATATTTTATGATAAATTTTTTGGTTGGTTTTTTCACCATTGTTGGTGAAACCAATAAGAATAGTGTGGTGAACTTGAGGTTCTTGACAAGCATAAAAAGAAACACCACGGCTAGAGATATTAAAGATCTTAAATGGTGTGACTATCTAATCAGCTATTTAAATAGGACAAGGGCAACCTGGACACCCGATACTAAGTTCAATGGGCCACTACTTGTTCTAGCTGTATGATTTCTTTCTTAAAACTCTTTTATAACGTCTTGAGTCCATTTTTTATAACTATCAAGAATTTTATTTAATTTATGTAGTTGGTGCTTGTACGTGAGCTTGAAAGGGAGAATAATAAAGTGAGGAAAATGTGCCCAGTTGAGTATGTTAATAGTGAGATGTTAGTCAACATTGAAGCTAAATTGAGGAAATCAGGACCAAAGGAAAGTGGTCAGAAGAAGAAAAAACCACCAACTAAGGAGAAAATGGATGTGGATGAGGCGGAAAATGAGAAAAATCTATCACTAACTGTCTATGATGATATAAGGCCTGAAGTGGTGGGAAATGAGGAAACATTCAATGAGGAAGAATTAAAACGCACTGAAGATGTTGGTCCGTAATGATCGTGATTTCAGTGCTATAATGACTTGTTTAACAACAAAACACACTTGACTCAAACAAACAAAGTGTATTATAACCAAACACCCAATAATGAGATAAAATCCACACAACCGGAGGTAAATACGCTACAAAGATAAATAAGATATGCTCCTAGCACCTCCAGTAAACAAACGCATGACACAATCAGTTAGATAAGGTTTTTGTCAAAGTTGTGCAAAAGTTCTATTTCTTGAAGATAAGGTTACAATATATATCAGACATAGGTTCGCTGATAGATTCGCTGCAGCGAATCTATCTAGCGAACCATATAGGTTCGCCGGGCACAATCAGGTTCGCCCGGTCGACACCAAATCAAAAGCTAAACTGTGCTACGGGCGAATCTATAGATTCGCCCGTAGGTTCGCTAGAACTAATACATACAAAATACATACAAATTATATATAACACCGACATACCGGTGAGTCCAACCTATACATGACTATCAATACTCCCCCTAGGTTGGACCTCACCTGGGGAAGTCTTCTGTTTAGGCTCCGTCTTCTGTTGGCTTCAAATATATTCAACGTATGCTCCTGCCCTTCCTTTAATTCCGGCCATTGGATTGGTAACGTCTTCAGATCCGGCCTCTTCGTCTTCACTGAACACCAGCATCGATTCCACAAACTCTGCTTCGGCGACCTCAGTATCAGGCACATCCAGAACAATTGTTTCCGCCTGAATGTCTTCAGTATGCTCCTCGCCAGTCACATCCAAATCTACAACCTCTACTGGTTTCTCGAACCTCTTCTCAATCGTTTTATCAAGCTGCTTTGACAAGTCATCCATTTCCAAGTTCTGATCATCTGTCATCCTTAGTCTTTCATTTACCTTCCTCAGTTCAGCACGAATTCCCTGGGCTTTGTTTACAACCTTCACAAACAGGTTTGCTTCAATCCTTGTGTCATCTCTTGCCCCGTGCTTAATGCGATTCTCAAATAAAACTTTCAAATCCTCGTCACAGAAAGAGAAAACCTCCATTGGATCAAACAGACGAATCTCTGGACGGTCATCTCGTCTAAGTCTGATAACAGCTTCACCTGTACCATTATCGTAGAACCACTTCAGAAATTCTTTCAGTCTCGGTGGCTGTGTATCCGGAACCCTGACCCTTGTCATGATCTTCGGCGCTTCAATCTTCAAAACCACCTTACCCTTCCACGAAACCCAATGCCTATCCTTTTTCTGTCTCATCCGCCTCGGTTTTTGATACCCAAAATCCACGAAGTTAGTCTTGGCAGCTTCTCTGATTGTTACCTCAAACGCATAGGCTCTTCCACTGTCCTCTTTTCCCAATAACGGTAGCTCAGCCAGCCTACGTAAGTCCCATCGAGGCAGTGTAGCGAAATGCTTCCTGTTTCGGATGTAACAGATGTCACCTCCCCTCCTTTTAATCATATACGCATCCACAAGGGAATTGTATTTCTATGCAATCACCTGTCTATCCAGCTGGGAGGTGTTTGGTTCATCGATATTCTGAAATATGGGCACCTCGGGAACCACTTCTTCTTATTTTCTGAACCACTCCGATTTATCTAAGTCAATATGCTCAAACTGATAACTGACCCCTTTCTCCTCGACCTTGTATTTCTCAGGCTCATCATCCAAGTCTTCCTCACTGTCAGCATTTATATCAACCTCTGGTTCATCTATCAGACTAAAGTTCACGCTTGAGCCTCCAACAACCTCGGCCCCCTCAAACACATCCAGATCTATACCCATATCCTCATCGAACGGCTCCTCAGCAACTTTACCTTTCCCTTTGTCCTGATCCCCAAATACAACGTCCATTAACGGATACTTTGCAGCATCCGTTAAGGATTTCAGTTCAGCTTCAGACATAGCAGGTTCTGACCCATCTTTTTCCTTCAGGCTGTTTAGCTCCTTGAATATCCTAACTATCAGGCATTGTTGATCCTTCATCATTCTCCCCATTTCAAAGATAACAGTCGACTTTTCAGCATCCTGGGTCTCCAATTCCTCATACTTACCTTTCAGATCCACCAATTCTGCCCTCAAACTATCAATCTCACCCTTCATTTCACCAACTGATTCAGTAGATGTACCCGGAATATCATGCTTTGCCTTCTTTGAAGCTTCAGTTGGAGCATCAGATTTCCTCTTTGTCCGTTTTTCCCTACCTGCATCGATCTCTGCCTGTATCTAATCAACTTCCCGATCAAACGAATAGTCCTTTTCTTTGGCATACGGCTTCCTTTTCTTTATCCTTTTCTCAACGACCTCAATGTTCTCACCACCACGTTTCCTTTCAGACTCCATTATCCTCTTTATTTGTACCCATCTTTCAGCCGTGTACATGTTCTCCCACAAGAATGAGGTCCTACCAACACAATCAGATTTCACCGACTTGCAGTCTCTGAATATCCTCGAGTGCATCTCCCAGATCTTTAGCTCATCACCAACCACCGGCAGATTTGGCAATTTGTCATTCAGAATCATCTGAATGAATCTGGGGTACATCAACCATTTAGCCGCCTTAGTAGCATGAATGTTCTCGAGCAAATAGTTGTAGATAAGCTTCGAAAGATTTGCCTTCTGCCCTCGGCAAAACAGCATCATAGCCCGAGCCCAGTCCAAATTCAATCCGTCAGTACCCCCTTTCCTATGATCCAAGCACATAATGAATACGTGTGCAATATATCTCCATTCTTGGATCAGATAGGACTTCACGAACTCCATCTTCTTTTCACCTGGCATAGGACCCTCATAACCCGCAGTCTTGAATGCCCCATATACCTCCTCAGCCGTCATACTGACCTCCTCACCGACATCCTCCTCTAACCTCAAGATTCTGGCCAGATCGGCTTCAGTAAACTCCAAATCAAAACCACTGACTTTGGCACATATACGCGATGGCTGTACAGACACATTCATCACTGCAGTTCTCCAGAAATCTCGAACATGCAACTCGTATATAGTCGGTGAATGAGAAATGGCGTGATGAATGTGAGACGACTTCAGCCATTTGATGCAGTCTCGATACCCACCGGCTTTTTCATGATTCTCGTCAAGCAAAGCACACATATTGTGCTTTCTTTCAAAGAATAATGTAGACATCGTGCCTGAAAAAAAATAAACGGAGGTTGATCAGAAACGAAGATTTTGAAAACAGTTAATAGATTCACTGGATAATTAGGTTCGCTGAAAGAGCGAACCTGAGATTTGGCACAAGAACCTATAGATTCGCTGACATGAAAAATCAGTCATTTGGTCGAGCGAATGTATAGGTTCGCTAGAAACAGTCGGGCGAATCTATGTTGATGCGCGGGCGGCATAACGACATAGGTTCGCTCGAAGTTTTGAACTTTCGTTCAGATTCGCCAGACGAACACATAGGTTCGCTGGAAACCCTAGTTTTTTGAAAAACTGTCAAATCTCAGTCTGAAAGCGATAAACATACAATCAAGGCAACAATCAAGCAACATACTCATGAAACGAGCCTAATCCACATAAATAGTAACGCTATAACAGTCTAATGACACATTCGCACAGAATCAAAGCGGGTCGATGGATTTACAGTGATTAGAAACACAGTAGATGGTATGAAAAGTTGATTAGGATGAAGACGATGACATACCAGATGGAATTAAGTCAGATTATTGTGAGAAAGACCGTTGGTTAGTGAGAGTCGAACGTTCGGCAGTAGAAAATGAAAAACCCAGCTACAGTAATAGTGACAGCGAATGTGTGAAAGATTTCGCTGTCACTACATATATATACAGTAACAGATTCGCTGGCCAAACCACTTGCGAACTTTAGATTCGCCAGAGAACCAAAGGTCAAGTGAAACCTCGGCGGCGATGTAAAGAGGTTCCGGGCGAACCTGAGGTTCTGGCGAACCTGTTGGTTCGCTAGTAGATTCGCAGGCACACAAAAATTAAAATATTTTTGGTTTTTCTCAAATTTTTAAATTCTTTGTAAATCCACGAAAAACGTCCCACAATATGAACGCTCCAAAAATAAACACATTAACTTAGTTAATAATAATAACAAGAAAAAATTAGAAAAATAAAATGAAAGAAAAAGCAAGAATTTTTAAAAGCTAAAGAAGGATATATATATTTTTCATGATGTTTTGAGCAGAATCCGGAGAATCATCGATTGGCGGGATTGCAGATATGTTTGTCCATTTAAACCCATGCCTTAGTCCTTTCAACAAGAGATCAGCAGCTTCTTTTATCATGTTTTTGGTTTGATTGAAGAAGCTCAGACAACACGGTTCCCACAGACATCTAGGTAAAAAGAACATGTTCTGTCATCAGGATATATCTGAGCAATACGATTGACTTTGCTTGAATTTCGAGGATCAAATTTTGAATATTGATCGATGCATTAGCTTCTTTTGACACTTGTGCAATTTTTGCATCTTTTTGTGAGTGGAGTTTGTCAGCAATTGATTCTTTTGAACACAATGCGACTTATTATTTGGGAAACTCAAATAGTTCAGAGCTCTAGGTCTATACCGACGTATAACAGAGGAGATAAACATTTGAGCATGCTCGGTGAATCTTCAGGTCAATACTTCCGTATAGCAGAGAAGATCCACCAACTCCAGGATACTTCCGTATAGCAGAGGAGTTAAGCACTTTGACTCAATACTTTCTGAGGAGTTAACAAGTAACTCACTCAGAGGTTTTTCCGAAGAGCATCACTAGCAGCTTTTTATTTTATTTGTTTTGCACACTAGAAACTCGATTCGGGGATAGGGCGAGGGTGATTTGGGATGTTTAGGGAAATCAAGGCAAAGATTTGACGCTCTCAACCCATTTTTGACAGAACCCTTATCTTTGTGCAATCCAATCATGTCAAGGGGATAATCCTTGTTGCCGAGATCTTGAACGTTATGTTTGGCTGCACAATCACTGTTTACTTGTTTTCGGGCTGAGCCTATCTGACATATCCCAAACACAATACTTCTGACTTCCTTCAACGTCTCTTCAACATCAATCAAAACGGAGATCCTGAAATAGCAAAATTTGAAAAACTATAAATAGTTAATCTTTTATATCTCCCCCAAAATTTCTATATAATAGCTATCTAAATTTATTTTTTTTTGTTTTTCAGATTTTCTTAATATATATATACAGAATAAAAGAGAAAATAGAAGGAAATAAAGTAAAAAAAAATAAAGGAGCGAAGAAATGAGTGACCCACGGAATTTTCAAAGAAGAAAATGAAAAAGATATTTACGTATTTACAGATTGGTTCACATAGAAAAAGGTTTTCAAAAAGATATAAGTCCCAGCATAGAGATCAGTTCATAAAAACGTGGTTTGTCAAAAGTTTTTGTGAAAAGATCAGCCTTTTGCTTTCGAGTTTCAATAGGAATAATATCTATGAACCCCTTTTCCTGTGCGTCTCTGATGGCATGAATTCTTGTTTCGATGTGCTTGGTGCGAGTGTGATGAATAGGATTCTTGGCGATTCCAACAGCAGCTTCAATATCACAAAAGAGTGGCGTATGAAGAAAGTTGATGCCATAATCCATCATCTGATGCTGAATCCAGAGCACTTGGCAACAACAACTTGAAGCAGCGATGTATTCTGCTTCTCCTGTGGACAGAGAGACGGTTGTTTGCTTCTTGCTTTGCCAGGAAACAAGACATTCGCCAAGGTATTGACATCCGCCGGTGACTGATTTTCGGTTGATCCTGCAACCTGCATGATCACTATCAGAAAAAGCATGTAAATCAAAGTTCCCACCTTTTGGGTACCAAAGTCCCAAACGAGAGGAACCCTTAAGATAACGAAAAATTCGTTTAACAGCTTTCTCATGTGATTCTTTTGGATTGGCCTGGAAACGCGCACAGTAGCACACATCGAATGTAATGTCCGGTCGGCTTGCAGTCAGATACATGAGAGATCCGATCATCGAGCGATACCGATGAGCATCCACAGGATTCCCATTATCATCAAAAGTTAGGCATGTTTGAGCGGTGAAAGGAATCAGTTCCGAAGAAGAATCATCCATGCCAAACTTCGTGAGGATCTCTTTGATATATTTCTCTTGGTGAATAAGAATTCCATCTGGCTTTTGTTCCACTTGCAGCCCCAAGAAGAAACACATCTCCCCCATTATCGTCATTTCAAAGCGATCCATCATCACTTTTTCAAATTCTCTACACAGCCCCTCATTAGTCGAACCGAAAATTATATCATCAACATACACTTGAACGATCAGCAGCTCCCCATTCACCTCCTTCTTGAACAATGTCATATCTATAGTCCCACGAGAGAAACCTTTGCTGAGAAGATACTGTGTCAGAGTGTCATACCAGATACGTGGAGCTTGATGCAACCCATACAAGGATTTATCAAGCTTGTACACCTTTGAAGGAAAATCTGGATCCTCGAAACCTGGTGGTTGACATACGTAGATCTCCTCATCGATATCTCCATATAGAAATGCACATTTCACATCCATCTGATAAACTTTAAAGTTTTTGTTCGCAGCATGAGCAAGAAAGATTCTGATGGCTTCAAGGCGAGCGACTAGAGCAAAAACTTCAGTGTAGTCAATCCCCTCCTCTTGAGCAAATCCTTGAACAACCAATCTCGCCTTGTTTCTGATGACAACACCGCGATCATCTGGCTTGTTTCGAAAAACCCATTTAGTGCCGATGGGACACTTATTAGAAGGAAGATCAACCGGTTCCCAAACTTTAAGCTTCCAAAATTGCTGCAGTTCCATTTGCATGGCATCCACCCAACTAGGATCTTCAAGTGCTTGTTTATAATTTTTCGGAACAACTTGGGATAGAAAGGCAGCATAGAGACATTCATTTATCAAACCACTCTGACTCCGAGTTCGCACACCATCAGTAATTGATCCTATGATATAATCATGAGGATGATTCTTTAAAGTTTTGAAATCAGTATTGAGAAGCAAAGGGTTGGTTTCGGTTGAGGGTGTTTGATTAGATGATTGTGAAGGTACGTTTGAGATTGAAGGAATTGTATTAGTGGTAGATGTAGGAATTGAAGTGGATGATGATGGAATATCTGATGGAGAAGTTGGAACAGTTTGAGGTGGTGGAGGTGGTGGAATGTCAAATGAAGTGGGAGGTAATTGTGTAGTTGAAGCTTGCGGTTGTGATTGTGTAGGTGGATGGTTAAAGATAGAAACTGATGTGTGAGGAATGATGTCATCATCGTCAGAGTTAGGAAGATTGAACGATTTGAAAATAGTGGCGGAATCATAAAACCATGCAGGTTCACTGCCAATGCTTGTTGTGTTTGACTCTTTCCAGTCAACATAATAGGACTCTTGCACAATCCGCGTTCGCTTGTTGTAAACACGATACGCCTTTTGTGTGTTCGAGTATCCTACAAAGAAGCACTCATCCGAAACAGCACCAAACTTCGTTTTCTGATCTTGAGTATTTAACAGAGTACAAGAACATCCAAAGGGGCGCAGAAAATCACTCAACGGCTTAATCCCTCGAAACAGCTGGTATGATGTCTTCATCTTTTCTTTGACAATCAGTACCCTGTTCAGAACATAAGCTGCACAATTAACTGCCTCCGCCCAGAAAATAATTGGAAGCTTTGACTCAATCAGCAAGGTTCTAGCAGCCTCCACAAGAGTTCGGTTCTTCCTTTCAGCAACACCATTTTGTTGTGGTGTTCGTGCGGCGCTAAACTGTCTGAGAATACCCCTTTGTTCACAGAAAGAGTTGAAGATATGGTTTTTGAATTCCGTTCCGTTATCGCTTCTGATGGCTTGAACCTTTCGCTTTCCAAGAACCTCGATTTGAGGAATCAGCTTCATTAACTCTTCAGCAGTCTCACTCTTGTATGCCATGAATCTCACCTAGGTGTACCTAGAGTAATCATCTGTGACAACCAAGCAATAAGATTTCTTAGCAATATATTTGACACTTATTGGACCAAATAAATCAGTATGTAACAATTCGAGGGGTTCAGAGATAGAATTTGTAATTTTAAGTTTATGTGGCTTTTTGTGCTGTTTTCCTTTAGCACAAGCCATGCATTTCTCAACCACTGAAAAATCTTTGAGTGGTAAACCCCTAACCAAATTGTTCTTAACCAATTTATTCAGAATTTTAAAGTTAATGTGCCCTAAACGTCTATGCCATTGAAACGATTCAAAAGATGAAGCTTTAGATAGGAGACAGGTCACGGTAGAAGTTGATTCTTTTGATCCCATATTCAGCATATATGTATCATTTCGTCTCGGAGCTTGCATGATCACCAATTCTTCAGGAATAGAAAACTCTGGCTTCAAGAACAAACATTCATTTGGAAGAAACATCACTAGGATATTCTTATCACAGATTTGTGATACACTGAGAAGATTGAATGCCAGTTCAGGAACGTAGTTGACGTCTTCCAAAGTTAGTGAACCATTTGAGACTTCTCCTTGACCAATCATTTTACCACCTTTCTTGTCTCCCGCAAAAGCAACATATCCGCCATTGATAATCCGATAGTTAGTCAGTAGGTCCTTCAACCCTGTCATATGTCTGGAACATCCGCTGTCAATATGCCAATGACTATTTACAACGGCATTTGAATGTTCCTGACATTTATTAAAAAAAATTAAAAAGTTAGGCCTTCGAAATTGGCACCCAAGCCTTTGTGTACTTGGGTGGTGGAACAGATGAAGAATTACAAAAGAAATTATTTACAAATGTGTTTAATCTTTTTCCAAAAGATTTTTGCTTTGAACTGTTTTTGATTAACTTAGGGCATTGCTTAACATTATGATTAACATTTCCACATTTAAAGCAATGTGATTTCAAACTGACTTTGGGAACTTTATCAACAAGAGTTTTATCCATTTCAATTTCCTCGTCACATTCAGACATTTGAGAATTGCAATCGCTGTAAGAGTCATAAGGCTCCTTTGATTTGCCTGCTGTGACTTTTACCTTTTCAGATTCAGTTTTAGGTTTTGAAATTCTCACTAGTGTGAAAGACGGAATTTGATGAATAAAGAACTTTTGAAAGCAATTTGTTTTGATTTGACTTTCAGAGACATGACCTGAAAGTTCATCTTTGTCATTCACACACTTACTTTCAAACAGATCATCATTCAACACATTAGGGTTTGGAGTAGTGCACCCTAAATTACTATTAAACATGGAATTGTCTGAACATAACACATTACTAGAAACAGAATTAATTAAACTAATGTCTTCAATAGACTTCTTGGAATCAGAACTAGAACATTCACTACTGCTAGAACAACCAAGCCCAGTACTCCCACCATAAGCGTAATCCTCTCTAACCTCTTTAAGATTTACTCCACTTAAACCTGCAATAGAGCTGTTAGTATCATTCTGGATAATCTCTTGTATCAGCTCATTTGATGGATGAGGAATAGGTGTTGGAGAGTAACAAAAGGTACTAGGTGGGGGATATGCATATGTTTCATTGTTAAGACCCAAACCTGTTTTAACTCTGGCCCCCCGTTGTTTCTTGCAGAGTTCCTCCCTTTTCATACTAGATATTGTCCATTGCTGCAGTTTATTTTTGAGTTTTCTTGTTTCAAATTCAGCAAGAGTCACTTGCTCAGTCAAATAGTTTATTTCACAATTCTTTTCCAAAAGAGTTCTTTTTAAATGTTCATTTTCTTTCAAAGCTTCTCTTAATTTGACAAAATATTTTGATTCATTCAATTTAAGCTCTTTGTTAGTTCTCTTTAATTCGTTTTCGTTTGACATTAACAATTTATTAGCTTTGTATATGCCAATTAAACGAATTTTGCAAGCAGATGAACACATATCTTCAATAACGTCATAAGGAAGACCAATTACCAGTTTTTCGGCAGCAAGGGCACGATCACACTTGCAGTAGGGAGTGTTCCTCTTGAATTCATCAACAGCATCAAGCCTCGCCTTCTCAATCATGGCTTCCAAGTTAAGCTTTGACTCCTCCTCATTCTTCATTTCATTTACAGCAGCTTCACAGACCAATCCCGAGTGATTCAGATGCCCTTGAACAATAGCATCTGATTGGTCTTCATTAACTTTCTCCACCTTCCCTTCCTCATCTTCACCATAAAATTCTTTGAAAGGATCAAAGCAATTTATATAGTTGTCATCATTCTCAACAATCTCAGCAACTAGGGCATGATTAATTTCCTCCTTTGTCTCTTCGATTTCTGCACTCCAATCAAAGTTGGTGAGCAGTGCAGTTTCATTCTTTGATTTTACTTCCTCAAGCCTTTCTTGACCAGGAACAGTTCTCGGATTTCCAGAGTTCACTGGTTTAGTAACAATTGGTAAAGGACATTCTCTTTTGAAGTGACCCAATTGTTTGCAGTTATAACATCTCAGCTTTCCTTTGTCATACCCCAGCTTGCTATTCTGTCCCTGATTCCCAAAATTTCTTCTACCTGTTCTTTCCATAAATCGTCTAACACGAAGAGTAAGCATGGGCATCTGCCATTGGATGTCGGTTTCTTCCAGATCATCAGGATCCACCTGATACATATCTTCTACAGTCATACCCTTTCCCTTTAACTCACCGGCAACAAGAGCTTCATAGCTATGAACAAACATTCCAAATAAAGCCATAGTGTCAGATGGAATCTGAGTGGTGACAGATGCATTTGAGCTTGAACCAACATTTGTAGATGCACCAACAGATTTAACCGACACATAACTTGATGATCCTCCAGGTGCAGCACTGTAAATGTGAGAGTTTGCAGCGGATGAAATAAGTGCAGCATTCTGAGAAGGAATATTTGGAACCATCATAGACTGATTGTATTCTCTTCTCTTCACATCAAGATCAAATGACTTCAGCTTGTTTATAACATCCATCAGCTTATAGTCATGAAAGTTTCTTTCTTGTTTCAACAATTTGATTTGTAGACTCCACTGAAGGGGAAGAGAATCTAACAGCTTTGTGACTTGTTCATGATTTCCCAGCTTATCATCATACTTCTTCAGATTACTTGATACAGACAGAAATCGATTGGTAATATCAGTCAGATTTTCTTGCGAATACCCCACAAAAGAGTTAAACTCTTTCTCAGCTTGAGCTTTTCTATCCAGCTTCAAATCCTCATTACCATCATAGAACTCGCACAGCGCATCATACAAGCTTTTTGCAGTTGTGTGTTCAGCAAACCTGTTGAAAATATCTTGATGCAAACAAAGTATCAATGCCCCGAGTGCCTTTTTGTCACGATCAAGTAACTTGGTGTTTGCTTCAGTAAAAGTACTTGGATCTGTGTTTATTGAAGTGACAGTTCCTTCAACTGTCTTTGGCACGTGCGGACCATTTACAATTGATTCCCATTGGTTATAGTCGGTGTAGTAGAAGAAAGCTTTCAAACACCTCTTCCAATCTTCAAAATTTTCACCACTAACAAGCCTCGGTGGCCTGTTAGGTTGAACACTATCCAGATCATTCATATTCAGTGTTGATGTAGCCATAATTTTGAACAGATTATAGATTCGCTGAAGACAAATAGATTCGCTCAAAGAACAAACAGATTCGCTCGACAGATTTTGGCAGCAGTTTCGCTTGCACAATGAGCCAAACAGGTGAACTTTCGTTCGATAAAATGTCAGATTCGCTAGCCACAAACACAAACCAACAGAACACAAGATTTGAACTAGATTCGCTGGATGAACAACTAGATTCGCTGGAAGAACAGATAGGTTCGCTGGGTTACGAACAAACCTGTTACAGTACGAAAACAACCAGGACAGCTTCAAAACTTGACCATTTGTAGACCCGTTTGTTTCAGAAGCTTCCTATGACCAAATATGACAACACTTGAGCAAAATACAACACCAAAACACCCAAACCAGTCCAGAACAGAATCAAATAGTGTTTTGACACAAAAACCCCAAAAACAACACAAAAATCACTAGAATCAAACAATCAAGAGCACTAAGGCTCTGATACCATATTGTTGGTCCATAATGATCGTGATTTCAGTGCTATAATGACTTGTTTAACAACAAAACACACTTGACTCAAACAAACAAAGTGTATTATAACCAAACACCCAATAATGAGATAAAATCCACACAACCGGAGGTAAATACGCTATAAAGATAAATAAGATATGCTCCTAGCACCTCCAGTAAACAAACACATGACACAATCAGTTAGATAAGGTTTTTGTCAAAGTTGTGCAAAAGTTCTATTTCTTGAAGATAAGGTTACAATATATATCAGACATAGGTTCGCTGATAGATTCGCTGCAGCGAATCTATCTAGCGAACCATATAGGTTCGCCGGGCACAATCAGGTTCGCCCGGTCGACACCAAATCAAAAGCTAAACTGTGATTCGCCCGTAGGTTCGTTAGAACTAATACATACAAAATATATAACACCGACATACCGGTGAGTCCAACCTATACATGACTATCAGAAGATGATGTTGATGTTGATGTTGATAGTGAGAAGGTGTATGATGATTATGCAAACAAATATAATGATGATGATGTTGATTGGAAAAATGAAGTAGATCCTTATCTGGAAGACATTATTGAGTATTATAAACAAACTGAAGACGAACTTGTTGAGGTGTCAGGATCTGGAAATCATTTGATGATCAGGGAGGTGTCGCAATACAGCTTGCCACCTCAGGTAAAACATGGATCTCATGTGTTTGGTACTTGTTAAAACATCATGTATTTAGTTCAATGTTATAATGATTATGTTTATTTCTAAACGTAGGACAATGAACAAATTCAGGTTACACATGTTGATGAGGTATAACACCAAAATTTGTTATTTTACACTTCATGTATTTTATACCTGGGTTGACTTGATCCTGTCACCAATTCCAGGTTGATGGGGTTGATGGAGATCAAATTGCTGAGAAAGGTGTAGATGAGGTATATCATTTATGTATGCTACTATAAACAACATGTTAAAAAACCAGACATGATGTAAAAAACACCATATATATAACGTCATAACTACATTTACTTATAATGAGTTTTATTTCTTTTATTTTAAATTAGTTGGAAGCTGAATATGGTATAAAACCGGGTGATGGGGTTGATGGAGATCACACTGCTGATAAAGATGTAGATGAGGTATATCATTTATGTATGCTACTATAAACACCATGTAAAAAAACCAGACATGATGTAAAAACACCATAGATATAACGTCATAACTACATTTAGTTATAATGAGTTTTATTTCTTTTATTTTAAATTAGTTGGAAGCTGAATATGGAATAAAACAGGGTGATGGGGTTGGTGGAGATCAAACTCCTGAGAAAGATGTAGATGAGGTATATCATTTATTTATGATACTATAAACACCAGAAAAAACGACAAAACTATCTTTTCTTAAAATTTATGTTTATATGATTTATATGATTTTTTGTTTTTTATGTTTTAATTTAGATGGAAACAGAACTTGAAGTGAGTAATAAGGTATAAACTACTTTTAATTTTTCAAATTTATAAAATATAAAAAATGTAAATGATTGTTCATTGATGATAAACCCATAGCAGGCTGATAAAGAATGTGAAGGTGGTATATCCAGCGAAGATGATATGATAGATGCCAAATTGAGTTATGTGTTACAAGAGTTTAACGATTGTTTGCATAAAGTAGAGTTGGTATTCAAGGAGTTATCAAATAAGTATCTAATAAGCATGGTACTTACAGTAAAGAAAAATGAGTGGAAGGACATGTGTGATAAACATACACTTTCTGTTATGTCACAAGAAAAATGTGAGCAAACTTCGAAAATTGTGAAATTTTTCTATGATTACAAAGGTGGTTGTTTCACAATAATCCAGGAAGACAACAGTCAATGGTTTTTTAAGACATTTGAGGAGGTGAAGTTATTTTCAGAAAAAGATCGTAATAGGATCATGTGGTTAAACACAAGACCTGGAGTGCCTAGAAGTACTAAAGAAAAAAGTTCGATTAGCTTTATGCTGAAAATGGAAACATTTGAATCAAAGGATGGAGATGAAACTGAGGATGAGCATTCAAATAAGTCACCTGTGTATGATAAAACACCACTGGACGTCAACAAGTTAACCGATGAACCTGTGTATGATGAGACACCACAAACAACGACAATAGTGGTAGGAACTGAGGATGATGGTGATAAGGTCCCAGTTTTTGATCAAACACCCATAGGTGCCTGTGTTGTGAGTGAACCTCCAATGACTCAAATTTTTACCTGCTCATTCATGTCTGAGTTTGAAAATTCAGAAATAGCAAAAAAAAAGTGAAGAAAGGGCAAAACAGTTGAAGGAGAAGGGGACAAGTGATATACACTCAACAAATGATACCAAACCAATTTTTGATTTAAACATTACTGGTACTGATGTGGATGGTGAGGAGAATGTTTCTGTACCGGACATAACAAGGTTGATTAAAGAAAACACCATACTAAGTGTTGGTACACAACAACAACCACCAACTCCTACGTTGATGTCATCAACTGATGAAGCTAAACTTGACATTCAAAAGAGCAAAGGTGATATATCATTAGTACCAGATGAAGTGTCAAAGAGAAAAGAGAATAGAGCAAAGAGAAAACTAAGTCAAATGTCAAAGATATTGGTTTCTGCATATGAGGATAGAAAAGTTGAGGTAGAAGATGAAGTGACCGCATTGGAGAAGAATATACCATCCTATTTGTTTGCAGGAATAGGGGATGAATGGTATGTATATCTTAACTATATGTAAACAACATGTTATTATTTGATTAAATTTATTACATGCATACCTCATGAATACAAGAGTGTGGTATTCAGCATAGAAGGAAAAATAGATGCGACCAGAGTACTAATGGAAAGCATGAGACCAGGACAATATATACACATCAATGTCGTCCTAGCATGGGGTCACCTGCTGAATCATGAGGAAATGGTGAAAAAACTTGAGAAGGCTGCCGAGAGTCCAAAGGAAGCAAGCCAAACAAGTGAGGTGCCACTCAATATATTGTTCTGCACCGAGATCATGCTGGTATGTAACAATGTATAAAGAAAACACCAACCATCATACGACTATGAGATTGATGTCTTATGGTTGTTTTATTGTAATGTAGCATATGGACACCTACGATAAAAGTGAGCATGAAAGATTGCAGGAATTTACAAGGCACATGTAAATTGTTCTTGAACGTGTAGAATCAAAGAGCATTGAAGAATTTGAACTGATTTTCATACCAATCTTATACCAACGTCATTACTACTTGATGTGCTTTAATCTCAAAACAAGCGTCGTTGAAGTAATTGACAACAGTACAGCCGAGCCGGACGAGACTGTCACTGTAAAATATTCAGGATGGGTTGATAAAATGGTAAGTTATCAAGTTATTATAATATATTTAAACACCATATTTTAAAAGTAATTTCAGTTGGGTCTGATGAGTTAATGTTGTGATTGTACAGGTTACAACATTCGGTGATTATTGATGTCTGTTGCACATATAAATGGCATGAAAATAAAATCAGCATCCCCAATTCGTTTAAAGATACAATGCAGGACAACGACAAACAAAGTGGATTATGGTGTGTTTCTGATGAGACATATGG
Source organism: Tagetes erecta (assembly GCA_030867185.1). Lineage (NCBI taxonomy): Eukaryota > Viridiplantae > Streptophyta > Magnoliopsida > Asterales > Asteraceae > Tagetes > Tagetes erecta. The sequence goes on along the minus strand of CM061497.1, from coordinate 22,465,755 downwards.
AGACTTATCATGGAGTATGCGATGGTTGGGAATGTGGTATTTGCACTGAAAATGACAAGGAAAACAATCAACAAAATCAACTTGACAAGTTGAGGCGTAAATATGCAACAAAAATAGCACTTCATTATCTAAATGATGATAAAGAGGCTTTTATCAAAAGTACAGTTCATTTCATGAAGTTGAGCAAACAGAAAAAAATCGAGATTGAAAAAAAGGCAGATGAGAGAATATAAAAAAGGATGGCAAAACATGTTGACTGAATTGAAAAATTGTTCTTTGTTAAAAAAAACCATGGAGTTACATTGTGAACCTTTGCATTTGACATTACAATCATCTAGTTATGAAACATTTGTTTTGAATTGACAGTTATTACTTAGCATGAAATCTTATGGGTATTACATTATCGCAAATCAAATAAACAACATTTATGCATATTGTGTGTTAGATTACTAAATTAAGTATTCATACATGTTATTATATTACTAAATAAAATATTAATGTAATAAAATACAAACAATAATTAATAAAGTAGGCAACATTTATATTAATAAAATATAAAAAACACCAAACACATGGGGATGGAAAAAGGTACACTACATGTTATTAAAAAACACCATACAACACCATAAAATTAAAAAAGAGACTTAATAAAGTCCATTTTAATTTTCATGTCCAATTCAATGGACCTAATTATATCTGATAGCTTTTTAACCAGACCTTTGTCATCTGAGCAGTGTCCCAGGTTAAACTTCCTGGCAAGATCTCTTATGGTGTCTTCAGGAAGTCGACTAATTTCTTTGTTTATCTCGTCACGTTCTTTGACAGATTCTTTGATGGTCTTCATGGTACAACCTATAAGATTTACCATAGCAACGTCTTTTTTGTATTGATTCATTACCAAATCAAATATGTAAAGTTTCTCACCGGATTCATTTGATGAAGAACCAGATGCCATAACTAATGATTTGATGGTATAGGTGAACATAATGCTATCAGTCTATGTAGGAATTATGAATAAACACCACCGTATATATAATTCAAGCATTAATTATAGTAGTTGCAACCAGCTGTAAACGCAATAAATAAAGGCTTTTATCAATGGTTGGATTGCCCCAAATATCAGATGGAATCAATTATTACGTGTCAGTGAAAAGGCACCTGACGTCATTTCGAAATCTCAATCGCAGCTATTGAATAAAGATTAATTAAACGCCATTGAAATTAATAAATGACCCTACACCTCTAAAACCAACCCCACCTTCCCCATAAATATTAAACCCCATACCATACAATCCAACATACACAACATTCAAAACACCAACAATATACATTCCAACCATGGGATCATCCAAAGAAAACGTTATGAAAATGTGTTCGTGGATAAAAGTTAAGGAAGATATAACAAGGGATGCTTGCATACGTTCATTGAAGAATGTGACAGATCTTACACGTGAGGTAGAGGAAAACAGCATGTAGATGATCGATGTGTTGATGAAGCTAGAACAAACACCACAGAAGGATGAAGCTCTTAAGTTCTACAAGACTCAGCTTGGTGGGAACAGCAAGCTCAGTGTGATGGTGCAGGAAGTTGTTCAAGAGATGGAGGAGAATAAGAAAAAAAGCTCAGTGGATGTGGAGACCCTAAACAGTGCATGATCTGTTAGGGTTAGTTAGTTTGTGTTTATATCTTTTGGTTGAATAATTTTCTTTTGGTTTGGATGGTGTTTTAAAACAATGCATGTTTAACTTTGTTATATATTTAATCTACTGCTAATGGCTAATCGTTGTAAAAAAAAGGATGCATGCGAAAAAACTACACAAAAACACTAAAAGGCACCATAAAAAAACAAAACATCATATCATAAAAATCAAATGATGGTGTTGAGATAGACATAGAAATATATCTGAAACGTCATAACATTGTTCCTGTACATATTTTACTATAAATCTATACAAAAGTTTCAACTATCAGCAGACATGGTGTCAAAAGTTGTCTCCTTTGTATTAACTCCGGTTTTCTTGGGAGGTTTGGAACAAGTTGATGCATAATGTCCATATTCTTTACAGTTTTGACACTGTCTTGATTTCTTGCCTGCTTTTACAATTGCCTCTTCCTGTTTCGACTTAATACGTTTGGTGTGGACACCATATCCTTTACACTTGTATCCAACTGGTACTCGTACAGGACGTTTGTTGTACTTGCAAGTACCATTTAATTCAGACGCCCTATCCCTCTTAGAAGGAGGTGGAACAACATACTGTAGTTCATCGGCCTTCGTCTTGTATGCTTCAACATACTCCTTGTACAAAGACAACGCCTCAATGTCGTCGTAAAGACGACTCAAAGTGTACTCTTGAGCAGCGAAAATCTCACGTACCACAGATTGATTACGATCATAAAGATCTGTATAAAAACCACTATGGCTAGACTGACGGTATAAAATATTAGGAACTGCTTCTCTTTTCCAACGTTTAAGAATGTACTTCCTTGGAAACTCCTTAACATCGTACAACTTTAGAATATAAAAGATGTGTCTGCAAAGCAATCCAAATTGTTCATACCTTCTACATGAACAATGTATTGTTGTGTCTTCAGGTCGAAACATAACCTGTATAAAAACAACAAAGAAATTAATAGTAAAGTATCTTTTATATAACAAAGTCTTTGAAAAAAACACCATACCTCAAAATATGAGTTACACAACTGATCAAAGTCTTTGATAAAAAACTTGGTAAATCCGTCAATGTTCTCGAGATTCACATTTAAACATTTTTCAATACCTACAATCTCGACTTGAACGTCCAGAAATAATGTTTTAGTGTATATTTGAGAAGCTTGTTTTTCAAGAACAAAATCTGTCTTTAATTGTGGACGAGTATAGCGAGTATCATGATCATTCTTCCTTTGATTGTGACGTTGGGACTCAATAGCAGTCTCAAAATGGGTAAGAAAATGTAGACCTTACATTACAAACTTGTCCAAAAAAATGATTTTCACTTTCTGACCTTGAAGTCGTACGCATCAACCCAGACATAAGCTCATCTCTATAGTATGCCGGTATCCATGATTCCCTCATGTCATAAATATTAGCCAACCAGTTGTTATCGCTCAAATCAAAATCTTGAATGACAGAATGCCAACCTACTTCAAATTCAACAGGACTGAGAGAATCAGTCCAAACAATATCACAGATACGTTGTTTGAAATCAGTAGTATTACAAAGCGTCACGCCCACCTAAAAGAACACCAAAAATGATAAAACGTCATAAATATATAAAAAACACCAAATATATAACATAAAACAAGAATATCTGTCACACCTTGGTTGACAGCTTATGCATCACATGCCACATGCATAGTCGATGTCGACTACCAGTAAAAACCTCCTCAAGCCTTTTTCATGGCTAGGTCTTGGTCAGTTACAACGACATCGGGTTGTTTACCAAATGCTTTCAAAAAACATCTAAGCAACCATTTGTATGTTTCAGCCGTCTCAGAAGCCAATATTGCAGCACCAAAGGAAACATTATTATTATGATTGTCGATCCCGGTAAATGGTACAAACACCATTGAGTACCTGAAAAAACGCCAAAATTTGTCCACCAAGAATATAACATCAATATATATGATTAACAGCAATGTTGTACATATACAGTTAGAATGTATATTTATCCACACAAAATATAGCATCAATTATATACCTGTTAGATCTATAGGTAGCATCAAATGACATAATGTCACCAAAAACTTGGTAGTTCCTCTTAGATTCTCCATCCGATCAAAACAATCCAACTAAACAATTCTCATCATCAGTAAAATACTCACAGGAAAAATCAGGAAGATGTTCTTTCTTCTTCATCAGATTTCCAACCATCATTTCAGCATCATATTCATTGATGAACAAATTGATTTCCCTTTTGAAATTCTTACAATCATTCTTACTAACACCAACCTCCTTAAAACCACCAAATATAGTCTTCATTACATTAAACGCCCTAACAGGTCCAATATTGATTTTTGCCATGCTTTGGATCACATGCTTATGTAACTGAGTCAACTTTCGGGATGAAGCCAGAAAGTGCATGTCTTCTTCATTGCAAAAAAATGATTGTGTTCTTCAACAAATTTATATATATTCCATTTATCTTGAACCAGCTCCACACGAATATGTGCTTGGCAACCAGTCCTCTTTGAAAAGTTAGCCCTAACGACCTTTTGTTTAGCATTCTCTTCTAATGTATCAACTTTTTTCTTCTGATTAAAACCTTCTTTGCTACATAAGTAGTATTTCAGTTTTATAAGGCCATTACTAGTTTTTGAATCAGTACCTTTACGTACACCAAAACCAGATGCTGCAGCATACTTGCAATAGTATGCAAATGCTTGGTCCATATTGTCAAATGTCATCACAACTTTAGGCTTTAACTCTTCCAATACATCAGGAATATAATACTTTTCAGATGAATTTGGTAAGGTAATTTCTATTCCACGTGGAGCATATGTTAATGAATCAAAACCTATAAAAAAACAACAATGTCAACTAAAATGTATTAACAAAAAACGTCATATAAAAGAAACAAGAACAAACGTGGTATTTAGGATGATATACAAAATTACACAGGAAAAGCACCATAACTCAGTTCAAAAAACAACATCATTAAAAAAACTATAAAAAAACAGCAATGTCAACTAAAATGTATTAATAAAAAAACGTTATATAAAAGAAACAAGAACAAAACGTGGTATTTAGATTGATATATAATATTACACTTGAAACAAACACCATAACTCAGTTCAAAAAACAACATCATTAAAAACGCCAACACACGTAAAAGCGCATCGCTATCACATTGTAAAAAAATGATAATACTTGAGATTGCCTTTCTAAAAAACACCATATGCTTTTTTAAACTATATGTATCTAACAAATTATAACAAACACCATAATCGTACTTTTAAACGGAAATTACATTAACAACTACGAATAAAAAGCTTCAATACCTATCAAACAATACATTATATTGAAATTCAATCAAACAAAAAACCATACGTATCAGTACGTTTGTATTATTTAGACTTAAAAAACAGCTATTATATGTTCGTTAACATAAAATCAAATGTGTTTCATTATTACGTCGAACAAATTAAAACACACGAATCAAACACATCAAAATTAACTAATTATAACTACAGCGTTAACATAACATCATAACAAATCACTGAACAAAACGTCATAACAATAATTGAAAACGGAAAAAAACAAAATGATGTATAAACACTTAACTATTACGTCGAATGGATGAAAACATACGAATCAAACGCATTAATATTAACTATTTATGACTACATCGACGACAAACTTTATCTGTGAAAACTGCACGATCATCGACAATCGAATCCGCCATTGAAGAGAGATTATGAAATAACGGATCAACAACGGATTATATAAACTGCTAATCGCCAAATGTAAACGCCAAATGATATAGATATATTTTATGAATGACGGAATATAAACCCTAGCCAAACGCAATAATGAAATCGAAAAAACAGAATATACAGCATGCATGGAAACCGCTCTTACCATAACAACATGCATCGAGTAAAATGACTTCAATACCCCTCCGCCTGTTTTTTAAATATTAGACAAATAATCGATGCTGATTAGTTCCTACACTTCTTAGAGTTTTTAGCATTTTTAGAAAATCCTCAGTGTATATATATATATATATATATATATATATATATATATATATATATATATATATATATATATATATATATATATATATATATATATAAGTTTGCTGGCCATTTATTATATGCATACATACCGGCTTCTTCAATCGCATGAGTACACACACAAAAACATATTACAATCAATATATGCTATGTTTGCGCCCTTTGATTTTACTTACATACATACACAAAACATGCATATAACAAATGATATCTATTTTGATTTCATACAAACACCGAAACTATACATACACATGAAGACGGTTATACTAATATATGTTACGATCACAGATAAACACATCACCGGCCAACAATCAAATCGAAACCCGAGACACGATCGAAAAAAGAACACCGTAACCATAACTAACACAAGCCAAAGCGATGACTGAAACGACACGTACCAAAGAGTTAGAAGTTACAGGCTACTGTTGGTGACCATGGTGATCGAGATTGCAGGTTCGCTGGAGATGAAGCAGAAAGAAGATGCGGTGGTCGGAGTGCTGCTGCTTCTTCCTGGCGGCAGAGAGACGAGATTGAGGAGACTACTGCGGCTGCTGATACTGGTGCTTCTTCTTTCAAGTGACCCACGAGAGTGACAAGAAAGCTTGATCGACTTGTGTGTGATTTGTTGGGCAGCCGCAGACGAACAAAGCCGGGGCTAGGGATTACGGCTGGGTAATTAATTTTGAATTTTCACTTTCGCCCCTAGACTTAATTAGTTTATTTAATTCACTTCAAAGGTTTTGAAACTAGTTTCGTTATCTACAAAACGAACCCTGCACTTTATGTAATTTAACTCACGAAGACGAGCGGGCCAAAATAATAATGAGGATTTAATAGGAATGAGCGAGATTAACCTAACGGTGTTAACTTATATTTAGGGGTTGTCATAGCTAAGTTCCGCCACTAGGTTAGGGATGACGGAAGCCATTTCACGGGATACAAGAGCAGCAACCTTACGACTTGACATGCGACTTCCCCCACGGCGAGGGACTCTACCACGACGAGGCATTCTGTTAAAGAGAACAAAAGATAAATGTGTGAGTACGAATTTATAATAGAGAGTAGGTCAATAAAAATCATAGATTTTTCAAGAAGTGAAGAACGTGCGTTGAAGGGGTGTCTTAAGTTTATTACGTTAATATTTTTTTTTTTTGCATATATTACGGATTTATTAGGGTTAGTTTTGAGATAAACGGGCTAAGGATTGAAGGGATTGTCGGTTTTTGGAAGATAATTGGGTCCACGTAAGATTTGGATAAGATAGTCTTGATAACAATCAAGGGTATTTTTAAAGGTGAAGAACATATTTTTGAAAATATTAACTTTTCACTGGAGCATACTAGGTCTGTATATTGACAAGTCAAGGTGAATCGAACTTTCTAAGGTTAGGCAGATGTGTTTGCATCTATAGTAAATCACTCATCCCGAAAATCCCCAAGTAAGCATACCAGGTCCGTACATTAGATTTATACGGTACGCTAACCTTGGATAGAACTTTCTATCGTTTTGCCAGAAAATTCAGGATACTGGTGTTTACTGTCTAGATACACATCGTCTTGTTCGTTATACCAATTCGAAACCTTGATGAGAATGGATTAGGCATTTGCCTAAGGAGTTTAACTAAGCACATGATATCCACATGGAGTCGAGAAATAGATCAAGAAATGTTACTTAGCTAATTAGAGTTATAGTAAGTGATGATGAGGTTTAAGATGGATAGCTTGGATAAGGGAAGAAAAAGAAAGGTTAAGGGTTTAGTCTTAGCTATTTGTTCTTGCTTATGTTGAATGATTTGTTAAAGTTCGGTTTAAGTTGTAGAATTTCATAGTGTGTGCAAAGGCCATGACATTAAATCATAAATATCACGTATCATGTAACACATAACATGTAGCATCATGTAGCACATAAGCAAGTATGAGATAATTCATATAGGGTCCCTAAGCATACCGTAGTCTAGGTCACCATATCTAATAACCTAAATCCCTACAGTCATGGTCTCTGATACCATTCTGTCACACCCCGACCAATTAAATAAATAAAAGGCGGATAATCGTCGAGACGTGAGTGTTAGAGATTGCTCATAGCCACATGACGCTACAAATTAGAGTTTTAAATAAGCATGCATGACCAAATTAAATATTACAATTTGTCCACAAGTTTGGCAAATCACAAATGACATAGCTAATAATTGTTCTTTGATTTAAAATTTAGCTAGGTCCAAAAGGCTATGGTGATCATGATCCAAAGCTAGCCTTAAACGTTTGTAATCCCTAAAACATGTTAGAAAATAATGTCAACATAAAAATGTTGGTGAGTTCACATAGTTAAATACATAGATAATAGTTTATAGATCACAATGGTAAGCGATTCCATGTCCACAAAGGTTAGTGCAAATATGTAACAACACGTATGGTCTCAAGTGTACAATTAAGCCTCAACAATATAAAATGTAGTATACAATCAGCTAAGTGAAATTTGGTTCCTTCAATGAACTAGAATGCATCATTGAAGAGTCGGACTTAGCATCGACTTTAGCACCAAAAAGGCTTGTCAGGCCCTTAGATCTAAGACATCGTTGGGCTAGCAATAGTTAATGATTGTATCGATCATAAAATAGAACACCACACGTATACATAAAGCACAACCAAGACATAAATTGAATCACATGGTTGATAAATAGATTTAGTGCATGTGATGTATTTGAATAATATAACATGTTTCACCCCAAAAGTGTATAAATAAAAAAAGGGGTATGTAAACTCACATTAATCGGCTCCAAAATCTACTCAAGAAAACATACGGTGGAAGCCGGAAATAACTCTCGGTGGCTTATCCTATTAATCGAACATAATGATTTTAGTCCATATGTGGTTTTGAGATCGTACGAGTCAAATTCTTATTATTTGTTGTTTTGTGAAATAGTTATGAATGTTGGTATATTTTGTAAGTTTTTATAAAAAATAGGTTAAAATATTATTTATTTGTAAATAACCTACTTTTAAAGATTATTGTCATTACAAGTCGTTTACTTGACTATTTTTTACCAATACGGTATGACGTTAAGTAGATTTTTAGTTTATAAAGTCTTTAAATAGTTGACGAAACAAGTTTATGTGTCTAATTTTATATAAATAATACTTACAAGGGTTAAAATGAGTATTTTTGGTTAAGTGTTCTTTCACAAGGTTTTTATAAAGAAATATATATACATGTTTTGTTACATGGTTTTATAAAGTTTTTAAGGTTAATTTTGTTTAAGAAAACTTTTGGGTTTTTAAGACATAATAAAGATAAAAATATAATTTTCACATGTTTAGTGGGTAGTTTAAAAACTTAAAAATGTGAATTTAATGTCAAAATACTAATATTTGTTTAAGAAAACTTTTGGGTTTTTAAGACATGATAATGATAAAAATATAAGTTTTACATGTTTAGTGGGTAGTTTAAACACTTAAAAATGTGAGTTAGAGGTCAAAATACAAAATAAACAAAAAAAACGGGTTATGGGGTTTGAACCCATGACTCTAGCTTGTTAATATATGCACCAAGCCACTTGAGCTGGGTGACTAACCGAACATAAATCTGGAACTTAAATGTTTTAACCTTTGGTTGTTTTGAAAATATAAAGCATTAACATGGTTTTTAAATAAAAAGGTGGGGGGTATGCATGGGCGTGAATCGAACCCCCGACCTCCTTGATGTTTTGTAATGCACCCAGCCACTTTGAGCTAGGTGACTAACCTATAAATTCATCCCCCTTTATTTCTTTTAACATCTCCTTAGCAGATTCGCAAATCCCCCCCCCCCCCATAAAAAAACCCATATGAACCCTAGATCCTTCACATCCCAAATCGATTTCGTTTTCTTAGTTTTTGACAAAATTAATGTTAGGGCTTTTAATCCACACTAAAAAATGAGTTCAATGGTATAAAAAACTTACAAAATGGTGTGGGTTAGGTACGTGTTCGAGTGCGAACGGGTAGTCCACTTTGAGCCCTTCGTGTGAGATTTTTACTTCGTTTTCGCGAATACTGGGTATGGGGGTTTGTTTGCGGTGTGTTTGTGAGTGTGTGTGTGTGTGTTTAATTGCAAAATGATGAGGTCTAGATATGGTTTTGGTCTTGGTTTTTGAGTTCGACCGAAATGAAGAAAAGAGAAAGGTTTCAGGCCAAATTTTGCTCAATTGCACGTGAATTACTCGTTTGATGTTAGCTATGGACAGATTAAACACATTATTACCCAAAATGGGTCTGATTTTCGACTGAATTTTGGTTGTGAGATTCGAGCATGGTGAAGAGGGAGGTTACTGTTGTTGTTGCGTGAAAGGAGGAAGGAGAAGAAGATGGTTTGGCTTTTTGACACTTTTGGTCCCCCATCTTTGCATGTTTCTTCTTTTATTTTTGTTTTGTTTTGGTTGTTAACAAGCATTATTATTATTACCTTGATAAATTTTGTTTTAGTTATTGCTATCATTATTATTATTATTATTATTATTATTATTATTATTATTATTATTATTATTATTATTATTATTATTATTATTATTATTATTATTATTATTATTATTGTTAGTGTTTTTCACTTGCTAAATTATTTATAAAATAAGTCTCATAAACTTTAAGTATTCGATATTATAATTAAAAGCAAATTTCGTAAATGTTATAGTTTCAAGGTTTCAAATCTTCGCCACATGAGCCCTAATCAACACAGTGCGTCATCGCCCGCCACACATCACCACCATAGGTTCACCTTGCCCGAGGGTTCAGCGGAGAGTTTGAAAGTCAGCGTGACTACAGGGTGCTCGCTGGTGACGAGGGAGATGACCGGAGGCAGAGCGTGGAGGTTGTTTTGGTGGTTTAGACATCAATTTTGTGAAGATGCAGAGAAACAAGTACGGTTTGATATGATTTCACGGGTCAAATGAAAAGCAGCGGCAAATGGGTAATTTTTTCAACAGTAAGGAGTTATGTAAAAGACTATTTTGCCTATCCAAAATGTACATTAATGTAGTATAGACATATATATATATATGTATAAATATATTATAATCTTTACCTTCTAATAAAAGAGGGTTTTGGATACCGCATGACATTAAATGAAGTCATTATTGAAATTCAATTCCTGCCAAAAAATGAATGATCTCATATTTGCGTCTACATTCATTCCTTCATTTATATTAATTTTTTAAAAATCTATAAGATATAGTTTCCATGCATGTGCTCTAATGTTGGTCCTGATTGATCGTTAAATCCGTGCTTTGATGATTTAGATCAGATCACGAACAATTGTTACCACTAGATCTAACAACAATTGGTTATGACTAATGACCAAAACTCAAACAAACCATAATAACCCATTAAGAACAAGTTAATTAAGAACGTAATTAGATGAAGTAGAATTAGATTGATGCAACAAAGATGTAGACAAAACAAATCCTTGCAAATAAACAATCAGAATCGAACTCAAGATCAAAGAGAGAATGTATTCAATAAAGTTCCAAGAGTTGTGTACAAAATAGCCCTAAAAAACTATTTATACAGCAGCTAGTTTCGCAGGCAGTGTCGCAACTACGAAACTGCCTGCTCGCTAGACTAAGCCAAGCTGCATAGTGTCGCATGTAGTGTCACATATGTAAGCATAAACAAAAGCAAACAATAAACAACTAACTATTACAATGAAAAGGAAATACGACTAATCTATTACAAAGTAAACAAAATACAAATAACGACAAGGTGAAGTACCACCCTACATGTGGTCATCAATACTCCCGCTAGGGAGGTACTTCACCTGTCGGGTCTTCTGGTTCAGCTCTTGTCTTGGCCGCTTCTAGCAAGTCTGTCAATTCACGAACATCTTCTCTAAGATCCACTTGTTTTTGCACGCTCTCTGCGAGCTGCTTAACCTCCGATCTTATTCCCCGAGCTCTGTTAGCTACCCTTTCAAACAAAGCAGCTTCTTTATTAGTTTCAGCTCCGGCTCCACATCTTATAGGGTTCTCACAAAGTATCTTCAAGTCATCATCCGAGAAACCAAATACCTCCATTGGATCAAACAACCTCTATTCAGTACCGTCTTTCACACGAACTACCGCCTCCCCCGTCTGATTATCATAAAACCATTTATCGAACTCCTGCAGTCTTGACGGGCTCAGATCCGGTACTCTCAATCTCAGAACAGTTTTGATCGGCTTCAGTTTCAGAACAATCTTTCCTTTTTCAGTAACCCAGTCTAGGTCCTTCTTCGACCTTTTCCTCTCCAATTTGTTGTATCCAAAACTCACAAAGTTGTCCTTCAAACCCGCTTGTAAAAGTACGAAATTAATATATATCCATATTATGTAAAATCAAAATATACGAAATTAATATATATAGCTTATGTATGTATAGTGCTAAGGGTACTTGAATTTGATTATGATAATGTATAGTTTAAATAGAGTCATGATCGATGCTATGAGGTAAATAAGAATAATTGCATGAGAATGTATGTGTAAAACATGACTTGTTTAATTTTCATGTGAACTTACGCCATGTGTGTCATTATATGGAAACCGACCTGAGTATGCGAAATTCGAAACCCTAGCGAATACCATATTATATATTTATTTGCATGTTCCTAGTTATTAATTAGTAAATAATTGCTAAAGCAGGTCCTAGAGCAGTTTAGGTCTTTTGCTGCATTTTTGTTGTTAAATTGCTGTGCGCTTCAAAGGTGAGTTTCTTTGCCCGCTTTTAAATCTTTTCGGGGAGAAAGCATACAAATGTTTTTTTACACGCCTTTGGGCAACTATTTTACAGCGCCTTCGGGCAGACTGCATTTTTTATGCCTTCGGGCAAGGCCAACTGAGGCTACGTTTTATACCTTCAGGTAGAGCCTTCAGGCAAGATTCTAATGGCCTTCGGGCTACGTTTTATGCCTTCGGGCAGGGCCTTCGGGCAAGATTCTAATGGCCTTCGGGCTACGGTTTATGCCTTCGGGCAGGGCCTTCAGGTAACGGTTTTGATAAAACAAACTTTCTATTGTCTAACTGTTTATTTTACTGAGCATGATTCCACCAACTCTAAAGTCCTTTCCTTTTTGTCGAGATTATTAATATACAGTGGGTATAACGGGGAAATTTGAGTAGTACTACGGGTTCGGCAGACCCCACCATGCTAGATTGGTTCCCAGGTGGTGCAAATGGTCCTTTAACTTTTGGTCACCCGTCGTGGTGGCAACAAGGCAAAAATTATCGTATCGTTTAGTTTAATCTCGACGGGCTCATGTAGTAAACGAGGTGGTGATGTTTATCGGTTAAACTATTTTGATAATTATGTTTGATTACTTATCTCATTGAGCTCACCAACCATGTATTGACCGTTTTCAGTATGTTTTCTCAGGTGGCTAGGAGTTTTTGCACATAGGACACAACATGCATGGGTTTTTTGAACTTGTGGCAAACCTAATGTTTAACTGTTTTGGTTTTGGTTGAATATAACTGTTTGGTTGGGTGCTGGATTTTAAAGCACCGGTTTCTTTTGTTTGTGCTAGTTTTGGAGCACAAGTTTAAATTGGGATTTTATGTTTTCTTTAAACGCTTCCGCTAAACTTTGTAAAACTTACATTTTAATACCTCGGTGTTTGGATTATTATAAAGCTAAACTTTATTTTAAATCAGTTGAGTCAGTGTTACTATAACTAATGGCTTGAGATCCTGGTATGTCACGCGCCTAACGGATACCCCGTTTGTGGAAAATTGAGGGTGTGACAGATTGGTATCAGAGCCAGGTTATAGGGAACTAGCATTTCATTGCATATAGTTTATAACTTTAAGCATTTGCATTAGTTACACTCACACTGCACAGTAGTACCATAATTAGAACTAGTGCTTGCTTGCCTATACGTGTAACATTTTTCGTGCTTACCTGATATATGATCTTTGTAGCTCAAGAATCCTTATATGAAGTACTGTGTCCTTATCCCAAACATGAATTTAAATTTCCTGCCTAAATCCAATTCTTCTTCGCGTAATGTGACCGAGTCTTCTTCTCGAGGCGGAAAGAGGCCAAGGTGTGAGTCGGGCGACTGCAGCCATTTGCCTCGTTTGAGGCTATCCCTCCTAGAGTTCGTGAAGTGGAGCATAAGTTACTCAGCAGTTCATTCTTTCTTGTCAGAATACATTAAATATTGTAATCCGAGAAAACTGATTTTTTTTCTCACTCTGTTGAACTAGTGTGACAACAAAAGCGCGTTAGGTATTGAACACTCAAATCATAAAGACTAAGACGTTGAAAATATCCGTAGTGGTTTTCTTTCGTTAAGTATTCTGTTCTATTCTACCTTCTCCATATTGTCACACTTATCTTATTTTATCAAGTTGGTGCTTGTTGCTCTTGTGAAAACTATTGACTCGAAGAGGCACCTCGTAAAGATGAATACTGATGGCATTCTTGTCCTGCATATAAACTGGTTGGACCATACAGATACATGAATTATTGCAAGAAATTTTTTTTACACGATTATTTCTAAATATACCTTACTTCTCTTATACATCTTATATTCGTAATAAGATAACATATCTTATAGATAAGAACAAAACAATAAGCATGATAAAACCTAAGATTAAAACTCGTGATGGGAGACAGATTAGGATGGTTGTGTAAGGTGAATTGACGATTACGGGTGCGCAACGTAATGGTGAATTTACAGGTACACAATGATCCTGGCAAAACCTGTCATGTGGGTTACAACCAAAACCCAAAAAGTGAAGAGCCAAACAACACAGACTCACCTTAAACAAAACTCCATCTCTAAGTAACATACTAGCATCAAGTTTATCCTTGTTGGTACTACACTTAAAGTACACCTATGTGTACTAAACAATTAAAATGCCACCTTTCAATAAAACTTCTACCATATTATTGCCACAAACTCATGATACAATGAAATGCCTTAAGTTTTGGTCAGTGTGTTATGACCTCGTACCCAACGCTGATAACAACTTATATCATGGTTTCCTCAATCGAGCATAAAACAAATCTAGTAATAGTAAGGGTTACTAGGAAGAGCCCTATAAAACTACGACTTATTTGGAAAACTCCTTACTGTCAAAATTAACCAACCACATAAAATCTCACATACATGATCGCTCCTCGTGAATAGTATTGCAATCACTATTTGCATCTCTACTGTTGTAAAACATGCTTTGGATCTAAAACTTTATTTATCCATCAAGAATATTTAAATTCATAAACATTATCTACATTCACTACATTGGAAAATATATTCAAATCTCTTTAGCAGATTATTCGCTTAACAGTAATACAGCTTAAGTACTATCGATTTTACGAGCCTAAAAGCGATCACCCTTGAATTTTGTTTTACGAACAACTCTATTCTATCTATCATTCATATGGTAATTAGCTATATATCTAGACACTTATAACTTTCAGGTATCCATTGCCCACTGTGATAATGGAAAGCTAAGTGAATTTTAAATTGACCCCCCCCCCCTTCACGGGTATAGAACTCTAAACATTGAATATGTTCCGTGACTCTAATGATTCATTTGATGAATAGTATAGTCCACAATAAACAAATGATACCAACTAGCGTTCTACTTAAGCCTCATCCATTAAAGTTCAGAATAACAATCTCTTATTTCTTTCATCCCAATACACATCGTATCTGCCAAGAAATAAAATAATTGATGCTCTCATTGTGATTTTACACCCCAATCGTGCAATATCTTTCTTTCAAAGCTTATGTTAATTCAAGAGAATCCTCCTTGTATGTAATTAACCTTCTTGATCAAAACTATTTAAAACGCGATGTAAGAAATTATCACCAAGTCGTTCCAAACCATGAAAATCCTAATAGGGGAAACTGTCTGATTAAAGAAATTAGTTAAGCTACACAATCCAAGTAATGAAATAACACGACATCCTTATCTAACCCGTTTATCTGTCACCATCCCTTAAACACCCTAATTGCGAATTCAAACTCTATCACTCAATGAAGCTTGATATCAAAATCCTTGCTAACATCTTATTGTTTGAACTCTTATCTAATCCATGCGTTAACTAAAACACGTATTTTAAAAGGAATATGGTTAGATCACCCTAAGGGACCTACACAATTAAATCAGTCATCTATTGGAATGAAAAGACAAGGTCCTTGAAAACTTTTTCTTTTATAAAACGCTTAGTATATCATATACCGAACGATGACAACTCTCGGATTCCATCCATAAGAAAACTTGCTGCACTCCAAAAGAATTGGGAGCAAATCATATAACAACGATTCTTTGTTTTCAATAGTACATAAGTACGTAAACCTTAATAACAAATCATCTTAGGTCATACAACCACTTGTCATCTTGACCAAAACAAAAATCTCATAATCATCGAAGATAGAAATACTTGTAAAATTCCCTGAAAATTTTGCTTAAAACATGTACTTCCGAACACATAAATAGTGATGCAGTTTGGGAAGCGATCAAATGGCTCACAAGAACACACGAATATAATCAAAAGACTTTTAATCACAAGCTTCAAACCGAATACTTGGATTGCTAGTTTCTTCAAGAAACGATAAAATAACTTAATATCTAACTAACAAACAATGAACCCTAGAACCTAATTTAAAAGAAAAGCGACATCATCACAATAGGAAATAATACTGAAAATTAGGAAATAAATAATTAAATAAATAACTAAATCTCTTCCATCTTTATCTATAATCTTCGACTGCATCCATTTGCATCATACTCCCCGTCTTAAAAAAAACTCGTCCTCGAGTTTTGCTTTCTAGCCAAAACCACCATGATCAAATGGAACATTGGATCGTCTTTTGTGCAATACCAAATTGACCTGCTCAAATAGTGCAACTCCATAACTTCCCATCTTTAGAAGAAACTTATCCCAAGTTATTATCCTTGATCTGCTTGAAATTTTTGAACACGCCACTATCTCCTTTGAATTAAGTATCTCAAAATTGAGATTTAATTCTTTGACCATGTATTTAATATTAACTTTTTCTTGTAGCTCACGTGCAATTAGCATACCATTCCCCTTATCTAAATTTTTACTCTTCTCAATCATCATCTTCTCAAATTTAAATTTCAAATTGTTGATAGTTGTGACTATTTTTAAATTTGTTAAAGACTCCTCATGCATATCCGAATTAGAATCATGTTTCTCATCTACCATCGCTCTAACATTCATGAAACCGTCGGTTAATGCCAAGCCATCATCAACCACTAAAACACTAATCTCGGTAGTACTGCTATTAACAACCGATAGGCCCTCCAAAAATTCTTTAAAATTTCCAGACGACACTTGAACATGCACCGACAACTCCCGGTTAAATGGTTTTTTATTTAAACTCATTATTTCACATGTCCCATAACAAACCGACACTTGATTAATATTATGAAACAAATCAAACATACCCGAAGACATTGTAGACGACTTATGTTCATCAAATCTTCCATTCACACCACAGATTGCCCAAGAATACCATTCCTCATCCTCGTATTCATCATACGTTGGCGGAGAATCATAGATAGTGTCGTCGTTGGTAGGATGCTCCTCATCCCCGGTTAACTCGTCCCAGACGGGTTCTTCCGGTTCCGTTTCCTTCCATGTCGACGTGAATAAACCGCCATTCAAAGGATACTCCTCATCCCCAGCGGACTCGTCCCAGACGGGTTCTTCTGGATCTGTTTCCTTTAACGTTGACGGGTGTTGTAGTCGTCCAATCAACACAACTTTTCCCAATCCAAGGATAAGTTGTGGTAATTTTCTGACTTGCTCAACCTCACGATTGAACAAACCTGAAGCACCTTTATTGTTGCCTCGCTCGGCGATTCTACGATTAAGATACCCACTTCTACAACGAGCCATTTGACAAACCGTAAGCTCTGATACCACCATGGAAGCGATCAAATGGCTCAAGGAACTTAATGATTCATTCAAATGATTCCAAACCAAATAATTCGGTAACAAGCTTAAAGCTTACAAATCTTTAATCAAAATAATCAACTAACAACTAAACAAGCTCTATCACTATTTATAAAAACCAAAGAAAGAGATAAACTTGGAAACAATTAAATTAAATAGGAATTTGAAATTTAAAAAAATATTAAAAGATATGCTCCTGAGTTCCTGCATCATACTCCCCTTCTCGGAAAAAGAGTCGACCTCGAGTCTTGTAAACTTCAAATGCAATCCACCAGGGTCAAAAGGAATATCAAATCGCCTCTTGCCTAAATCTGGAGATTTTATTTGCGAGCCTTGGCCATCCAAACATGGAAATTGATAACTAATCTCAACTTTACCTTCATTACTTCCACCATTATCTCCACCTAAATCATTTATTTTAGAAAAGTATTCATGGTCATTATCTTCTTGGACTTGAAAATCTTTATTGATATGATCTTCCAAAATTATATACAAACCATTTAATCCTTTCTTCAAATTAAACAGGGGGATATGCACGTTATCACTAAAAATTGATATGCTAGTTTGGGTTTCCAAAACCAACCGCACACCGTTGTCTTTATCACCTTCCAAACTTATCAAATTAAAATTCAAACTTTCCTTCGGTTCATTTGTTTGACTTCCCAAACCCATGGAATCTTCACCATGGGATTTCTTATCACTTTTGATAGCCGGGATATATTCTCTAACCATAGTAGATTCACCATTAACCATATCATCTTTTAAAATTTCAAGAAACATACCAGAAGATATCAATGAATTTTCATGTTCCTTGATTGTCTCCTTTTCATCATATTGATTGGTAAATCCATTAATAACCCGTTGCACCCATAAATACTCATCTTCATCGTAACACATCCCATCTTCATCAAACTTGGGCTCATCTCGCGACTCGCCCTCTGGATAGGTTGTTTCATAGAACCGGTGTGGATGTCGGCTAAACGGCTGCTGCTCTCCGTCGCCACCTTCGTCCCTGACGACGGCGTTCGACTCGGTTTCCGTCTTGCACATATCCTGTCGCAACTCGAGATATTGGATCCTTTTCCGGAGCCGCTTGATCTCTTGTTGTATTTCAAGATTACGAACTCGTTGCTTGAGTCGCTTAATCTTAAGATCCCATGGACTGAGACCAACTCCACCATTGCCTCGGTCGGCGTATCTATGAGTAGAGGGTTGATCTTTACCACAACCACGTGGCCCGGGAATAGCTCCGTTGTTGCCTCGGTCGGCGAATCTACAAACAAGAGGGTCTTCTCTTCCACGTTGAGCCATTTGAAAACCAAAGCTCTGATACCAACTGATGCAGTTCTGGAAGCGATCAAATGGCTCAAGAAACTTAAGGATTCATTCAAATGATTCCAAACCGAATAATTCGGTAACAAGCTTAAAGCTTACAAATCTTTAATCAAAATAATCAACTACCAACTAAACAAGCTCTATCACTATTTATAAAAACCAAAGAAAGAGATAAACTTGGAAACAATTAAATTAAATAGGAATTTGAAATTTAAATAAATATTAAAAGATATGCTCCTGATTTCCTGCATCAAATAGTATAAAAAAATTCATTCCTCATCTGTTTTTAGAATGCCTATGACCTCTTTGATGACCGTGTTTAGACAACGCTTTATTAATAAAGTAGAGTACCTACACATGGTTGAGTCAATTTAATGATCTCTAAACAACTCGAATAATAACGCTTCTTTAATATAGACTCTTTCGTTAAGTATCGATCCTTGAAAATCTAAATAACAACTCCAAACTCCGTTATCTAAAATTTCTGAAACATTCTGCATACAAATCGTTGTTTATAAATCTTAAGAGTGGATCCAAAAGAAACTTTTTAATCTCTTCAAACCCGCGATACATTAGACCAGTTGAAATCTTGCAAATGATTATTTCAGATGGTTTAAACCTAATGAAGTGGTTACCTAATGAAACACAAATACAATCATTCTTAACTATTAAAGTAACAACATCTAACACCAAAGGTACGATTTAATTTTCGGGACGAAAATTCTTTTAACAAGGGGATGATGTGATAACCTGAAAATTATTCTTTTCTTCTGTTCTATTTCATTGCAGACAAGCAATGACAAGACACAATTTTCGGGATGAAAGTTCTTTTAACAAGGGGATGATGTGATAACCCGTAAATATAAGTTAACACCGTTAGGTTAATCTCGTGGCAAACCTAATGTTTAACTGTTTTGGTTTTGGTTGAATATAATTGTTTGGTTGAGTGCTGGATTTTAAAGCACTGATTTCTTTTGTTTGTGCTAGTTTTAGAGCACAAGTTTAAATTGGGATTTTATGTTTTCTTTAAACGCTTCCGCTAAACTTTGTAAAACTTACATTTTAATACCTCGGTGTTTGGATTATTATAAAACTAAACTTTATTTTAAATCAGTTAAGTCAGTGTTACTGTAACTAATGGCTTGAGATCCTGGTATGTCACGCGCCTAACGGATACCCCGTTTGTGGAAAATTAAGGGTGTGACATTAGCCAAACTCTTAGCAACCGTGGTAGCCAAAACAACAGGGAGATTGGTCATAATGGTGAAACCTGTCATCCTTGCACTTTCAAACACTTCAACTCTTGTAACCCTGTCAAGTTCACTTGTTCTGAAGGGGCTACTGCTTTGCTCCAATGGTTTGAGAGCATCGAAAACACCTTCACCTATAGCGAGTGCCCGGAAGCACTTAAAGTTCGGTATGGTACTAGTGTTCTCCAAGACAGGGCTCTTACTTGGTGGAATGGTATAAAAAGGGACAAATATGAGGCCAACATCTTAGCCATGACTTTGGATGAGGTCAAACAACTCATGATCAAGGAATTTTGTCCCCAAACTGAACTACAAAAGCTTGAGGAGGAATTCTGGAACCTCAAGCAAGAAGGTGGTGATCATTTGGCCTACTCGACTAGACACCATGAGTTGAGCATGCTTGTTCCCCACGTGGTCACACCACTTTGGAGAAACATTGAGAAATTTATCAAGGGCGTACCTCCCCAGATCCAGGATGCGGTGATCGGTAGTAAACCTGCAACTCTTGAAGAAGCCATCACCATCACTTCTAAACTTTCTGAAAACCATGTCAAAGTCGGTACCCTAACCTTGAAAAACACTAAGAAATCTGTTGAGAAACCTACCCTCGCACCTACTAAACCAAACAAACCCGAGTCATCCTTCCATAAAAAGCGAAAGTTTAACAATCAAGCCCACAACTTTGCCATTACCACCCCTACTCCACCAACAAAACCACATGCACCCATGGCTCAACCTATCCCAAGAGTTCCCTACAATGGACCTCACCCAAATGTAACACTTGCAACTACCATCATCCGGCTAATATCCCGTGTCGTCAATGCACAGTCTGTGGAAAAATGGGGCATCTGAATGTCACATGTCGTTTTGCGCCGGGTAACCGAACCGAGCTCAAGTCAATGTTCCAGCTCCTAATCAAGCCCGAGCCTGCTTTCAATGTGGTGATCCAAATCACATGCGTCCTCAGTGCCCAAGACTAGCCAATACAACTCCACCTGCTCGTGGTCGAGCCTTTAACATCAACATCAATCAAGCTCAAACAACCAATGACGTGGTGAACGATACATTTCTAATCAACGATCATTATGCTTTTGTTTTATTTGATTCGGGTGCCGATCGAAGTTTCGTTTCACTAGACTTGGAACCTTTACTTGACTTGAACCGTACTAAGTTAGACAAACCTTTCACGGTTGAAATCGCCAATGGCCAATCTATCACAGTCGACACTATCATCACTAATTACAAACTAAACTTAAACCAACACAACTTTTCCATCCAACTTATACCCATGAAACTTGAAAGCTTTGATGTTATTATCGGAATGGACTGGTTAGTCGAAAATCGTGCTGAAATCACCTGTTACGATAAATGTATCCGAATTCCGCTTCCTTCTGGTAACACATTGAATGTATTCGGTGAGAAACCATCCAAAGGACTTAAGCTCATTTCTTGCATCGAGGCCCGAAAATGCCTAAATAAGAAATGTATGGCCTTCTTAGCCCATTTGATCGACACCAAAGTCAAGGGCAAAGAATTGCAAGATATTCCAATCGCCCGAGACTTCCCTGAAGTGTTTCTTGAGGATCTTAACGGTTTACCTCCTATTCATGAGGTTGAATTCAAGATCAATCTCATTCCAGGTGCGACTCCGGTAGCAAAGGCTCTGTATCGACTCGCACCTTCCGAACTCCAAGAGCTTTCGAGTTAACTCCAAGAACTCTCGGACAAGGGCCTCATACGCCCGAGTACTTCACCTTAGGGTGCTCCGGTACTATTTGTGAAAAAGAAAGATGGGTCATTTCGAATGTGTATTGACTATCGAGAGCTTAATAAACTCACAATCAAAAACCGTTATCCCCTTCCGAGAATCGATGATTTGTTTGATCAACTTCACGATGCTTCGTACCTCTCAAAAATTGATTTACGTTCTGGTTATCACCAATTAAGAGTCAATGATGCTGATATTCCAAAAACCGCTTTTCGTACCCGGTACGGGCATTACGAGTTTCTGGTCATGCCTTTTGGCTTAACAAATGCACCCGCGGTATTCATGGACTTTATGAACTGAGTGTGCAAGCCCTACTTGGATAAATTTGTAATTGTGTTTATTGATGATATCCTGATCTATTCCAAATCCAAACCCGACCATGAACAACATCTTTGTTTGATCCTAGAACTCTTAAAGAAGAAAAACTTTACGCAAAATTTTTAAAGTGTGAATTCTGGCTTGGGGAAGTGCAATTCCTAGGCCATGTTGTGAACAGAAAGGGAATCCATGTAGACCCAATAAAAATTGAAGCCATGAAAACTTGGGTTGCTCCAAAGACGCCAACCGAAGTCCGTTCATTCCTCGGTTGGGCAGGTTATTACCGTCGATTCATTTCCAACTTCTTAAAAATTGCCAAACTTCTCACTATTTTGACAAAAAAGAACCAACCTTTTGAATGGGGAGACGAGCAGAAAGAAGCTTTTGAAACCCTCAAAGAAAAACTTTGCAATGCCCCGATTTTATCAGTCCCTGAAGGCAATGACGACTTTGTGGTCTATTTTGATGCCTCCATACAAGGCCTCGGTTGTGTCCTTATGCAACGGGGAAAAGTCATTGCCTATGCCTCGGGTTAGTTATGGATTCATGAGGTTATCTACACAACTCATGATCTCAAGCTTGGAGCGGTGGTATTTGCTCTAAAGATTTGGAGACACTATCTCTATGGTATCAAATGTGTGATATTCACCGATCACAAGAGTCTCCAACATGTCTTTGACCAAAAAGGTCTAAATATGAGACAACGTCGATGGATTGAACTAATTAACAACTATGACTGTGAGATTCGCTATCATCTGGGGAAGGCGAATGTCGTTGCCGATGCTTTAAGTCGTAAGGTTCATAGTAAAGCTATTTTACTTCATGAAATCCGAGCCCATCGACAATTAGTTGACACCTTAAGTGATTTCGGTGTGGAAATTAGGGTAGAACCAAATGCGTCAAACGTTTCACTTCGAAGTATTTAAGTTGAAGGAAGTCTTAAGTCCTTGATTCTTAAAGCTCAACAAGCCGTTGTAGATGAGGGAAAACTACACGACGAAATGTTAGGTGGAGCCGAACTTCAACTCGAGACTAAGCCCGATGGTCTCTATTATTACACGAACCTTTTATGGATCCCGAACCGTAACCATCTTCGTGAGCTCCTGTTGGACGAAGCTCACAAATCCCGCTATTCTATTCATCCCGGTTCTGACAAAATGTACAAGGACCTTCGGTCGCAGTATTAGTGGCCGGGTGTGAAGAAAGACATTGCTCTTTACGTGGCTAAATGCCTTACTTGTGCAAGAGTCAAAGGCGAGCACAAACGATCCGGCGGTCTGCTTGAACAACCTGAAATCCATGTGTGGAAATGGAAACACGTGTCCATGGATTTCATCACCAAGCTACCTCGTACACCCCGTGGTTTTGATAATATTTGGGTTATTATTGATCGATTAACCAAGAGCGCTCATTTTATTCCGATTCGAAACGCATACAATGCTTCTAAGCTTGCCGAACTCTATGTAAAAGAAATTGTGAGTCGTCATGGTTTACCATTGCATTATCATTTCTGATCGAAATGGTCGATTCACTTCCCACTCTTGGACTTCTTTTCAAAGAATTTTGAGTACACAACTTGATCTAAGTACAACGTATCATCCCCACACTGATGGCCAAACTGAACGTACCATTCAAACTCTTGAAGACTTGCTTCGGTTATGCATTCTAGATTTCGGGGGTAATTGGGATACTCACTTGCCATTGGTTGAATTCTCTTACAATAACAGCTATCACTCAAGTATCAAAATGGCCCCACTAGAAGCACTTTATGGTCGTAAATGTCACTCACCCATATGTTGGACTGAGGCCGGTGAGCATCTCATCACTGGACCCGAATTGATTCAAGAAGCAACCGATAAGATTTTCCAAATCCGTGATAACCTCTGAGTGGCGCGTAATCGTCAAAAGAGCTATGCCGACAAACGACGACGCCCCTTGGAATTCAAAGTTGGTGACATGGTTCTTCTCAAAGTATCCCCTTGGAAAGGTGTGGCCCATTTCGGAAAGAAAGGAAAACTAGCTCCGAGATTTGTTGGTCCATTCAAGATTCTAAAAAGAGTTGGTAAGGTGGCTTACAAACTTGATTTACCTCCCGAGCTCAGCAATGTTCATCAAACCTTCCATGTGTCAAATTTTCGAAAGTGTTTAACTGACGGAGACCTTCATGTTCCCTTGGATGACATCTAAATCGATGAGACATTACGTTTTATCGAAAGACCAGTCGAAGTCATGGACAGAGAGGTCAGGAAGATCAGACAGGGTACTACTCCAATTATCAAAATTCATTAGGAAAACAAGCGCGGACTTGAATTCACTTGGGAGCGCGAAGACCGTATGAAGAGAGATTTTCCTCACTTGGTTATCTAGTTCTTAAATTTCGGGACGAAATTCCTAAAAGTTGGGGAGACTGTAACATTTACGAAATTTGCTTTTAATTATAATATAGAATACTTAAAGTTTATGAGACTTATTTTATAAATAATTTAGCAAGTGAAAAACACTAACAATAATAATAATAATAATAATAATAATAATAATAATAATAATAATAATAATAATAATAGCAATAACTAAAAACACTAAAACACGTACCTAACCCACACCATTTTGTAAGTTTGTTATGCCATTGAACTCGTTTTGGGGTGTGGATTAAAAGCCCTAACATTAATTTTGTCAAAAACTAAGAAAACAAAATCGATTTGGAATGTGAAGGATCTAGGGTTCATATGAGTTTTTTTTTTTTTGGGGGGGGGGGGGGATTTGCGAATCTGCTAAGGAGATGTTAAAAGAAATAAAGGGGGATGGATTTACAAGTTAGTCACCCAGCTCAAGTGGCTGGGTGCATTACAAAACATTAAGGAGGTCGGGGGTTCGATTCACGCCCATGCATACCGCCTACCTTTTTATTTAAAAACCATATTAATGCTTTATATTTTCAAAACAACCAAAGGTTAAAACATTTAAGTTCCGTGTTTATATTGGGTTAGTCACCAAGGTCAAGTGGTTGGGTGGATATATTAACAAGCTAAAGGTCATGGGTTTGAATCCCATAACCCGTTTTTTTTGTTAATTTTGTATTTTGATCTCTAACTCACATTTTTAAGTGTTTAAACTACCCACTAAACATGTAAAAATTATATTTTTATCATTATCATGTCTTAAAAACCCAAAAGTTTTCTTAAACAAATATTAGTATTTTGACATTAAATTGCATTTTTAAGTATTTAAACTACCCACTAAACATGTAAAAATTATATTTTTATCTTTATTATGTCTTAAAAACCCAAAAGTTTTCTTAAACAAAAATTAACCTTAAAAACTTTATAAAACCAAGTAACAAAACATGTATATATATTTTTTTATAAAAACCATGTGAAAGAACACTTAACCAAAAATACTCATTTTAACCCTTGTAAGTATTATTTATATAAAATTAGACACAAAAACTTGTTTCGTCAACTATTTAAAGACTTTATAAACTAAAAATCTACTTAAACGTCATACCGTATTGGTAAAAAAAAAGTCAAGTAAACGATTTGTAATGACAATAATCTTTAAAAGTAGGTTATTTACAAATAAATAATATTTTAACCTACTTTTATAAAAACTTATAAATATACCAACATTCATAACTATTTCATAAAACAACAAAAAATAAGAATTTGACTCGTACGATCTCGAAACCACATATGGACAAAAATCATTATGTTCGATTAATAGGATAAGCCACCTAGAGTTATTTCTGGCTTCCACCGTATATTTTCTTAAGTAGATTTTCGAGCCGATTAATGTGAGTTTACATACCCCTTTTTATAGTTATACACTTTTGGGGTGAAACATGTTATATTATTCAAATACACCACATGCACTAAATCTATTTATCAACCATGTGATTCTATTTATGTCTTGGTTGTGCTTTATGTATATATGCGGTGTTCTATTTTATGATCGATACAATCATTAACTATTGTTAGCCCAGCGACGTCTTAGATCTAAGGGTCAGACAAGCCTTTTTGGTGCTAAAGCCGATGCTAAGTCCGGCTCTTCAATGATGCATTCTAGTTCAATGAAGGAACCAAATTTCACTTAGCTGATCATATACTACATTTTATATTGTTGAGGTTTAATTGTACACTTGAGACCGTACGTGTTGTTACATATTTGCACTAAACTTTGTGGACATGGAATCGCTTGCCATTGTGATCTATAAACTATTATCTATGTATTTAACTATGTGAACTCACCAACATTTTTATGTTGACATTATTTTCTAACATGTTTCAGGGAATACCAACGTTTAAGGCTAGCTTTGGATCATGATCACCATAGGCTTGTGGACCTAGCTAAATTTTAAATCAATGAACAATTATTAGCTATGTAACTTGTGATTTGCCAAACTTGTGGACAAATTGTAATAATTAATTTGGTGATGCATGCTTATTTAAAACTCTAATGTGTAGCGTCATGTGGCTATGAGAAATCTCTAACACTCACGTCTCGACGATTATCCGCCTTTTATTTATTTAATTGGTCGGGGTGTGACAGAAACCATCACGACTCTTTTGCCCTTGTTCTACACCTCACATGTCACAACCCTAATTGGAGAGGTCGATCAGTCATAATGGTGGTTGATTAGGGTCCAGGCTGCGTTAGCTTTAATGGTGTAGTTCTAGGCGCAGTAACTCCAAACTCAGTGGCACGAGAAGGAGGTGATTTTGGGACGCTATTTCTTTTTTAATGGCGACACACCTGACACTGAGATGGTTGTTTAAGAAGATCAAAATCAGGTTTGCGTATGCGATGTAATTTACTTCATGTCTTATTTACCAATGATATAATCTTGATTTAAGGTTCGCTTGATTTGGGTTTAATTTTTTTTTTTTGCAGGGACACTGCAGTTGAAAAGCGCTTATTGATTTTGAGCTTGTAGGTTGTGGTTGATTTCTACAATTAGTTGATTCGATTTCATGGTTTATGTTCTGCAACCTACATCTGTGTGTATGGTTGTGATTGGGTTTTTAGTTGATTATGATGTTAACAGTGGTTGTTACTAGAGTAGTTGACTGTTTTTACCTAAAGGAATATGAATGTTGTCCATAAACCAATTGCTTATGCATTTTACAATCTAAAGAAATGGTATGCACTCTATGTGTTTGGATGGATTGCCTATGTTTGAGTTTTTAATAAGTTGAATTTTAAATGTGTTTTGTGGTGTTTAAGGCTTATTTTAATCACATTTGAGGGTTTAATAAGATGAATTTGCTGTTGTGTTTCAGGCTTTTGTCGAGTCAGATTTGTCACTAATTTGGCTGTTGTTTTTTTGTTGTGTTACAGCATTTTCCGGGCAGACTGGTCATTGTATTTGTAGACAATTGTATCCAGGTAGAAATTCTATTGATCTTATGTTACTATGTACTAGATGATCAAATTTGCAATTTTTTTGTTAAGCAAAGGATGAGTTGAACAGTGATTATAAATTCTGCACTTGACGTATTGTTTTGCTAGAAATGGTGGTTTCACCTGAACGGTGATTAACTGATTATGAGTCAGCTGGTAAGTGTGAGGATTTTGAATCTTTGACAAGTTCTAAAGTCTCAAAAGATTAGGCAACTGATTATGAGTCAACTGGTCATTGTTTTTTATTGTTGTTCTGGGTCATGTTGTATCTCTTATGCAGGAAATGTGTTCATTTTCTACCAGGCATGGCAGGAAGTTTAAGAAAATTAGAAGCTGAATTCAACGGCTAAACAACTGCATATTTGTTGTTTTATTGTTCTGGGTCATGTTGTATATCTTATGCAGGAAATGAATTCATTTTCTACCTGGCGTGGAGATCTTTGTTCCAAACTCCACACAAAATCTACATGTATAACATGTACCAACGCCCTAATACGATCCTTCCCGATGTTGATGCTCAAAGAAAACTAATCCACCTAACCCATTCCAGGATCACATTGAGTTATCTTAATTTTTGTATCGTTTGATGATAATACTGATTAACTCATTACGATTGATTTGAAAGTTGAGTTGGTTTTGATTTTGCGTTGAATGTTGTAGCCCTCTCGGTTATTATCGTATCAATTTTGTCCGTATCTGTCACCAATAATTATAGATTTATGAAATTTGTATTGAAACTTTCTACATTTCCAAGTTGTATTTATATAAGAACATGCTTTGTGTCTTGAATGAGGGATGGCTAAATCTGATGAATGTGTGTTTTTAAATACGACTCGTAGACTACATGTTTTTGTATATTCGTACAACAAATAAATCTGAAGGTATGTATTTTTAACCGTTTTGACCAGTTTAAACCATTTCATTATTGTTTTTTGACCCATTTATGTGTGTTGTGTGTAATGTTGAATGTGTGTTCAGTGTGAGTTCTTTTTTCCTCAAACTATGTATTTTTGAACCCTTTATGAACATACCAAATAAAATCTAAATTTTGCTATTTTCATTTAACCATCATGATTTTGGCTATTGAAAAACAAATCTCATTCTTTTACTAGGAACTTCAAATCCAAGAGTTCATATTTCACATTTTTACCTATTTTAAACTCATTATTTCAAAATAGGATGTGCTATTAAGTTTGTAGTTAAGCAGTGGCGTACTTCCTGTTAACTTAATTGATTGAGTTTTAGGGTTCATTTTTCTGCAGTTTGTGACACCCCGCCCGGCGGCGTAAACACCGGGCTGTCAAGTAAATTGGATATCAATAGTACAAAGCACATGGCACACTAGAAGACATGTTTTAATATTATTAAAGCATCAATGTCATGACATAAAAGGAGAAATAAATAGCCTTAAAACGGAAATAAAAGCCAACAATTAATAGTGTTTACTTCTTATTTATTCTAGGTCCAGTAAGCATCCTAAATGTCTCGAAAGCATAAACGTTCAAACGGCACCTGAAATACGTGTAAAATAAGTTAGCTAAAGACTTAGCTAGTGAGTAAAAACACAGTTAATAGTACATAATATGAAATCCGAGATCATTATAAATATGTTTCGCAATCTTATGTGTATCTCAATTTCATCATATATCTCAACCATGACCATAGAATCAGATAGAAACAAGAATCCATAGACCCCGCAGGGTAACCTTTAGCAACAAGTCATGAAGAACCACTCATGTTACATATACTGATAACTATCGTTTAACCGTCATTTAATTGTCTCGATATACAAGTTATCAATAAATGTTTAAGCATCTAAGGGACATAGCGACGTAGCAACAAGCATCACATATAGTAACTAGTAACCAACACATAGAATCAACCAAAGAATCGTCGGGTTTAAATCACCTATTTTGAAATACATGTAGGTGGGTTTGTCAAACCATTAGCGCTAACATCGTACCGGTGGAAATTACAAGATAATATAAGTACTATTGTCTATCACATAATTTTGCATCATGCGGCCAAACAAGATTAACACACCTAATGATCTCATTTTGAAAATAGAACAAAAGAAAGAAACCGTACTATTATAGGAACACGTATTTCAGCCCCAAAAACGTAAATAGTAAAAAGGGGGTGAGTTTACTCACCTTGTGTGACACCCCGCCCGGCGGTGGAAACACCGAGCTGTCAAGTAAATTGGATATCAATGGTAACCAAAGCACATGATAATTATTTAGTAAGCCGAATAATGATTAATACATTTGGAACATGAGTCTTAAATAGAAACGACAAAATTTATAAAAGAGAAACAATAATTGCAATTGTATTTATTATTTAACTAGGTCCAAGACAATCCTAAGTCTTGGCAAAGCAGCAAATAATATCAAACATCACTTGAAATATGTAAAAATAAAGTTAGCTATTTAAAGCTAGTGAGTAAACCACAAATTGATACATAATAATATAAAAATCCAAGATCATCATAATATGTTGCGCAATTCTTACATGCATAGCTATTTCATATCATTCTCGACCATGGCACCTTTAACACATTTTGACCACATGTAGGGTGGTACTTCACCTTGTTGTTATTCGTATTTGTTTTACTTTGTAATAGTTTTAGTTGTATTTTGTTTCCTTTGTAATAGTTAGTTTAGCCTTTATTTTGTATGTTTAATGCAGGTTTTTGCGACACTGCATGCGACACTATAGTGTCGCATGCAGCTTGTCCTAGCTTAGCGATCAGGCAGTGTCGCGGCTGCGACACTGCCTGCGACACTATGACCTGTATATATAGTTTTGTTTAGGCATTTTGTACACAACTCTTTGGATCTTAATTGAATACAATTTACCTTTTGATACTGAGTTCGAACCTTACTGATTGTTTGCAAGGAATTGGATCTGTTATATCTTTGTTGCAATTGTCTAATTCATCTTCTTCTACTAATCTTCTTAATTATATTATCACTAATGGGTTATAATGGTTTGTGTGGGTTTTGGTCACAAATCACACTCAATTGATACTAGATCTAGTGGTATCAATTGATTGTGATTAGATCTATATCATATATAGCACGGATTATCGATTTACTGGACCAACAATATGGTATCAGAGCCATTGTGCTCATGATTTGTGGTTTTTGAGGTTTTTTAGATAATATTCATATTTCATCAATTCTGGATCTGATCTTGTGTGAATTGCTATGAAATTGGATTGAGATTTGCTTCCTTTTAGTGTTGGAATCAATCGAAATCAACAGATCTATCATCATCATATAGATCTGTGATTCAGGTGTGATTTAGAGATATCATTCTTAGGGTTTTGGACAAAAGTTCTTTTCAATCAAATTGGATCTTACCTGTTGTTATTATGGATTGAATTTGGTTTGGGATTGTGGTTTATTTGGTATTGTAAATCCATCGGATTCATCAGATCATCAATTGGATCTGTTTGGAGCTTTCTGTGGTGATTGGTTTGTGTTATACATGGAGAAGAAGGTGTCTCTGGTTAAGGACCTTAGTCCGCAGCTCCTCATCTTGCGACACTAGTGTTCATATTGCGACACTAGTGTGCTTGCGACACTACTGTTTTTGTGCTGTCTGTTCGTTGTTTATCCGGCTTGCCTACATTGTGAACGAAAGTTCACGACATTATGCATGACACTGTGCTCGACATTGTGCACGACACTATGCTCGACATTGTGCCTGATTTTTGCTCTCGACACTAACCCCGACATTAGCCTGAACGAAAGTTCATATTGTGTGTTTGCTTGCGACACTGACTTGTCTGCGACATTAGCTCGTTTGCGACACTACTCTTTTGCGACACTATTATTTCTTCCGACACTGTTGTCTGATCAAAATGTCAATGTCTTTTACCCTAGCTGACCTGGAAAGTGGATCACCAAATAGACCACCGAAACTGATCAATGGAGATAACTTTGAAGACTGGAAGAGAAGGTTAAAAGCTTTTTACTTATATACAGATCATACTTAGTGGGATTCAATCGTAAAAGGTCCTCATGTTCCGGTAACAACTGTAGGAGAAGCAACGGTAATGAACACAAATCCTGAAACATTCCATGAACGTGACAGAAAACTTGTTGATCGTGATAACAAGGCATTCGGAGCATTAACACTGTGTTTGAGTTCCGAAATATACAATCGTTTTGGAGATCAGAAAACTGCGAAGGATTTGTACGATGCTCTTTGTGAGTTCTATGATGGGAACATCGATCTACAGAAAGATAAAGGAGTTCAGGCACAAAAAGAGTTTAATTCTTTCATGGGGCTGAGAAAAGAGAAAATCACTGATCTCACAAACCTTTTCCTAACTGTCACTAGCAATTTGAAGAAATATGAGCAGTTGACTACAGTGGAACAAGTGAAAACGTTGTTGGACTCACTCCCTCCTGAATGGAGTCTTTAGGTAAGATTTTTGAAGCAAGAAAATATGTTTACTGAATATAAGCTCATGGATGTCAATAACAAACTGAAGTCTTTTGAGCTTGATCTCAAAAGGAGAGAGTACAATCAAGCTGTATATCCCACAATACAGACTCAGAATGCTGCATTACTCTCATCCACATCTGCACACACAGCAAACAACTCTGGTTTCTCATACATCTCAGGAAGTGGCTCATCGGAACAAAAGAATATTGGAAAGGAACCTGTTACACCTCAAGTCCCTAATGATATGATGGCCTTGTTTGGAATGTTTGTAAACAGCTATGAAGGTTTAATTGCAGGAGATGTCAAGGGAAAAGACATCACAATGGAGGACATGTTGCAAGTTGACCCAGACGATTTAGAAGAAGCAGATATACAATGGCAAATGGCTATGTTAACTGTCAGAGCAAGACGTTTCATGGTGAGAATGGGAAAAAGAAACTTCGGTAATCAGAATGCAAAGGTTGGGTTTGACAAATCTAAACTCTGATGCTTCAATTGTAAACAACTCGGACATTTCAAGAGAGAATGCCCATCACCAGTTGTGTTTGAACCACCATCTCCTAACACAAGAAATGTTGTTGCTGTCGAAAGAGGAAACACCAGTAACACAAGAGAAACTGCTTTGCTGACAAACTTTGACTGGAGCGCTGAGATTGCAGAAGTTCAGGAAGAAATTAACCATGCTCTTGTTGCTGAGACCATTTTGAATG
Source organism: Tagetes erecta (assembly GCA_030867185.1). NCBI lineage: Eukaryota > Viridiplantae > Streptophyta > Magnoliopsida > Asterales > Asteraceae > Tagetes > Tagetes erecta. The sequence goes on along the minus strand of CM061497.1, from coordinate 22,432,840 downwards.
CTGGAAGGAAATCTGAAAAAATTATCAATCAGGCAACTGAAGGAAGCAAAAATGAAGAAAGTGGGAAAGCTGAGAAAGAAGGAAAAGAGACTGAAGATGAAAAGGAGGAAGAAAGGAAGAAAAATACACTTGTCTGCAACTGTGAAAAGGCCCTGGCCACTGAGAAGATTAATGAGGTAATTCAGGACATGTGCTCATCAGCATGTCGGGTTCGTCTTTTTGCTGTATATAAAGCTAATCGTTTATTGTTAACAAACCAAGCCGAATTAACCACTATCAACTCTGACCTTAAAAAGAACGAAGTTAACTATTATGTAAAATTAAATGAGGCTTTGCAATAATTAGATCATTTAAATAGAAAACTTCTTGAAAGGAATGTTGAGGTTAATCTGCTAGAGGAACGTGTCAAATTGGCTGAATTTGAAAGTAGTAAACTCCAATCAAAACTTGATAAATGGACCATTGCTGGTATGAAACGTGAGGAGTTAAACCGTAGACAAATAGGAGCCAGAATCAAAACTGGTATAGGATATGATGAGTCTTCTCGTGTTTATCCTCCTCCGAGTACTTTTTGTTACTCTCCTATACCCAAACCCCATCCCACTAATGATTTAGTTCCAGAAAATACTAATAGTTTACTTGCAGGTTTAGAAGGGATTAATCATCAGGAGGTTCGTGAGGAGTACGGCTATGGTGCATCCATCGGTCTGGGGTGTTCTAGTTCAAGCATTAGTTCTAATTCCAAGAAGTCTAGTTTAGACATGAGTGTTAATTTGGATGTTTTGTCGAATGATTTTAGTAATTCAAACTTTAAATCGTCTGTATTAAACACTAATTCTGTTATGTCTGTTTCGAATGATTGTAATGATGAACATGTTTCTGATGTTAAACCTATTGATGCATTGCATGACAAGAATCGTTTTGAAAAGTTGGTCTCAACACCTATATCGACATTTGTACCTATTCGTATATCCAAACCCGTTGAGACAAACAATCTTAAGATTGATACAGGTATCAAAGCTAGCACATCAAAGGGTAAGACTAAAGAAATGTACGTTTCTTTTAGTGATTCAGACACTAACACGCCTGATTGTGATGAGGAAATTGTATGTGAACCCATTCCTCCAGTTAAAACCGGAAAGGAAATGTTTGAAATCACATTGCTTTCGCTGTGGAAAAGACACTCATGTTGTCAAAAATTGTCCGGAGCTTGTTCGAAAGGGAGTAAATAAGTCTAGTTTTTCAAATAGATTAAATAACTTCGTACATAACCATTTTTCTGTTTCTTTTTCTTTGTTTAAACCCACGTCTAATAAGGCATGGGTTCCTGTTTCTAATTAATTCTATTTTGTGTTTTTGTCAGGAACGTCCGAGGAAGCCAAACAGTCTATGGCATGTAGATAGTGGATGTTCCCGACACATGACCGGTCTGAAAGATCTTCTTACTAATTTTCGCATAATAAATGGTGGTTATGTGGCATTCGCAGGTGATAAGAAAGGTGGTAAAATGATTGGACAGGGAGAGGTATCAAACGGTTCGCTGACTCTGGAGAAAGTCAACTTTGTCCCCGAGTTACATTTCAATTTGCTGAGCGTATCACAAATTTGTGACAAGAATATCCCGGTCCTTTTCAAAGCTGATGAATGCCTTTTTCTGAAACCGGATTTCTCTATTCCAGAAGATTTGATCATGATGCGAGCTCCTAGAAAGAATGACACCTATCTACTCGACATGAATTCAAGGGAGTCTTCTTCAACTGTCATCTGTTTGTTATCTAAGGCTTCATCCTCTAAAGCATTTTTATGGCCTCGAAAACTGGGTCATGTTAATTTTAACAATATTAACAAATAGGTGAAACATAATCTTGTTCGTGGCTTACCTATCAAAGATTTTTCTGTAATCGAGAAATGTATGGCTTGTGCTAAAGGCAAACAACATAAAAAGTCACATAAGTCTAAATTGATAAATTCTATTTCTGATCCCCTTGAACTGCTTCATGCAGATCTGTTTGGACCTATTAGCGTTAAAAGCATTGCTAAAAAATCTTATTGTTTGGTTGTGACTGGTGATTCATTTGTGAGAATATCACAATCCTTCATTCGTTTCAGAGTTTCCAAAGTAATACCTGCAAAGTCAATATTAGCATAAAATTCATAAGGTCTTTTCTTTCCTTTGACCTTCACTTCTAAGGTACCCTTGGAAGTCACTCTCATATAATCAATCTCCGGCATATCAATCCTCACAAGGTCAGCATTAAGTAATGCCTTCCTTAATCGGATTTTCTCGGTTGCAGCACCAATCACTTCGACCATTATCTCAAATAACCTTCGGTCCGATTCAGCAATCGGGTCTTTCAACTTCTCCATCGTGTGATTGCGAAGATAATCAATGTAAGATGGATGTAGCAGCTTCATCTCAAACGTGCTAAACAACGTGATCATATCTTGATCCCAGTCATCCAAATTACGTACCAACTTTAGCTCATAAGTCTCCTGATTATAGAAAAACTTCAGAATGGGCTTTGTTGCTTGCGAACCATCAATCACCTTCAAACCAGGATCTGTCACTTTGTCAAAATACTCATCAGAGAACTCTTCTAAGTACATATCCCGTAGTATCAACTTCTTCTGTTTCTTCTTCTTTGAATCCAAATATACTTTATCTTCTTGCTGCCCCCGAAACTCTAAAAACTTTGGCATGCGGCTGATCCCAGCATCCAATAGCATAGCACATTTATCACCACGCTCTGCTCGCGTGTGATTAATCAACCTTAGCTTGTGCAATTCTTTCAGATCTTGAACTGGCAGCTTAAAAATGCTCGAATAATAGTGATAAACATCACATAGCCCATTCACCCTCTTGATTAGAAATGCATCAAACTGGCCCTTACTCAGCTTGTGCAATTCTTCCAAGCAATGATCTTCACATCCTTGGACTTTTCAGGCACGATCATTGAGTCTAGTAAGTCAGCAACGAACTGGCCCTTACTCAGCAGTGATCTAACAATGTCACCTGCTGTGGCAGACTTATACCATGACTCTAGTACTTCCATCGGAATGTTATAAGACTTCATCTCGCTCGGAAACATATCAATCAATTCCTTCCTTTTCTTGTGCGCATCTTCGGGCAACGCCATTAAAGGTATCTCTTTAGGCTCAAGAACTTTGTAACGGTTGGTCAGTTCATAGTACTGTGGATTGTTATAATCCAAAAAGAGCATACGTTTATGCATCTTTTCTGACTTTTGGAAGCTCACCACAATTTTCTTTAGTGATTCTTTCTTCAACTTCTTCAACGTCCTATATGGATAATTTCTCGAACTTAACCATTGACACATGTCAGTAGTCATCATCTCCTCGGGATTTTGATGATATAGTTCTTCCGGAGGAAGATCATCAATATTCAAGCTTTCTTGAAGAGGTGTCCATTCGCCCATTTCAACCACAAACTCTTTATCATCGCCTTCTACTTTGTCTTGCGCATTGACACACTTTTCATACTCCTCATTTATTTGACTGACTGTCAGTCCATTCAAATAAACAGGATTGTATTTCATTTTCTCTAAGTACGCAAACCTTTCATCAAGATCAATGGGTATATCATCAACGGGATTAGCTTCCGGTTCAGAATCTGTAAAATCAATGTCATCCAAATCATCCAACGCTTCTATCATTGGTGCAGTTTCCGTTTGAACCGGCTCAAACTGAAATGCTTCTTCAATAACAGCTTTCTTCACATTCTCATCCTCTTTAACAACCTCGGGCACTTCAGTTGCCTGTACAGACTCAGGTTGAATCGGTTCAACCTGAACTGTTTCTTCAATTATGGCTTTCTTTGTATGCACAACTTCTTCAACAATCTCCGGTACTGCATCTAGTTTACGTTTTCCCTCGGCTTTGTCAAGAATGACAAGATCAGCAGCTTCATCGGGAATGTGAATTGGTACTTCGACCTTTTCACCCACAGCTTTAGTTCCTCGAGCTCTAGTGTAATAAACTTTTATCTCCTGTGGAGGCCCGGTTACTTCCATCACTTCATCTGAAAAGTCTTTGTCAGACGTAGAACCTGATTTCTTTGGTTTAGCTTCTTCCAACCATTTTTCTAACATCTCCTTTTCTGCATTCAGAGTATTACATTCAGCGTACAGCTCTTTGTAATCATCTTTCAGCTTCTCATATTCATCATCAAGTTCTTTAAACACCTTCATATTCTTCACATTGGTTTCTCTGAACTCATTCAGTCTAACCTTCTTTCTCTCATTCGAAGCCTTTAGCAATTCATTCTCTTTCATCAAATCTTCTATCACCTTGTTCAGACATTCTATCTCTTTATCTTTTTCAATCATAATGTCACTTGACACAAGGTTTGGCGAACACACCATAGGTTGTTCAATTAGTGGAGTTGCAGGAGATGATGTTGTGGGAACATCTACTGGATCAGGAAAAGTAACACCAGCATCAACATCATCAACTGCCTGTGCAACAGTCTTCACTTCGGCAATTACTTCCTATGCAATCTGAACAACATCCACTTGTTCAGGCACACTCACATCTTCAAGCATACTCGGCTCCTCTACAATCACAGGATCAATCACAGTCTTAGATCGTCATGATCTAGAATAGTGAACTGTGATATCCTTAGGAGTTTCAACAACAACATCTTCTACTTCTTTTACTCCCTCAACAGGTTCATCAATCTCTATATGTTCAATCATAACAGGTTCATCAACATGTATATCTTCTTCTACATGCTCAGCCTCCTCAGAAACTGATCCAGCACTTTCTTCTTCAAGAACATCATCATTTCCACCATCACCATTATCATCACTATCACCATCATCACTATCAGACTCATCATCTTCATCTTCATTCTCATCCTCATCATTATCTTCATCTTCTGGATAACGAGCAAGGTACTCATCATCATCAAGCAAATTATCAGGCATCTCATCAACAAGGTCCAATGGATCTACAACTTCACCTTGTGATATATGATGATACACTTCTTCAATGTCTTCATCATTGTTTGCTATATCTCGCATATAGGCAAACATCTCAACACCTTCAACACCTCCAATACTCATCTTTCGGTAAGATAGAACATTCATGTCTTCTGTGTATAAGATCCCTCCATTAAAACCTTCTTCTCGAATAATAGGATGAGCAATATTAATCATTAGTTGCAAGAATCGTGGGTACATCAAGAACTTGAATCTCTTTCCTTTAACCAGATTGAAAATAAAACCCTTCATGATCCACTTGGACATATTAAATGGTCGATTCTCAGCAATAGCAACTATAGGAGATGCAATGTCCAAAGGAAAGTTGTCAAATCCAGCACTTGTCCTTGACATACACTATTGGATGACATAGCATAAAAGCTTCCATTTCTTTCCTAGTCTTGCTCTAACAAACTGCTGTTTGGGAAATATGGGAGGATGACCCATATTGATGAAACAAGTCTGACATTCAGCAGTTGTTAGTTCATCAGAAGCACCAATCTCATCTTCATCAATCCTCAATGCAGTCCGGATGGACTCTTCAGACACAGTTAAATGTAACTGTCTGGTAATATTTCCTCTGACCACAGTAACACCAACTTCATCAGTAATAACTTCTGCAGTCCTCCAGAAGCTCTTGATAAGTCTTGCATACACAATGGGTTTGGCACACATTGCATATACATACTTTGTTCTTCTCAGGAATCTGATCATGTCTCTATACCCTTCTGCTTCTGGTATAGATTCATCTAACATAGCAACAAGATTGTGCTTGGGTTCAAACTTGAGATCATTCATCTGTTATGACAAAACAAGACACATGTGTTAGACTTTTCATTCATAAATAACAGAAATATGCATAAGTAGTTTTAAACATAATAATACAATGTAACAAATCACACAATCATTTAACACCTAAGTTAGTCTAACAAACTGATAATCATCATTTTGCTTAACAAAAACTTTTGTGAATCAGTGATCATGAAAATTATACACTTAACTGCTTAAAACTCAAGCACAAATCTGTGATTTTGCATAATAAAGTTGTATAACATGTTTTAGTTCAGTTTTAGCATTGATTTGTCACACAATAACAGATGATCCATCAGTTGATATCAAAAACATGAACATCTCAAATGTTCATCAATGGCGGTTCGACAGAGTTTGAGCTTTTTCTTTTGATTCAGTTGATTTTAGGCAGTTTGATGCAAATTAATGGATGAAAATTGATGATTAACAGTTATTACACCTATTACAACACTCGATTTAAGTTTTAACACTCATAATCAAAAGTGTCGATTCAATGTCCAATTACTGTTCATCACACATTTCGTTTTTACGATCAATCAGTGGTTTTAACAATGTCGAATCATGAAGATATACCTTATTCAATCTATAAAACTTGTTACAAAATCAATCTATTGAATATGATATGAACGATTTGAGGTACAGGGGATTTTGCTTGAAATTGTTTGTGAAAAATGATAAGTGTTTGAGAAAAGGCGGGTATATATATGTTGTTCAGCCGGCTCAAGAATTAGGTCAAACATAATGGGACGGGTCAACATTTTGGACGGGTAAACAATTTGGCCCAATAAGCCTGGACGGGTCATGTACTGTTGAGCCGTGACAAGTACTGTTGGGACGGGTCACAGTTTTGGGACGGGTCACAACCTTGGGACGGGTCAACATTAAACATGTAAAACACTTAGACGGGTCAAACACTGTAGAGACGGGTCAAGTATTGTAGAGACGGGTCAAGTATTGTAGAGACGGGTCAGAGTTAGGAACAACTACACCTTCGTTTATGGTTTTACCCATCACCCGGCTGAATAGTAGATTCCTTATCATCATGTCACAACCCCAACACGGCGGGCGGTCCCAGGTGCCCGGGGGTTATCGCGTGTGACGGATGGATATCAGGAGCAACGCAGCGGAATCAACAAACATACATACACACAGCTTAAATCTTAAAGTTGTGCATACATTAAATTTCATATATACAATACATTGATTACAAAACGACAATTGTTTGTTTGATACATAACATTAACAAACTAAAGCTAGCAACTATTCTAGGTCCAGAGCGTCTATCTTCTAAGCCCGCAAGCCCTCTACCTGCTCTAGCCTCAACAGTGCTTTCCTGCATCACTCGGCACCTAGGATGTGTGCCAAAAAGTTTAAAAGAAAGGGTCAGCTTACGCTGGTGAGTTCATAATAAAACATTTTACAAAACATTTCAAACATTCAACCAAATACTTGTAAAAACCTTGATCAACGAGTTGCCAAGCTCCATTGATCAAAGAGTTACCACTAACTCCATCATTTACAAGCATTTCATAAACATACTAGCATTATCAGATAAATATACACAAACAATACGATAAACCCCTCAACAACTCCGTCAGGCACGTCTGCGCTGGAGCAGAATATATGCATATACCCTTCACCGAGTTTACCGCGTCACCCTATAACTGAAGTGGTATTGCCCGATATTTACCGTAGAATGCTAGCCAACCGTTCAAAAACAACAGTTTAAGAACACAACCAATCAAAAAGAGTTTATACAGAAACTCACAATCATTTCCAACCAAAAACAGGTTTAAGCAACACATCCAGTTTTGTAAAACATACAATCATTTCAAAAGAGTTTAAGTGTATGAACTCACCTCAACAAGATCACAACAAGCTCACAACTAGCTTCGGTCCTTGATCTAATCCCGACAATCAATCCAAATGACTATCTTCACAATCAACACAAATAGCTATATCGACAATCAACCTCAATAGCTATAATCCACCTATAACGCGATATCACAACGTTATAAACAACGATTCCTAAGACTATGTAAGTCCTAGGGCATAACTAGCGAAGCATACGACTAGATACGAGTCGTTGCCACCTACACTTACCAAATCCCGAACCTCGGGAATCTAAATGAATCCTACAGAGATATGTTACCCGTTCACAACGGATATCATACCCCTAGGGTACGGATATTCAACCCGCACCCTCCCCGGGTAATCTACCCGTTAGTTGCGGGTGTTTAATCCCGCAACCATTTCCCCTAGCACGTCCCTCGTGCTATCCGGGTATCTCCACCCCGCTTTCCCATCGGGTTCCCAACCCGATTCCCGTCCTAAACTAATCGAGAATGAAAGACCATTACCTCGTCGATCACCGATCTTCAATTGCGCAACACTTTGATGATCACCGTTCTTCACTCGGGCAGAACCTCGACGCGCGCCAAGCGATCTTCACGCGTCCGAGACTCGAAGGAACGTCACGACGCAGGGTACCGCACACGAGGCGCGATTCCGCAACAAAAACTAGGTGTTTCTCTCTCTAAAACGTTCTAGAGAGAGAGAGAAGTTGAGCAAGGAGTGAAGGGGGGTTGCACCCCTTTTTATAGGCTGGTCGGGCTGTTCTAGGCGCTACGCGCAGCACCATGGGCCCTCCTGCGCGTATCGCGTAACAGGCAAGTGCCTGACAGCTGTTTTCCACCCGACTGACACTAGGCGATACGCGCACAGGCCTACCCTCTAATGCGCGGACCGCGTAACCCATGTTTTCAGATTCCTCTCGTCGAAACACGTGGAATTCATATATTATGGGCTCCGTAACTCTTCTTCTAAGTCAAGATATGCTCGAAACAAGTTTTCGGGCATTCCTCGGGTGTTTTCGCATTTCCCGCTTCGTTATAACTCCGATTTGAGTTCCGTTTTCGCTCACGTTCTTCATTTTAAGTCCTCTATCACCCCTAGGGTTTATCTCTATACATTAGGACTTTTTATTCAACGTGCTATTTACATGAACACCCGCCCATTATCGACATATACTTTCTTCTAGATTTAGGGTTTTACATTTCTCCCCTCCTTAAAAGAATTTCGTCCTCGAAATTCGAGTATCACAAAAATAACTGAGGATATTTGGCTTTCATCTCACTAGCCAATTCCCAAGTTTTCTCCGGTCCTCTTTGTCCTTCCCATTGGACCAACACCAACCGGATTCTTTTCTTTCTCAACTTTCTTTCTTGAGTATCAAGAATCTTTACCGGCCTCTCTGTAAAAGATAGCTTCTCGCTTACTTGAACATCCTCAAGAGGTACAGCTTGATTTGGATCCGCCAAACACTTCCTTAAGTTTGACACATGAAAGGTATCGTGCACACCCTTCAAGGTTTCCGGTAACTCAAGCTTATAAGCAACTTTCCCAACTCTCGCAACAATCTTAAATGGACCAATATACCTCGGGGCTAACTTTCCACGTTTGATAAACCTCACCACTCCTTTCCATGGAGATACTTTCAACATCACGTAATCTCTAACTTTGAATTCTAAGGGCCTTCTACGAACATCAGCATAACTTTTCTGCCTATCCTGGGCAGCTTTCAGCCTTTGCCTAATCTGTTGGATTTTATCAGTTGTTTCCAGCATCATCTCTGTACTACACAACTGATCATCCCCAACTTCCGTCCAAGAAACAGGAGTTCTGCACTTTCTTCCATAAAGTGCTTCAAACGGTGCCATCCCTATGCTGGTATGATAACTGTTGTTGTATGAAAACTCAACCAATGGTAAGAATTCATCCCAACTACCACTAAAGTCAATCACACACGCACGCAACATATCCTCAAGGGTTTGGATCGTACGCTCACTCTGCCCATCAGTTTGAGGATGATATGCCGTGCTCAAATTCAATCTAGTTCCTAGATCTTTTTGCAAACTCGACCAAAACCTTGACGTGAATCGACTATCTCTATCAGAGATGATCGAAAGTGGCACGCCATGTCTACTCACAATCTCCTTGATATACAATTTCGCCATCTTCTCTGGTGAGTAGCTCTCGTTATATGGTATGAAATGAGACGACTTGGTCAATCGATCCACAATCACCCATATGGCATTATGCCCTGCACGAGTTCTTGGGAGCTTCGTGACATAATCCATTGTTATTCTTTCCCACTTCCAAACTGGTAATTCTATCTGCTGTAACAGACCTGCTGGTTTCTGATGTTCTATCTTAACCTGTAAACAAGTCAAGCACCTTTGCACATACTGTGCAACTGATCTCTTCATATTGGGCCACCAATAATGTTCTTTCAAGCTCTTGAACATCTTATCCGTTCCAGGATGAATCGAGTACTTAGACTTGTGGGTTTCGTCAAGAATCTTATCCTGAATTCCTCCAAACTTTGGAATCCAAATTCTTGACGCAAACCTTAGAATCTCATCCTTTCCTTTTGTCAACAAACCTTCCTTTCCCACCATTCGCTCCTTCCTGATGTTTTCTTCCTTCAAGGCATTCGTCTGAGCTTCAACGATCTGATCCTTCCAATCAATTGTTACAATGATCTGCAAAGCCCTTACTCTAATGGGTTTAACTCTCTCCTTCCGACTCAGGGCATCTGCTACCACATTGGCCTTGCCAGGGTGGTATTTGATCTCGCAATCATAATCGCTAAGCAATTCCATCCATCTACGCTGCCTCATATTTAGTTCCTTCTGATCAAAAAGGTGTTGGAGGCTTTTGTGATCAGAATATATCACGAATTTAGTACCATAAAGATAGTGTCGCCACGTCTTCAAGGCAAACACTATGGCTCCTAATTCCAAATCATGTGTGGTGTAACGTTTCTCATGAACGCTTAATTGTCGTGATGCATAGGCAATGACCTTCTCTCGTTGCATCAGCACGCAACCAAGACCATTAAGCGAGGCATCACAACATACCACAAAATCCTCATTACCTTCGGGTAATGAAAGAATTGGAGCACTACAAAGCTTCTTCTTCAAGACACTAAAGGCTTCCTCTTGCTCGGGTCCCCATTTGAACTCAGCCTTCTTCCGCGTTAATGCAGTCATCGGTGTAGCAATCTTGGAGAAGTCTTTGATAAATCTTCGGTAGTACCCAGCTAAGCCTAAGAAGCTTCTAATTTCCGTGGGAGTCTTCGGGACTTCCCATTTCATTATAGCCTCTATCTTAGTTGGATCTACCTGAACACCAGCTTCATTTATCACATGCCCGAGAAATTGAACTTCTCTCTTCCAAAAATCACACTTGGAGAACTTAGCGTACAACTTCTCCTGCCTGAGAGTTTCCAAAACCTTCTTCAAGTGTTCAGCATGATCATTTTGATCCCTCGAATAGACCAAAATATCATCGATAAAGACAATGACGAATTTGTCTAAGTACGGCTTGCAGACTCTGTTCATGAGATCCATGAATGCCGCAGGGGCATTGGTTAGTCCAAAGGACATAACCAAAAACTCATAGTGCCCATAACGGGTTCTAAAAGCCGTCTTGGGAATATCTTCTTCCCGCACCTTCAGCTGATGGTATCCAGACCTAAGATCAATCTTGGAAAAATAACTAGCGCCTTGCAGCTGATCAAACAGATCGTCTATCCTCGGCAATGGATACTTGTTCTTGATTGTCAACTTGTTCAGCTCACGGTAGTCGATGCACATCCGCATGGAACCGTCCTTCTTCTTCACAAACAACACTGGTGCACCCCAAGGGGATGAACTCGGTCTAATGAAGCCTAAGTCGAGCAACTCCTGGACTTGCTTCATCAGTTCTTGCAATTCGGAGGGCGCCAAACGATAAGGAGCCTTCGCAATCGGCCTTGCTTCAGGTATTAAATCGATTCGAAATTCGATTTGTCGGTTGGGAGGGAGTCCAGGTAAGTCGTCAGGAAACACATCAGGGTAATCACACACGACTGGAATATCCGATATCTGTTTTTCAGGCTTAGCATCTAAAGCATAGGCTATAAAAGCCTCACAACCTCTCATCAAACATTTACTAGCCTTAATTGCAGATATCATCCGGATATTATCTCCGATACTATCTCCCTTAACCACTAATGTTTCACCATCTGACTTACATACCCTAACCAACTTTTTCTCACAATCAACTTGGGCTCGATTATAAGTTAACCAGTCCATTCCTATGACTACATCATAACCACACAAGTTCATAGGCATAACATTAACTGGAAACTCGACACCATTTAAATTAAGCAAGCAATCCTTATACACTACTTTTATCATATCACTTCCTCCATTTGCGGTTTCTACCTCATATGCAAGATCTAGTACTACAGGTTCTTTTCCTAGGTATTTACCAAAGGAAGTTGACACAAAACTCTTATTTGCACCTGTGTCAAATAAAACCTTAGCATAAACGTTGTTTAGAGGGAACATACCTGCCACAACATCCTCATTAACTTCTTTATCACCTCCCTTCTTCATAACAAACACTCACCCTTTGGCTGGGTTCTTTCCTCCCTTAATTTTAGGGCAATCACTCTTATAATGCCCTGTTTCCTGGCAATTATAACACTTGATCGTCGGACACGATCTTGAGAGATGTCCCGATTGTTGGCATCGGTAACACTTCCTCTCTTGATATTCTTCTCCAACTTTCCCCTTATTCTTGCTACCTCCTTCTCCCTTTTTAAACTTAAATCTACCGCCAGATCCACTCTTCCTATCCTCCGACTTCCTCTTCCTTTCTCCTTCATGTACTTCTTGACTTTGCACCTCATCGTAGATGATTGCGCTCAGTCCTACTGCTTCATCAAAGGTCGTTGGCCCTTTCGCCTTTACATGCGTTCGGACCTTTGGTGGAAGCCCCTGTATATAACATCTCAACCTTCTAGACTCGGGAGTAACTAAGTGGGGAACCAACAAAGCCATCTCATTGAATCTCGAGGTGTACTCACGAGGCGTCATCGATCCAGCCTCAAGCCGAAGAAACTCCATCTCCATCTTGTCCAACTCGTTCTGTGGACAGAACTGTTGGAGCACCAACTCCTTCATGTCACTCCACATCATGCTGTCAATAGCGGCTTTTCCTTTCCTTTGGACTATCGTCTTCCACCAATGCATAGCTTCTTCCTCGAACGAATGAGCAGCATACTTGACCGCTTGATCATCACGGCACTCGCTGATGTTAATCACAGCTTCCATCGCAGAAATCCAATTATACGTTGCTATGGCACCACCTTTTCCACTGAAAGGTTTAGGAGTACAATCCTTAAAACCTTTATACAAACAACCTCGCTTGGGGATTCTTCCACCATCGTTTCCACCAGTATCACCAGCACCTCTGGCATCGCCACCACTTCCCGTACCACCACTGCCTCCGGTGCCACCTCCAGTGCCACCACTGCCTCCACGGTTCTCTTCATTTGATCGCCTTTGCAGAGCAGAGTCTATGATCCTAGGCAACGTGGTTTCCAATACCTTGGAGACTTGATCAGCAACCGCCGAATTAAACTGGGTTTCCGTCATGATAACTTCCTCTCCGTCATTATCATGATTCTCGATAGTCTCAGTGTTATCAGTTTCTATATCCGTGTTAATCCTAGAACTTCTTCTCGGAGGAGGACGTCTACCACTACCTGTCTTTCTAGCCATAAATGTACCTACAAAAGAGAGCAGGGAGTCAGCATTCACATGATGGACCATGATTAAGAACAATATAGTGCTTGTAAACAAATAATGACAGTGGCCAGTTGCAATTATTTATTTACCGCGCTGATCGTGTTCTTAGCCATTCTCCGTCACATTCATACCAAAACCCATTTCCTTTTCCAGAAAGGAAACTTCTATACACCTATGCGGGCACTTATTCTATCTTATCTTAGTTTAAGTCTAGATACTAAGCTTGTACCTAGTTCGCTTAAACTACGGCTCTGATACCAAGCCTGTCACAACCCCAACACGGCGGGCGGTCCCAGGTGCCCGGGGGTTATCGCGTGTGACGGATGGATATCAGGAGCAACGCAGCGGAATCAACAAACATACATACACACAGCTTAAATCTTAAAGTTGTGCATACATTAAATTTCATATATACAATACATTGATTACAAAACGACAATTGTTTGTTTGATACATAACATTAACAAACTAAAGCTAGCAACTATTCTAGGTCCAGAGCGTCTATCTTCTAAGCCCGCAAGCCCTCTACCTGCTCTAGCCTCAACAGTGCTTTCCTGCATCACTCGGCACCTAGGATGTGTGCCAAAAAGTTTAAAAGAAAGGGTCAGCTTACGCTGGTGAGTTCATAATAAAACATTTTACAAAACATTTCAAACATTCAACCAAATACTTGTAAAAACCTTGATCAACGAGTTGCCAAGCTCCATTGATCAAAGAGTTACCACTAACTCCATCATTTACAAGCATTTCATAAACATACTAGCATTATCAGATAAATATACACAAACAATACGATAAACCCCTCAACAACTCCGTCAGGCACGTCTGCGCTGGAGCAGAATATATGCATATACCCTTCACCGAGTTTACCGCGTCACCCTATAACTGAAGTGGTATTGCCCGATATTTACCGTAGAATGCTAGCCAACCGTTCAAAAACAACAGTTTAAGAACACAACCAATCAAAAAGAGTTTATACAGAAACTCACAATCATTTCCAACCAAAAACAGGTTTAAGCAACACATCCAGTTTTGTAAAACATACAATCATTTCAAAAGAGTTTAAGTGTATGAACTCACCTCAACAAGATCACAACAAGCTCACAACTAGCTTCGGTCCTTGATCTAATCCCGACAATCAATCCAAATGACTATCTTCACAATCAACACAAATAGCTATATCGACAATCAACCTCAATAGCTATAATCCACCTATAACGCGATATCACAACGTTATAAACAACGATTCCTAAGACTATGTAAGTCCTAGGGCATAACTAGCGAAGCATACGACTAGATACGAGTCGTTGCCACCTACACTTACCAAATCCCGAACCTCGGGAATCTAAATGAATCCTACAGAGATATGTTACCCGTTCACAACGGATATCATACCCCTAGGGTACGGATATTCAACCCGCACCCTCCCCGGGTAATCTACCCGTTAGTTGCGGGTGTTTAATCCCGCAACCATTTCCCCTAGCACGTCCCTCGTGCTATCCGGGTATCTCCACCCCGCTTTCCCATCGGGTTCCCAACCCGATTCCCGTCCTAAACTAATCGAGAATGAAAGACCATTACCTCGTCGATCACCGATCTTCAATTGCGCAACACTTTGATGATCACCGTTCTTCACTCGGGCAGAACCTCGACGCGCGCCAAGCGATCTTCACGCGTCCGAGACTCGAAGGAACGTCACGACGCAGGGTACCGCACACGAGGCGCGATTCCGCAACAAAAACTAGGTGTTTCTCTCTCTAAAACGTTCTAGAGAGAGAGAGAAGTTGAGCAAGGAGTGAAGGGGGGTTGCACCCCTTTTTATAGGCTGGTCGGGCTGTTCTAGGCGCTACGCGCAGCACCATGGGCCCTCCTGCGCGTATCGCGTAACAGGCAAGTGCCTGACAGCTGTTTTCCACCCGACTGACACTAGGCGATACGCGCACAGGCCTACCCTCTAATGCGCGGACCGCGTAACCCATGTTTTCAGATTCCTCTCGTCGAAACACGTGGAATTCATATATTATGGGCTCCGTAACTCTTCTTCTAAGTCAAGATATGCTCGAAACAAGTTTTCGGGCATTCCTCGGGTGTTTTCACATTTCCCGCTTCGTTATAACTCCGATTTGAGTTCCGTTTTCGCTCACGTTCTTCATTTTAAGTCCTCTATCACCCCTAGGGTTTATCTCTATACATTAGGACTTTTTATTCAACGTGCTATTTACATGAACACCCGCCCATTATCGACATATACTTTCTTCTAGATTTAGGGTTTTACACATCACCCGGCTTGCACAATGACTTCGTGTTTTTTACCCGGCTGCACAGTGATACTGTCTTTCATCACCCGGCTGTACAGTTGCCATACTTACCCGGCTACACAGTGTTCTTCACTTACACGGCTACATAGAATCTTCATTCTATTACCCGGTTGCACAGTGTCAAACACTTCATCACCCGGCTAGATAGAACTTGTTTCTATTACCCGGCTGCACAGTGATTCACTTAATCACCCAGCGAGATAGAACTTACAACTTTGTCACCTGGCATCATCTCTTTCTTTCACCCGCCTACCTTCTTTCATTTAGTCACCCGGCTGATAACAACATCACTTCATTACCCGGCTAAACAGTGACTTATTCATTACCCAGCTGATAACAAACATCACTTCATTACCCGGCTAAACAATGAAATCTGATATCTTCACCCGGCAACACACTTAGACGATTTTTCATTTTTCTCTTTGTTGACTTTTTCAACTACATTTATTGCACCTGCAAAACATTCTCGACATATTAATTAGACAGACATCCTTAATTAGGGTTTGTCAAATTAATTCATCAAAAAATTAATCATAGGGCAACAAATTTAATTCACTTAAATCCTTTTTCATTTTCTTTGATTTTTCTCACAAAAATGTTTTTGCACAACCAATGTTTCTATATCCCGAAGCAATTTACTAAAAACAAATCACAAGACCTTAGGTTTGTTTTTAACATATCCAATACATTTGCTTTCATTAACCACTTGATCCATACATTCAACACACTTATTTCAAATATTTTTGGATTTTTGTAAATATTTTTCTTCTTCAATTATTCTCCCCGTAAACTTGAAATTTCTTGAAATTTTTAAGTTTAACAAGGATGTCGATGTGTCAATAAAGATTCCATGTGCCTGCACACACAAAGCACACACATTAAAGTAAATACATATGCAATGCAATGAATCAAAATATCGCAGTGAGATCATACCACACATTATGTTAACATGGTTTGCAAGTTTTGAATAGATATTTGACTTCTGTTTGATTGAGTGATGATATGAAAACATACCAATTAGCTCGAATTGACACACTTACTTTTTCAGTATCATGATGAGATTAAGGTTCGATTAAAATGTCTTATGTGACCCTCATGAATACATATGTCAACATATTTCCTCATTAACTATCACTTGAATGCATATTGCACAAAAACCTGGTCACTTACAATCATAAACAGTGTGGAATATGGGTTCTATTCGGATTTGGTCCACTTTGGGACTTCTTTTGAATTCCTTTTTGGATTTTTTCATTTCCTATCGTTCCCCTTGGGAATCTTCTGAATTCCTTTTTGGAATTTTGTTTGGTGTTGGTCCACATTTGGGACTCTTTTTGTTCCAACTTGGGAATCTTTTGCTGCACCTTGAAGCTCAAAAGAGACTTCGTGTGAGACTTCAGGTCTGTGGATACCACAACAAAGAAGCTCACGATGCGGTTCATCACACTGAATAAATTGCATCGTTACCCGATCATGAACAACTATCATCACAAGCAAAGCATCAAAAGATATATATTTAGACATGTATAATAAAGGAACTTAACACAAAGATCATTGAGTTTAGATTTGTCAACAATGAACTTACTTTTTCAGTCTAATTGTCTGAGCTGTCTCGCACATCAATTAACATTCATCAGTCTTTATTATAAAAATGATGAAACAAATAATGTCTAGTGTACTATCATTTCTCACTTTTTGCAATATAGATTCTTATGACATGATATTTTCTTTTCCTTTTGTTTTTCTATTCTTTTTGTGTTCTTTTTCTTTTTCATGCACACTCACAATGCAAAAGTAAAATAAAAAGACAAGGAATCAATACTTGACATCGACTTATTATATTTTTTGGCTTTTATATTTTTTGATTTTGTATTGATTTTTTAGAAAATAGAATTAATCATGGTTGATTAACCCTATGGATTGAATTAAGAATTCAAACCGTCCTGACAAGAAAGATTTTGTGAAAAGATCTGCCAGTTGTTTGTCGGTATGAACTTTAATCAAAATTATTAAACCTTTTTCAGAGTTGTCTCTGAGAAAATGATATCGAATTTCGATATGTTTGGTTTTTGAGTGTTGAACAGGATTAGCAGTAATGAACATAGCAGCAGTATTGTCTATGTAAATAGGTGTTTGAGAAAGTTAAACCCGTAGTCAAGCAATTGGTTTTGTAGCCACAAAACTTGAGAACATCCTGCAGATGCAGCGATATACTCTGCTTCAGCTGTGGATACAGAAACGTTGGTCTGCTTTTTGCATTGCCAAGAAACAAGTCTAGGACCCAGGAATTGACATCCACCCATAGTCGATTTCCTGTCAAGAGTACACCCACCAAAGTCACTATCAGAATAACTATATAATTAAAAATTGCCCTTATAAGGATACCATAACCCGAGATTCGGCTTCCGTTTAAGGTATCTGAAAATACGTTTAACAGCAACCAGGTGTGACTCTTTTAGATCAGACTGATATCTTGCACACACACATACAGCATACATAATGTCTTGTCTTGATGCAGTAAGATACATCAATGAACCAATCATTGATCTGTACAGTGTTTGATCAACGGATTTCCCTTTTGGATCCGGCTTTATCTTGCAATTCACATCAGATGGCGTTCGAATATTCTGACAATCCTGCCTCTTGAACTTTTTCAGCAACTTCTCAACAAACTTTGATTGGTTGATAAAAATTCCTTCAGCTGACTGTTTGACTTGCAATCCGAGAAAGAAATTGATCTCTCCCATCGAACTCATCTGAAATCTTGATTTCATAATCTCTTCAAACTCTTTGCACATGGACGGACTTGTTGATCCAAAGATGATATCATCCACATACACTTGAACACATAAAAGATCTTCATTTTCCCACTTCATAAATAAAGTTGGATCAATCTGACCTCTTGTAAAACCATGTTCCAGCAAATGTTTAGATAACGTCTCGTACCAAATCCTTGGGGCTTGATGTAGACCATACAAAGCTTTGCTCAATTTGTATACACGATGTGGATACTCAGGATCCTCAAAACCTGGAGGTTGTCTGACATATACATCATCAGTAATTGGTCCATACAGAAAAGCACCTTTCACATCCATTTGAAACACTTTGAACTTCATGAAAGAGGCATATGCTAGGAAAACGCAAATAGCTTCAAGTCGAGCGACCGGAGCAAACACTTCTTCATAGTCAATACCTTCTTCTTGAGTGTAACCTTGTGCAATAAGTCTGGCTTTATTTCTGACCACAATGCCACGTTCATCTGGCTTGTTCTTGTACAACCATCTTGTACCAATCGCATTTTCTCCTTTAGGTAAGTCCACTAATTTCCAAACTTCTTGTTTGCGAAATTGAAGTAACTCCTCTTGCATGGCTTCAATCCAACTGTTATCTTGTAGCGCTTCTGAAATGTTCTTCAGTACCACTTGAGAAAGAAAACAAGAATAAAGAGAAATGTTTGCATGCTCAGTTTGACTTCTCTTAGTTCGCTGATTCAAAGGCCCATGAATCTGAGAGAGAGAGGATGATTCCTATGAACTCGGTGAGTTGGTATAGTGTCATCTTGTACTTGACTCTCCAGATTAGACTGATTCAGATTCGGTAGATCTTGTAGAATTGTAGAAATATGCGGAGTGAAATTAGGAACTTGTTCTGGTGAATTGATGAAGTAGTCAAATGTTTCTGAAACAACTTCAACATTCGGATCTAATGATGGTTGATTTTGAACAGATTCTCCATCATTAGGAGAAACTTGCGTATTCACATCATCACCAAAATTGTTTGATTCTTGATCTTCTTGAGAATCAGATGGACCCGGAGCTTGACTGGATACCACATGATCAGGATTATGAAATGACATGAACGGATATTCAGAATTGAGATTGCTATCATCGTCATTATCAGAATCATCACTGAAACATCCCAAGTCTCTTGATTCTTTACTCGATTTTCCTGAAAAATCAAACAAGTTAGAATTGAAAGATTTTGATAACGAATCTAAATCAAACAACCATTCGGGACCATGAGGCACTGACGGAAACGAATTTTCTAAAAACTTTACGTTAATTGTTTCAATAACAACGTTTGTTTTGCTGTTAAAAACCCGATAAGCTTTTGAAACCGAAGAGTAACCAAGAAAAAATCCATCGTCAGATTTTGACTCAAATTTACTGAGATGATCACTCAAATTTAGAATCGATACAGGACAACCAAATGCTTTCAAATATGAAATATTCGGTTTTCTTCCAAACAATAACTCATAAGATGTTTTATTTTTATCCTGAACCAATAATGTCCTGTTTTGTACAAAGCAAGCAGTAGCAATCGCTTCGTCCCAAAATGTGATAGGGATTTTGGCATCTGCGAGCATGGATCTTGCTGCTTCAATCATTGTCCGATTTTTCCGTTCTGCAACTCCGTTCTGTTGTGGAGTCCTTGGAGCACTAAATTGGCGCGCAATTCCTTTTTCTGCACAAAACGAATCGACATTAGAGTTTTTAAACTCGGTTCCATTGTCACTTCTCAAGATTTTTACTTTACAATCTAACTGATTTTCAACTTTGATAATAAATTCTTTTAACAACTCAGTAGTTTCAGATTTAGCATGCAAGAAATAAACCCAAGAAAATCTAGTAAAATCATCAATGATGACAAAACAATAAGACTTCTTTCCGATGCTTTGAACATTTGTTGGTCCGAAAAGATCCATATGTAGCATCTGTAAGGGCTTTGAAATGGAGTGTTCTTGCTTGGACTTAAAAGACATTCGGTGTTGTTTTCCCTTCAAACATGCTGGACAGAGATCAGTTGTTGAGAATTTCTTTGACGGTATTCCCACAACATGATTTCCAGTCACCAGTCGGTTCATGTTTCGGAAGTTTGAATGGCCCAGTCGTCTATGCCAAAGCTGACTCTCATCATTTGATGCATGCGCAATGAGACAAGTGGTTTCGGTTTCAGCATCAATCTGCGACATATCAAGCTTGTATACATCACGATCTCTTGGAGCTTTAACCACCACCCATTCATTGTCAATCTTGAAACCTGGTTTGAGTATGTAACCAAAAGAATCATTAAACAATGTTGAATAAGATTTGTCACAAATTTGAGATACACTTAGCAAATTAAAGTTCAACTTTGCACAATAGTTGACTTTATCAAAGCTAATAACCCCATTTGACACAGTTCCTTCTCCAGTTATTTTTCCACCAGCATCTCCTCCAAATGCAACATGAGTACCATTCTTTAGCTTAAAATCCTGAAGCAAGGCATGATTTCCTGTCATATGCCGGCTACACCCACTATCAACAAACCATGAGTTGATAGGTCTTCGAGGGCGTACCTGCATTTCAACATTTACCTAGTTAGTTTGGTCAACCCAGGCCCACATGGTCTTGGGTTTTCCGAATCTATCTGTCACAGTGACTTGTTGATAATGTAGATTTTGAAAATTTGTTTCATTTGAGAGATTTGCTTGAAAACTGTTTCGCCCAACGGCTTGAGTTGTTTGCTTTCTTCGTAAAGCAATGAACCTTTCCTCTAACTTAGGATCAAGGTTATTTTCAAATTTCTGATTTCTTACCATCAAAGCTCTCGGCTTAAAACTGTTAACCTGCACATTTTTGGATAAAAATTCATTAAAACCAGAATTGTTTCGTTTGAAAGTTCTCCAATCAGGAGAATGACTTTGGTTAAATTTTTGAAAACCAAAAGATTGATTTCTTTGAAAATTCGGAAAAGGTGTCATTTCTCTTGATGAGTTTTTCCGAAAGAAACAATCTACAGTGTCATGATTTCTCCTTTCACAAATATCACAAAACTTGTTATAAAAACATTCCTCTGAAGAATGATTTCTTTTGTCACAGTAATTGCAGTACCTGTTAAAGAAACATTCAGCAGTAACATGATTATAACGATCACAAATCTCACAATGTTTCTTGCTAATCTTAAAGAGCCGATTGTTAACTCTAGATGTTGAACCCACTCGTGATTCATTATCAGTTTTGTTCGGTTTTAAGTTAACAACGTTCTTTTGTGGAGATTTTGTTTGTGATTTTGATTGCTTGATATCAAATTGTGATTGCTTGAGAACTTGGTTCGATTTTAAACCATCTTGTTTGGTTACCTTCTTTGATTCAAATCTTTTATCATTGACAGCGGAAGTCTTAGGACCTGAACCTGTTTTCATATCAAATGTTCCTGCAGACACAAACTTGATTGTTTTACCTTTTGACCCTTTCTTTTTCACAGGTTTGACATTGTCAGTTTTAACAATTTGAGCTTTGGTTTTGTCATTTGATGTTATGACACTTTTACCTTTCGACTGTTTTGTTTCAGATTGATTGTTTGTCAATTTCGATTTCTGCATCTTTGCATTTGAAACTTCTTTTTTTTTTCACTGCTTTCTTCTTGATCAGCTGATCAGCAACCTTCGCCTTCTGTTCATTCTTCCACTTGATGTATTCTGGATCATTGTATCCTGAAAATTCAGCTTCATCCTTCACCTTTTCTGCTTGTTTAGGATTCAGTTCAGGATATGCAACAAGTTGCACCAGAATAAGATCAGATTCGTTGCTTGCTTCATCATCAGCTTCAACAGTCACGATGTCATCTTCTTTCAAACTTTCGAGTAACACTTCAGATCCTTCGGATTCAGACTTACTTCTTTGAATTTCTTTGAATCTTTGTTCGTTTTCAGGTGAATGATCAAATTCATTGAAGTTTTCAGGTAAAGTGTTTGTGATTGATTTAGGCATTGGTTCATGTGTGAAACCCAATCCTAGTTTGCTTTTGTTACCTCTTTCACTCACAAGTTGTTTAACCATTGTTTTACAACTTTTAACTTTCGTTAGTTCAACTTGTGTGACAGCATGAGCAACTTTTTCTTGTTCAAAATTCTTTGTCATTTCTTCAAGTTGTTTGGTTACTAGTTCCAGTTCCTTCAAGGTTTTGTTCCATGATTCTTTAAGTGACAATATCTTCTCATCAGAAATTTTGTGATCAATTTTAAGTTGTTCATGAATTTGTTCATGTTTGCTTAATTTGTCACCAATTTTAAAAGAATGAGTTCGATAATGTTCCACTTGTTTAATGCACTGTTATGAACATAACCTACCTTTAACATCATCAGGCAAAGGAACATAGTTAGGGGGTAGTTCGGTACTAACCTTTGGTTGCTCAAAAGATGATGAAGACTCGTCAGATGTAGCCATAAGCGCAACTTCTGGTTCAGATTCTTCAATAGGATCTGACTTTGCACTCCAGTCATACTCTTCAGAATCTTCACTGATTGCATTAGTCATTTGATCATCCCCTTCTTCTGACCAATCTTCTTCAATTTCACATACTAGTGCTAAACTTGATGTAAGATCAGATGTAAACTGTTCCGCATAAGCACTCTAGTAATATCCGTCTTTTACACTAACTACCAGTGCTTTGGTCTGATCTTCTGATCTTCTGGCATGGGAAGACTTTGTTATGGCTTTTGCATGAAACGTTGATTTCTGTTCTGATAGCTTGAAGACTGTTGTGAGTTCTGACTTTGACCATGATTCTGTCCACTTGAACCAGCTTGATCATTGTAGTTCTTAGGAGCCTTGCATTCCCTTGAAAAGTGACCATAGCAGTTATAGTTGAAACATCTGGCCTTTGACTTGTCAAAACCAACTGTCTTGTTTGCATGTGGCTTGAAGCTTCGGTTTACATATGCATGTTTCTGAGTTCGATATGCAACCATTACCATTTGCCAATTTAAGTCCATTTCTTCAACGTCATCAGGATCCATTTCAAATAAGTCTTGTAGCACAACATCCATATGATTCAAAAGACTTCCTTGATAAGCTTGAAAGCTTGCCATGAATGCAGTAAAAGCATTCTTAGTCTCATCATCTTGTAACAAGATATTTATCACATCTTTTACTTTGGCTTGAACTGTGGAACTTTGATTTTCTGATTGACATTTCACAGACTGACTTTGAACTTGAGCTCTTGGTGGAGATTGAGGTTGAGAGTAAATTGGTGAGCTTGGTAGACACGATGAATCAGTGTAAAAACTAGCACCAACAAACAAATCACCCACATCATCAGTCTTAGCAGCATCTTGAGCAAGAAATGCATTCTCCACTGTGTTAGCAGGATTCACAACAAACTTATACTGAGCATGTGAACCTGATCTGTCAGTATTTCTAGAACTTTCATCAATCTCAACTTCTTCGATCTTAGCAATGAGCAGATCTAAGTCCATTGGAAATTTTTCTGTATGCTTCAGTAGAGTCACTGTTTGTTTCCATGAAGATGGAAGAGCACACAACAATCTGTCATTCAGGTCTTGAAGATCTGTCTTTGCACCAACATTTTTCATCTCAGTAGTTAGATGAAAAAATCTATTCATCATCTGGTGCACAGATTCTCCAGCAATATGTTCAAGCAATTCCAATTGTCTCTTCAATTTCTGCTTCTTTAGACTTCTCAACTGTTCTCCTCCTTCTCAGATTGATTTCAATGCCTTGAACAATGTGTAGCAAGTTTGATAAGCATCCAATCTTGACAACACTTGAAGACACCTTGTCAACAAACTTGGCTATAAGCAAGTTTGATAAGCATCCAATCAAAGAATAAGCCTTACTGTCATTCTTGACCTTTCGTAAGTCTTCTGCTGATAGATTATCTTCAGGATAAGGTTCAGTTGAGTCTTGGGTGTAGGTGCTTGCACTGTCAGGAGCAGTCTGAGTAGGAATGTGAGGACCTTTATCAATTGACATCCATAGATCATTGTCAATAGAGCATAGATGATGCTTCAATCTGATTGTCCAGTTCTTGAAATCTGCACGATTAACCAATCTAGGAACACGGTTATCAGAATCATCATTAGGTGCCATTTTAACAAATTTAAAGAAAATATTTTTGATAGTCATGTATAGGTCGGACTCACCGGCATGTCGGTGTTATATCTTTTGTATGTATTTTATATAGATTTTGGTACTAGCGAACCTACGGACGAATCTATAGATTCGCCCGTAGCACAGTATAGTTTTTGTGATAGTATCGACCGGGCGAACCTAATTGTGCCCGGCGAAGCTATTTGGTTCGCTAGATAGATTCGCTGTCAGCGAATCTATCAGCGAACCTAAAGTTGATATATATTGTAACCTTATCTTAATGCAATGAAACTTTTGGCAAAATCTTATCCGAACTCTTGAATCGTTTGTGTGTTACCAGGAGGTGCTAGGAGCATATATTATCTATCTTTGTAGCGTATTTACCTCTTGTTGTGTGGTTTTAATCTCGTATTTGGTTGTTGGGTTATATTGGACATTGTTTGTTTGAGTCAAGTGTGTTTGTTGTTTTTACAAATCATTATAGCACTGAAATCACGATCTATATGGACCAACAATATGGTATCAGAGCCTTAGTGCTCTTGATTGTTTGATCTTAGAGATTTTTGTGATGTTTTTGGGGTTTTTGTGTCAAAACACTATTTGATTCATTTCTGAACTGATTTGCGTGTTTCTGTGTTGTATTTTGCTTGAAATTTGTCGCATTTGGTCATAGGAAGCTTTTGAAACAAACAGATCTACAAATGGTTATGGTTTGAAGCTGTTATGATAGTTTTTGTACTGAAACTGTTTTGTTCGTAACCCAGCGAACCTATCTGTTCTTTCAGCGAATCTGGTTGTTCATCCAGCGAATCTAGTACAAATCCTGTGTTCTGTGATTTTGTGTTTGTGGTTAGCGAATCTGACATTTTACCGAATGAAAGTTCACTTGTTTGGCTCATTGTGCAAGTGAAACTGCTGCGAAAATCATTTGAGCGAATCTGACAGCAAATCTGTCGGGCGAAACTGTTTCTGCTGTCCAACGAATCTGTTTGTTTGTCGAGCGAATCTGCGAGCGAATCTGTTTGTTCTTTGGGCGAATCTAATCCATCGAATTTATTTGTCTTCAGCGAATCTACAATCTGTTTAAAATTATGACTACATCAACCCTGAATATTAATGATCTGGATAGTGTTCAACCTAACAGGCCACCGAGGCTTGTTAGTGGTGAAAATTTTGAAGATTGGAAGAGGTGTTTGAAAGCTTTTTTCTACTACACTGACTATAATCAATGGGAGTCAATTGTAAATGGTCCGCACATGCCAAAGACAGTTGAAGGAACTGTTACTTCAATAAACACTGATCCAAGTACTTTTACTGAAGGAGACACCAAGCTGCTTGATCGTGACAAAAAGGCACTTGGGGCATTGATACTTTGTTTGCATCAGGATATTTACAACAGGTTTGCTGAACACACAACTGCAAAAAGCTTGTATGATGCGTTGTGCGAGTTCTATGATGGTAATGA
This sequence comes from Tagetes erecta, assembly GCA_030867185.1. Taxonomy (NCBI): domain Eukaryota; kingdom Viridiplantae; phylum Streptophyta; class Magnoliopsida; order Asterales; family Asteraceae; genus Tagetes; species Tagetes erecta. The sequence goes on along the minus strand of CM061497.1, from coordinate 22,406,731 downwards.
AGACTTGAAGTTGGATAGAAAGGCTCAAGCTGAGAAAGAGTTCAATTCATTCGTGGGGTATTCGCAAGAAAATTTGACTGATATTACAAATCGATCTTTATCTGTATCAAGTAACCTGAAAAAGTATGACGATAAGCTGGGAAACCATGAACAAGTTACAAAGCTGTTAGATTCACTTCCTCCTCAGTGGAGTCTTCAGATCAAACTATTGAAACAAGAAAGAAACTTTCATGACTATAAGCTGATGGATGTTATAAACAAGCTAAAGTCATTTGATCTTGATGTGAAGAGAAGAGAATACAATCAGTCCATGATGGTTCCAAATATTCCTTCTCAGAATGCTGCACTTATTACATCCGCTGCAAACTCTCATATCTACAGTGCAGCACCTGGAGGATCATCAAGTCATGGGTCTGTTAAATCTGTCGGTGCATCTACAAATGTTGGTTCAAGCTCAGGTGCATCTGTCACCACTCGGGAAGAAGAAGTTTTGGGAATCAGGGACAAAGCAACAAGCTCGGGTATGACAAAGGGAAGCTTAGATGTTATAACTGTAAACAATTGGGTCACTTCAAAAGGGAATGTCCTTTACCAATTGTTACTGAACCAGTGAATTCTGGAAATCCGAGAACTGTTCCTGGTCAAGAAAGGCTTGAGGAAGTGAAATCAAGTAATGAAACTGCACTGCTCACCAACTTTGATTGGAGTGCAGAAATTGAAGAGACAAAGGAGGAAATTAATCATGCCCTAGTTGCTGAGATTGTTGAGAATGATGATAACTATATAAATTGCTTTGATCCTTTCAAAGAATTTTATGGTGAAGATGAGGAAGGGAAATTGGAGAAAGTTGATGAAGATCAATCAGATGCTATTGTTCAAGGGCATCTGAATCACTCGGGATTGGTATGTGAAGCTACGGTAAATGAAATGAAGAATGATGAAGAGTCAAAGCTTAACTTGGAAGCCATGATTGAGAAGGCGAGGCTTGATGCTGTGGATGAATTCAAGAGGAACACTCCCTACTGCCAGTTCGATCGTGCCCTTGCTGTAGAAAAACTGGTAATTGGTCTTCCTTATGACGTTATTGAAGATATGTGTTCATCTGCTTGCAAAATTCGTTTAATTGGCATATACAAAGCTAATAAATTGTTAATGACAAACGAAAACGAATTAAAGAGAACTAACAAAGAGCTTAAATTGAGTGAATCAAAATATTTTGTCAAATTAAGAGAAGCTTTGAAAGAAAATGAACATTTAAAAAGATCTCTCTTGGAAAAGAATTGTGAAATAAACTATTTGACTGAGCAAGTCACTTGCTGAATTTGAAACAAGAAAACTCAAAAATAAACTTCAGCAATGGACAATATCTAGTATGAAAACGGAGGAACTCTGCAAGAAATAACGGGGGCCAGAGTTAAGACAGGTTTGGGTCTTAACAATGAAACATATGCATATCCCCCACCTAGTACCTTCTGTTACTCTCCAACACCTATTCCTCATCCCTCAAATGAGTTGATACAAGAGATTATACAGAATGATACTAACAGCTCTATTGCAGGTTTAAGTGGAGTAAATCTTAAAGAGGTTAGAGAGGATTACGCTTATGGTGGGAGTACTGGGCTTGGTTGTTCTAGCAGTAGTGAATGTTCTAATTCTGATTCCAAGAAGTCTGTTGAAGACATTAGTTTAATTAATTCTGTTTCTAGTAATGTGTTACATTCAGACAATTTTATGTTTAATAGTAATTTAGGGTGCACTACTTCAAACCCTAATGTGTTGAATGATGATCTGATTGAAAATAAGTGTGTGAATGACAAAGATGAACTTTCAAGTCATGTCTCTGAAAGTCAAACCAAAACAAATTGCTTTCAAAAGTTCTTTACTCATCAAATCCCGTCTTTCACACCTGTGAGGATTTCAAAACCTAAATCTGAATCTGAAAAGGTAAAAGTCACAGCAGGTAAATCAAAAGAGCCTTATGACTCTTACAGTGATTGCAACTCTCAACTGTCTGAATGTGACGAGGAAATTGAAATGGATAAAATTCTTGTTGATAAAGTTTCCAAAGCGGGTTTGAAATCTCATTGCTTTAAATGTGGAAATATTGATCATATTGTTAAGCAATGCCCTAAGTTAGTCAAAAACAGTTCAAAGCAAAAATCTTTTGGAAAAAGATTAAACACGTTTGTAAATAATTTCTTTTGTAATCCTTCATCTGTTCCACCACCCAAGTACACAAAAGCTTCGGTGCCAATTTCAAAAGTCTAACTTCTGAATTTAAATAAATGTCAGGAACATTCAAGTGCCGTTGTAAATAGTCATTGGCATATTGACCGCGGATGTTCCAGACATATGACTGGGTTGAAGGACCTGCTGACTAACTATCGGATTATCAATGGTGGATACGTTGCTTTTGCGGGAGACAAGAAAGGTGGTAAAATGATTGGTCAAGGAGAAGTCTCAAATGGTTCTCTAACTCTGGAAGACGTCAACTATGTTCCTGAACTGGCATTCAATCTTCTCAGTGTATCACAAATCTGTGATAAGAATATCCCAGTGTTGTTTCTTCCAAATGAATGTCTGTGCTTGAAGCCAGAGTTTTCTATTCCTGAAGAATTGGTGATCATGCAAGCTCCAAGACGAAATGATAGATGTATGCTAAATATGGGATCAAAAGAATCAACTCCCACCGTGACCTATCTCCTATCTAAAGCTTCATCTTTTGAATCTTTTCAATGGCATAGACGTTTAGGGCACATTAACTTTAAAATTCTAAATAAGTTGGTTAAGAACAATTTGGTTAGGGGTTTACCACTTAAAGATTTTTCTGTGGTTGAGAAATGCATGGTCTGTGCTAAAGGAAAACAGCACAAAAGGCCACATAAACTTAAAATTGAAAATTCTATCTCAGAACCCCTCGAATTGTTACATACTGATTTATTTGGTCCAATAAGTGTCAAATCTATTGCTAAGAAATCTTATTGCTTGGTTGCCACAGATGATTACTCTAGGTACACCTGGGTGAGATTTCTGGCATTCAAGAGTGAGACTGCTGTGGAACTAATGAAGTTGATTCCTCATATCGAGGTTCTTGGAAAGCGGAAGGTTCAAGCCATTAGAAGCGACAATGGAACTGAATTCAGAAACCATATCTTCAATTCTTTCTGTGAACAACGGGGTATTCTCAGACAGTTTAGCGCCCTACGAACGCCACAACAAAATGGTCTTGCTGAAAGGAAGAACCGAACTCTTGTGGAGGCTGCTAGAACTATGCTGATTGAGTCAAAGCTTCCGATTATTTTCTGGGCAGAGGCAGTGAATTGTGCAACTTATGTTCTGAATCGGGTACTGATTGTCAAAGAAAAGATCAAGACATCATACCAGCTGTTTCGTGGGATTAAGCAGTTGATCGATTTTCTGCGCCCCTTTGGATGTTCTTGCACTCTGTTGAATACTCAAGATCAGAAAACGAAGTTTGGTGCTGTTTCGGATGAATGCTTCTTTGTAGGATACTCGAACACACAAAAAGCGTATCGTGTTTACAACAAGCGAACGCGGATTGTGCAAGAGTCCTATTATGTTAACTGGCAAGAGTCAAACACTACAAGCATTGGCTGTGAACCTGCATGGTTTTATGATTCCACCACTGTTTTCAAATCATTCAATCTTCCTGACTCTGACGATGATGACATCAATTCTCACACATTAGTTTCTATTATTAACCATCCACCTCCACAACCACAACCACAACCTTCAACTACACAATTACCCCCCACTTCATTTGACATTCCTTCACCTCCACCATCTCAAACTGTTCCAATTTCTCCATCAGATATTCCATCATCATCCACTTCCATTCCAACATCTACCACTAATACAATTCCTCCAACCTCAGATATTCCCTCACAATCATCTAATCAAACATCCTCATCCCAAACCAACCCCTTGCTCCTCAACACAGACGTCAAAACTTTAAAAAATCATCCTCATGATTATATCATAGGATCAATTACTGATGGTGTGCGAACTCGGAGTCAGAGCGGTTTGATTAATGTATGTCTCTATGCTGCCTTTCTATCTCAAGTTGTTCCGAAAAATTATTAACAAGCACTTGAAGATCCTAGTTGGGTTGATGCCATGCAAATGGAACTGCAGCAATTTAGGGGATTGACTACACTGAAGTTTGTGCTCCAGTCGCTCGCCTTGAAGCCATTAGAATCTTTCTTGCTCATGCTGCGAACAAAAACTTTAAAGTTTATCAGATGGATGTGAAATGTGCATTTCTATATGGAGATATCGATGAGGAGATCTACGTATGTCAACCACCGGGTTTCGAGGATCCAGATTTTCCTTCAAAGGTGTACAAGCTTGATAAATCCTTGTATGGGCTGCATCAAGCTATACGTATCTGGTATGAAACTCTGACACAGTATCTTCTCAGCAAAGGTTTCTCTCGTGGGACTATAGATATGACATTGTTCAAGAAGGAGGTGAATGGTGAGTTGCTGATTGTTCAAGTGTATGTTGATGATATAATCTTCGGTTCGAAAAATGAGGGGCTGTGTAGAGAGTTTGAAAAAGTGATGATGGATCGCTTTGAAATGACAATTATGGGGGAGATGTGTTTCTTCTTGGGGCTGCAAGTGGAACAAAAGCCAGATGGAATTCTTATTCACCAAGAGAAATATATCAAAGAGATCCTCACAAAGTTTTACATGGATGATTCTTCTCCTGAATTGATTCTATTCACCGCTCAGACATGCCTTACTTCTGATGATAATGGGAATCCTGTGGATGCTCATCGATACCGCTCGATGATCGGATCTCTCATGTATCTGACTGCCAGCCGACCTGATATTACATTCGCTGTGTGCTACTTTGCTCGTTTCCAGGCCAATCCAAAAGAATCACATGAGAAAGCTGTTAAACGCATTTTTCGTTACCTTAAGGGTTCCTCTCGTTTGGGACTTTGGTACCCAAAAGGTGGGAACTTTGATTTACATGCTTTTTCTGATAGTGATCATGCTGGTTGCAGGATTAACCGAAAATCAGTCACTGGCAGATGTCAATATCTTGGCGAATGTCTTGTTTCCTGGCAAAGCAAGAAGCAAACAACCGTCTCTCTGTCCACAGGAGAAGCAGAATACATTGTTGCTTCAAGCTGCTGTTGCCAAGTGCTCTGGATCCAGCATCAGATGATGGATTACGGCATCAACTTTCTTCATACGCAACTCTTTTGTGATAATGAAGTTGCTGTTGGAATCGCCAAGAATCCTATTCATCACACTCGCACCAAGCACATCGAAACAAGAATTCATGCCATCAGAGACGCACATGAAAAGGGGTTCATTGATATTATTCCTATTGAAACTAGAAAGCAAAAAGCTGATCTTTTCACAAAAACTTTTGACAAACCACGTTTTTATAAACTGATCTCTATGCTGGGACTGATATCTTTTTGAAAACCTTTATCTATGTGAATCAACTTTATAAATATGTAAATAACTATTTCATTTTCTTTTTTGAAAATTCCGTGGGTCACTCATTTCTTCGCTCCTTTATTTTATTTTATTTCCTTTTATTCTCTTTTATTCTGTATATATATATTAAGAAAATCTAAAAAACAAAAATTTCTTATTAGATAACTATAATATAGAAATTTTGGGGGAGATATTAAAGATTAACTATTTATAGTTTTTCAAATTTTGCTATTTAAGGATCTCCGTTTTGATTGATGTTGAAGAGACGTTGAAGGAGGTCAGAAGTATTGTGTTTGGGATATGTCAGATAGGCTCAGCCCGAAAACAAAGTAAACAGTGATTGTGCAGCCAAACATAACGTTCAAGATCTCGGCCACAAGGATTATCCCCTTGACATGATTGGATTGCACAAAGATACAGGTTCTGTCAAAAATGGGTTGAGAGCGTCAAATCTTTGCCTTGATTTCCCTAAACATCCCAAATCACCCTCACCCTATCCCCGAATTGAGTTTCTAGTTTGCAAAACAAATAAAAAGCTGCTAGTGATGCTCTTCGGAAAAACCTCTGAGTGAGTTACTTGTTAACTCCTCAGAATGTATTGTGTCAAAAGTGCTTAACTCCTCTGTTATACGGAAGTATTGACCTGGAGTTGGTGGATCTTCTCTGCTATACGGAAGTATTGACCTGAAGATTCACCGAGCATGCTCAAATGTTTATCTCCTCTGTTATACATCGGTATAGACCTGGAGCTCTGAACTATTTGAGTTTCCCAAATAACAAGTCGCATTGTATTCAAAAGAATCAATTGCTGACAAGCTCCACTCACAAAAAGATGCAAAAGTTGCACAATGTCAAAAGAAGCTAATGCATCGATCAATATTCAAAATTTGATCCTCGAAATTTAAGCAAAGTTAATCGTATTGCTCAGATATATCCTGATGATAGAACTTGTTCTTTTTACCTAGATGTCTGTGGGGACCGAGTTGTCAGCGAACCTAATTGTGCACAGTATAGTTTTTGTGATAGTATCGACCGGGCGAACCTAATTGTGCCGGCGAAGCTATTTGGTTCGCTAGATAGATTCGCTGTCAGCGAATCTATCAGCGAACCTAAAGCTGATATATATTGTAACCTTATCTTAATGCAATGAAACTTTTGGCAAAATCTTATCCGAACTCTTGAATCGTTTGTGTGTTACCAGGAGGTGCTAGGAGCATATATTATCTATCTTTGTAGCGTATTTACCTCTTGTTGTGTGGTTTTAATCTCGTCTTTGGTTATTGGGTTATATTGGACTTTGTTTGTTTGAGTCAAGTATGTTTGTTGTTGTTACAAATCATTATAGCACTGAAATCACGATCTATATGGACCAACAATTTTTTGTGTTTTTGATGATTTTTGAAAAGAAACAGTTAAAATTTTAAACTAAGTATGACTAAGTAATGACAAAATAAAATAACAAGGTTTGAAGCAACTGAAAATAAGTCACACGGCTGAACAGTGAGAATTTTGTTCTTCACCCGGCTGATCAGTAACTTTTCTTCTTCACCCGGCTGAGAATTTTTCTTCACCCGTCTGAACAGTCACACGGCTAAACAGTTGTCAATCTTCAAAACTTGAAATCTTCACCCGGCAGAATATGTTACCCGGCTGAACAGTGACACGACTGAACAATAAAAACTTGACACGGCTGAAACTGGACACGACTGAAAAGATTGACCCGGCTGAACAGTTGTTGATCACACGGCAGAAATGTTGTTTACCCGGCCAAATAGTAAGTGAATCACCCAGCTGAAATGTTAATCACCCGGCTTTGATCACCCGGCACAACAGTTCTTTGATCCGGCTGAACAGTACAACCTTTTTCTCCCAAATTCTTCACCCGTCTAGACAAAAATCCTTTACACGGGTGCACAGGACCTATTTGTTCACAAATCTAAGTCCAAAAATATTGTCTAAGTCAAATTTATCACCCGGCTAGTTAATCTTCAACCAGTTCATCCTGTTCATCATCTTCGTCAATCGAATTTTTCTAGGTTTAACAAAAACTTGTCCAATTTCTTCAAAAATCACACACAAGCACCGATTTATACCGATTATCAATCTCCAATCTCAATCAATCCAAAACATGATCAATTTCTAATGATTTTGAGCAGAAAAATGATCGAACAGTAACTTTTCAATTTCTTCTTAATTCCTCAGATCTGATGATAATCTGATGGAATTTGCACGAATGTTGTGAATTAGAGATGATTCCGATGATGAATCAAATCCAAAAACAACAACAGATCATTCAGATCATGATTTGAGCAATATTGATGTGTTTTTGCTTAATGAATAGCGAAGAACACACACAATACCAACAGCTCTGATACCAATTGATAGGTTCAATTGGATCGATATTGCTGCAAATCAGAACGATCTAAGTACAAACACACAATTCAATCAACAACATAATCCATTACTAAATAATTTTCTTGTATTGATGATCAAAGCATAAACGTTGTAGTACAAATGTGCAGGAGAATACAAATCACACACACACAATTCTCTCTCTAGTATGTAAGTTGTGATCTAGACTCTCTCCCTCTAACATTCTCTCACAACAGGCTTTATGCATCAACACATTAGGGAAAATACAAAATTAACCCTAAACTATACGAACATGTATAAACCAAATACAAAGTAAATCTTAAACAGAAACGAGCCCTAACAATCATTTTCCCATCTTCTCCAATATCCCCGCAACAATCGTCACCATTACCTAATGTTGTTAATACTGCCGATTCTATGCCATCATCATCATCTCCACCATCATATGTCATTCATTCTCCGGGTTCTTCCGTTACTGATACACTACATGTTTCAACTTCATCACAATCAAATGTCGTTACCCCAAATTCTCTCTATAAGGAACTAAAGGATCATCCACATGACTTGGTCATTGGATCTATTTCAGATGGAGTTCACACGCTTCATCAATCAGGTTTAATTAATGAGTGTTTGTTCTCATGCTTTCTGTCTCAAACGGTTCCCAAAAATATTAATATGGCATTGCAAGATCCAAGTTGGGTGGAATCAATGCAGTTAGAACTTCAACAGTTCAGAAAGCTCAAAGTTTGGGAGTTAGTTGATCTTCCACCAAACAAATATCCAATCGGGACGAAGTGGGTGTATAAAAACAAACCTGATGATAGAGGGGTTGTTGTGCGTAATAAATCTCGATTGGTTGTTCAGGGCTTCGCACAAGAAGAAGGCATCGATTACACTGACGTGTTTGCTCCTGTTGCTCGTATCGAAGCCATACGAATCTTCCTTGCACATGCCGCACACAAAAATTTCAAAGTTTATCAAATGGATGTAAAATGCGCATTCTTATATGGAGATATCGACGAAGAGATATATGTTTGCCAAACTCCAGGTTTTGAGGATCCGGATTTCCCTGACAAAGTCTACAAGTTGGACAAATCACTGTATGGTTTACACCAAGCTCCTCGAATCTGGTATGAAACGCTGACACAATACTTGTTGAGCAAAGGATTTACAAGAGGAACGATTGACATGACACTGTTCAAGAAAGTGATTGATGATGATATTCTTTTAGTTCAAGTGTATGTAGATGATATCATTTTCGGTTCATCAAATGACGAACTGTGCAGAGAATTTGAGGAGGTTATGAAGGAAAGATTTGAGATGAGCATGATGGGGGAGATGTGCTTCTTTCTTGGATTACAGGTTGTACAAAAACCCGATGGTATTCTTATTTACCAGGAGAAATATATTCAGGAGATTTTGGTCAAATATAAGATGGACGACAGTTCTTCTGAACTATCTCCATTCACTGCACAGACATGTCTCACTCCTGACAAATCTGGGAAGTCCGTTGATGCTCACCGCTATAGGTCGATGATTGGATCGTTAATGTACTTAACCGCAAGCCGTCCTGACATAGCTTTTGCTGTTGGATATTGTTCGAGGTATCAATCCAATCCAAAGGAATCACATGAAAAAGCCGTGAAGCATATCTTTCGTTATCTAAAAGGAACTCCACGTCTCGGTATGTGGTATCCAAAAGGGGGGAGTTTTGATCTTCATGCATATACTGATAGCGACTATGGCGGATGCAAACTTGATCGGAAATCAGTCTCTGGTGCATGTCAATATCTGGGGGAATGTTTGGTTTCGTGGCAGAGCAAGAAACAGACTACCGTTTCTCTTTCTACAGGCGAAGCTGAATACACTGCTGCCTCCAGTTGTTGCTGTCAAGTATTGTGGATACAGCATCAGATGATTGATTATGGAATAAATTTCTTGCATACTCCGATTTTCTGCGATAATGAAGCGGCCATTGGCATCACCAAGAATCCGGTTCATCATACCCGAACAAAGCACATTGAAACACGCATTCATGCCATTCGGGATGCTCAAGAAAAAGGGTTTATCAATATCATATCGATCAATACCAAAAATCAAAAGGCTGATTTATTCACTAAAACGTTTGATAAACCTCGTTTATATGAATTAATCAACATGCTTGGTCTAATTTCTTTCTAATTCTTTATTAAAAAAAAATTTTGGAGACAAATCTGCTTGCCTTACTTATATTTTCAGATAATGTCGACCTCTTTTTTGTGCTTGATATAATTTGTCTTAAATTTGTAAAAAAAATCAGTTTTACGAAACTGAAAATTTTGGGGGAGTAAACACTACAAATTTACAATTGATTCATCTCACGTTATCTTATTTGTTTCTTGCAGGAATTCCGATATGAGTTGATGGCGTCAAAAGGAGGAAAGAGATTTGCTCTGATATGTCAGTAGGCTCAGCCCGAATACAATTAGACAGCAATTTTGTGATCAAACTAAATTCAATAAGAGCTCGGCAATAAGGATTATCTCTTAGACATGTTTGGCGTGCACAAAGTTACAAGTCCTTGTCAGAAATGGGTTGAGAGTGTCAAAATTTTGCTTTGATTTTCCCAAAACATCCCAAATCACCCACACCCTAGCCCTGAATTGAGTTTCTAGTTAGCAAAACAAAATAAGAAGCTGCTAGTGTTGCTCTTTAGAAAAGCCTCTGAGTGAGTTACTTATTAATTCCTCAGATTGTATTGAGTCAAAGTGCTTAACTCCTCTGCTATACGGAAGTATTGACCTGGAGTTGGTGGATCTTCTCTGCTATACGGAAGTATTGACCTGAAGATTCGCCGAGCATGCTCAAATGTTTATCTCCTCTATTATACGTCGGTATAGACCTGGAGCTCTAATCATTTGAGTTTCCCAAATAATAAGTTGCAATGTGTTCAAAAGAATCATTGTTGACAAGCTCCACTCCCAAAAATACAAAAATGCAGAATGTCAAAAGAGGCTCATAACTTGATCAATATTTAAAATTTGATTCATGAAATTCAAGCAAAGTCATTCATATTGCTCTATAAACCCTGATGATAGGACAAGTATCTTTACCAAGATGTCTGTGGGGACCAAGTTGCAAGAGTTTCTTCAAAACGAACCTAAAACATGATAAGACCATCACAGATTGTCTGTTGAAAGGAACAAGGCATGGGTTTAAATGGACAAACATACTGACAATCTCTGCAGATCATGTTTCCTCTTGATGATTGCCAATAACTCGTTTCGAGTTCCTTCTTGATTTAATCTTTTATAATGTGTTGATTCTTTCTGAAGTTTCGTGATTTTAACGGTTCTTTACATTGGATCTTTCACATCTATTTGGTCTCACATTATTTTAAAATATATGTATTTTCAAATAGATTTGTCTTTTATTTTAAAATGTTTTTTAAAATCTTGTGTTCTGCGACACTATAGTGTCGTGGCTGCGACACTATAGTGTCGGGCATGCGACACTGTCTGTCGCTTCATATCCATCTGATATGGGTCAAACGGTTAATTATCCAAATCTTTCTTCACACGACATTAAAACCGACTTAAACCCTAAAACACACACTCACTTCAAATCGTTCATTTTTAGGTGTTTTTGCTGATTCCAACCGGTAAGTTTTCATCTATTGATTGTTTCGAACCTTCGTTAGCCTTGTATTGAATTTTGGTTTTGATCTGATATGGTTTTTACGTTTTATGCGACACTAGTGTTCTTTTTGCGACATTGAACGAAAGTTCAAACCCTAGTTGCGACACTACCAAGGTTACTCTGACCATGTCTTGTTGGTAGTGTCGGAAGTCTGGGATGTTGCGACATTGTAGTGTCGATGCTCATTTCTTGCTGTTGCGACACTACAATGTCGATGAACTTGCGACACTGATGCGACACTACTGTGTCGCATATTTGCGACACTGCATTTTTTTATATTATTATTTTTTTATTTTATTTTTTATTTTTTTAATTTTTTTTCTTTTTTCTTCATTTATCTTTATTTTTCGTTATAATTAACAAATCTCCGGTTTTTTTTTTGTGTTTCAGAGTCAATCATGGAGCCAGAGCCTTCACAGCCGTTGAAGTTCGACAAGCGGTCGAACGTGGTCGCTTATCTCAATGATAAGGACCCGAAGTCTGTTGGGTTTTGAGACGCTATATCCTGGTTGAAGGCGTCTCCTATTTCTTATGCTGTCACGAAGGATGTGATTATTGATCAACAGCATGTCCGAGACTTTTAGGAATCTGCTACATATAATCTCAATGCTAAACCAGCTGAGATTTGAGCAAGGGTTATGGGGGAGGATATTTTGCTCACTGCAAAGTCCATTGCTCGCATGCTGAGAATGGAACGTGACGTTGGATCTCTAATGTTACTGAGCCTGGAGGATGTACATGCTGGATTTTTGGAGATGGGATACGAAGGGACTGATTATCTGGAGCATCGGGAGATAAAGAAGACTTTTTTGTCGAAGGAATGGAGGTTCATATCCCACGTCATTATCGTTTGCTTAGACCATCGAAAGGGGGGAACATATGGTCTAAATTTTGAGTGGGCCCGGGCGATGCTGAACCTATGCAGGGGGGACAAAGCAAATATCCCACAAATGATATTCGAATATATGCTAGAGTATATCTCCGCTGAGAAGAAGGATAAATGGTTGCTGTACCCGAGATTTATTCAGATTTTTATTGATGAGTTGAAACCGGGTTTACAAAAGTTGGGAGATCCTTTGATACTAACAAAGATGAATGTTAGAATTTTTGCTGATTGTTCCTCAACCAGACATGACGTTTCGGGAAAGATAACTTATCTTTTCTGAAATATGTATACAGACGAAAGGTGGGATTATGAAGAGAAACTGAAGATTTCTGAGGAGAAGAGATTTGAGGAGCTTAGAGATAAAATAAAGGAAGATATCAAGAAAAGAAAAAAATTTGTTGGAAAAAGGGCTGTTCCATTTGAAGAAGAACTGGATGATATCGAAGCAGAGATATTTAAACCAAAAGGAAAGAAGAGGAGAAAGGCAGGGGATAAAGCACAAATTGATTCTGATACTGATGTCAGAACCAATAAAGGTAAAGGTAAGGAGCCTGAAGTGTCTGAATCTGTACCCAAAACATTTACAAAGAAGCCGGAGAAGAAAGGGTTTGCTGGGCTTGACGAGGACGTGATTCGAGGGGTGAATACGTCGCTCGCAAATGTGTTAAGTATGATAAAGACGAAACTAATAAATGCTGAGGAAATGGAGAGACACCGAGAATCTGAGATGGATGATTTAAGGAGGATCGTTTTGGATCAGCATGTGCTCATCAAGAAGCTGCTAACGGAATTAAATGAAGTGAAGAAGGAGGTAAATGTTGGGAACTTAGAGACGGAGGATGAGATTAACGAGATGGTTAATGTTGGAAAATACTCAACATTGAAGGAGATGGTACAAGTTGCTAAGAGCCGAAAAGATTTTGCTGGGTTTAGTGGTGCTGGAGCAAGCGGAACTGGCAAAGAGGCGGAAATTACTGATGATTTCTGTCACAATATTGATACGGATTTGATAGGAGAGGAAGTCGTGGCTGATAAAGGAAAGAAGGCCAAAATGAAGATTGCTGATGAAGAAGGGGAGGAGGTACAGTTGATAGATTATGATTCAGAACCTGAATTCTATGAAGTTGAAGAAAAGGAGATGGTATACATTGCTCAGAGGAGCGGAATCGAGGGTGACGTGTTCGAACTTGACAAATCTGATTGGTTCAAGAAGGTGGATGAACCTGAACACGTCACGCCTCTATTCCAGAATCTGGATGCCCCCACCCCAAAAGATACAGATAATAAGATTTTCAGCTGGAAATACAACATGGAGCTGAGAAATTTCATGATAAAGCGAAGAGGGGGAGGAATCACATATATTGGAAACCGCAAACATTTCAAAACCCTTCCTAAATGGGATTTGAGGCGCTTGGCGGTTCTCCCACTAATCAATGCAGATCTAAATGATCGTGCAAAACTTTTAGAGGAGGAAATTCAGGCGGCTTTAAAGATAATTTTGTTAGCTTTGGGTATAATAAGCTGGAGAGGAAGAGATCGAAGAAAGATTTGGATTGGGTGACAGGCAAAGGGAAGATAGTGTTGAAAATGAAGCCAATAAAGACTGTGTTGAGGGTGAGAGTGCCGGACCCTAGCCCGACGAGACTACTGGATTTCGAGAAATGGTTTTACGATAATCAAACTGGGGAGGCTGTGATTAGGGTAAAAGATGGGTCTGAATGGAGGTTATTCGACCTGATGGAGGTGTTTGGCTTTTCGGACGAGGATCTGAAGATTTTATGCGAGAATCCGATTAGAGTTAGAGCCGGAGCTGATACCAGGAAAGAAGCTGCTTTGTTCGAGAGAGTAGCAAATAGGGCTCGGGGAATCAGAGTAGAAGTAAAGGAGCTTACATAAAAGATTCAAAAACAAGCGGAGCTAAATGAAGATGTTCGTGAATTGACCCAACTGTTTGGTGCTGCGAAAGCTGGAGCTGAAGAAGGAGACCCAACAGGTGAAGTACCTCCCTAGGGGGAGTATTGTTGACCACATGTAGGGTGGTACTTCACCTTGTTGTTATTCGTATTTGTTTTACTTTGTATTAGTTTTAGTTGTATTTTGTTTCCTTTGTAATAGTTAGTTTAGCCTTTATTTTGTATGTTTAATGCAGGTTTTTGCGACACTGCATGCGACACTATAGTGTCGCATGCATCTTGTCCTAGCTTAGCGATCAGGCAGTGTCGCGGCTGCGACACGGCCTGCGACACTATGACCTATATATATAGTTTTGTTTAGGAATTTTGTACACAAATCTTTGGATTTTAATTGAATACAATTTACCTTTTGATACTGAGTTGGAACCTTACTGATTGTTTGCATGGAATTGGATCTGTTATATCTTTGTTGCAATTGTCTAATTCACCTTCTTCTACTAATCTTCTTAATTATATTATCACTAATGGGTTATAATGGTTTGTGTGGGTTTTGGTCACAAATCACACTCAATTGATACAAGATCTAGTGGTATCAATTGATTGTGATTAGATCTATATCATATATAGCACGGATTATCGATTTACTGGACCAACAACACACATCGAAACCATCATTGTATAGTAACTTGTAATCATTTGTCATGAGGAACCAACTCATGTTATTAACTAGAGATAACCTTTCTAGCAACCGTCACGTAACCGTCTCGATATAAGTTATCAATAATTGTTTAAGCATCTAAGGGACATAGCATAACAACATAGCATAGCAACTTGTATCACCGTATAGCAACTTGTAACATTGAATAGTAACTAGAAACATTGAATGACCGGATTTAAATCACCTATTTTGAAATACATGTAGGTGGGTTTGTCAAACCATTAGCGCTAACATTGTACCAGTGGGATTACTAAGTAACAATACTACTTTAAACTACCACAAAAGGATTGCATCTTGTCGCGAGTCAAGACTAACACATTCTATGATCTCTTTTAGAAACAAGTAGAAAACTGAAAAACATTTTATAGTAATTGAACATATTTCAGCCCCAAAATGTAAAAGTAAAAAGGGGAGTGATTTTACTCACCTTGAAAAGTAAATACAATCGTAACGCTAGAAACACAGCTATAGAGAACCGAGGGTTGCTCAAATATTAGTACCACCTAATTAATTGGGAAAAACTCTAACTTAGAAACGAAACAATAGTAACAAGAATAAAAAATCCGAGATCTAGAGTTTCGGATTTGGGATTTAAGGTTTTAGATTATAAATTGGGAATTGGGTTTTTAAAATACAAATTGGGATTTAGGTACGAAAACGTAATTGTATTTTCGCATTGAATATATTTGTACAAATCCATTTTTAGTTTATATTTAAAATACATTTGTAAAATATATTCATAAATATAAAGCATTATTATTTGTATAAATGTATTTGAAATTGTATGTTTTTATGATTTTTATGTTGTTTAGGTTATTAGAAAAGTATAATTAAATGTTTAAAATGATTAAAATGTGAAAATTAAAGAAAACGTGGCAGTGGGATTCGAACCCATGACCACATTGTCCACAAACATAACACCTCACCACTGGACCGAATGTGGTTTTTGTTATTTATGTCGACTTTTAATGTTTTTGTCATTTACAAGTCAACAACACCCATTTCCATACAAACCCTAGAAACAAGATCCACCAAATTGAATTCGTAGTTGATAATCAAATCCCAAACCAGGTTAGGGCTTTTAATCCCCATCAATCCATGAGTATTTTGATGATTGTGAGACATTATTTGTTACATCTTGTGCAAGAAAAGCGTTATCCACAGTATTGGCAGGATTTACCACATACTTATACTGAGTTTGTGAGCTTGATCTATCAGTATTTCTTGATCCTTCATCAATCTCAACTTCTTCAATTTTTCCAATAAGCAAATCAAGTTCCATTGGAAATTTCTCAGTATGTTTCAACAAGGTAACAGTTTGTTTCCATGATGATGGTAAGGCACATAATAATCGATCATTCAAATCTTGAAGTTCAGTCTTCACTCCGAGATTTGTCATCTCAGTAGTTAAGTGAACAAACCTGTTCATCATCTGATGTACTGTCTCTCCATTAATGTGTTCAAACAACTCCAATTGTCTTTTCAGTTTTGATTTCTTCAAGCTTCTCAATTGTTCTCCTCCTTCACATATCGACTTTAATGCTTTGAAACATGTATAACCAGTCTGATATCCATCCAATCTCGACAGAACTTGAAGCGGCAGTCCCTTGCACATTAAAGAATAAGCCTTGCTATCATTCTTTACTTTCCTCAGATCTTCTGCTGACAAATTATCTTCTGGATAAGGTTCAGTGGAGTCTTTTGTGTAGGTACTAGCACTGTCTGGAGCAGTCTGAGTTGGAATATGAGGACCCTTCTCAATGGATTTCCATAAGTCATTGTCAATAGAACATAAGTGATGTCTCAACCTGATAGTCCAGTTCTTGAAATCTGCACGATTCAAAAGTCTAGGAACACGGTTATCAGAATCATCATTAGGAGCCATTTTTAACAATTTTTAAAGAAAATATTTTTGGTTTTTGTTAATTTTTGAAAATAAATGATTAAAATACTAAAATAAAGACAAGTAATTAAAGACAAGATAAGAAACAAGTATTAAAAACAACTAAAGTGGGTCACACGGCAAAACAGTGAAAATCCTTCTTCACCCGGCTAAACAGTGTCTTTGTTCTTCACCCGGCAGGAAAAAGTCTTTACACGGCTGAACAGTTACCCGGCTCAACAGTTGTAATAATTTTGTTCTTCACCCGGATGAACAGTTACCCGGCAGCAAGAAAAACTTCACACGGCAATAAATCTTTGACCCGGCAGAATTTTGACACGATAAAAGGCTTCTCCGGCTGAACAGTACTCGATCACACGTCAGAGTTGTTTACCCGGCAACACAATTGATGATTACCCGGCTGTATTTTGTTTATCACCCGGCGTAACAGTGTTTTACCCGGCACAACAGTGTATCACCCGACTGAACAGTAACACTTTTTCAAGTCAATTTCTTCACCCGTCAAGCACAAATTCCCTTACACGGCAATACAGAACCTAATTTCTTCTCAATTCTAAGTCCAAGGAAATTGTCTAAGTCAAAAATAATCACCCGGCAAGTTAATCTTCAACCAACATCATACTGTTCATCATTTTCTCCATGAGAATTTCTGGGTTTTGTCTAAAACTTGTTCAAATTGTCCAAAATTCACACACAAGCTGTGAAATAGTCCGATTATCAATCCCTTTTATCAATCAATCCAAAACATGATCAAATCTGATGAAATTGAGCAAAAATTTGATCGAACAGTAACTTCTTCTATTCTTCTTAATTCTTCAGATCTGATGATGATCTGATAGAATCTGCACAATCGTTGTGTATAGGAGTGATTGCGATGATAAATCACAACTAAAAACAGTAACAATTCATTCAGATCATGATTTTTGAGCAATTTTGATGTGTTTTGCTTAAGAACAGCGAACAACACAATACCGAAAGCTCTGATACCAATTGATAGTTCGAGAGACGAACCGAGCTAGGATCTAGATCTGAGATTGTTTGGTGATGTTGTTTGCAATCAGTGATGCGGAAACTCACTGATCACGTATTGATGCTTGAATGTTCATGAAGATCAATGCAAAGTATGATGAAGATGATGATAATATGAATAGGTGAATTCTATTAGATCAATAGAGAGGTTACAAATAATATGGAATGAAATGTAGGCAACTCACAATAATAAATGACCTAGGTGATGGTATTTATAGTCCATACCATTCACCTTACATTTCAACCTAACCACGTGCAATTAAGCACAAACGCGCATTTAAGCACGAAACGATTACACAAATACTCTAAGACACATACAAATAATGAACGTCTTCACCCATGCTTGCTCGTGATAATGCTCGATATCTTCACTCGCTTATATTTGGAAAGTGACATCTTCAAATAACCCCAACAACTGTTTTGAAGATTTCTTGTGAATCTAGAATGAAATAAGATAAAATTGGTTGATTAGGGAGTTGTAGATGATTGGTAGGACTAAAACGAGACCAGAAAATACCCGAATTGATGCCGGAGTGTGGAGAATGATGAATTCGCCGGAAATATTTTCTGTCGATTGATTTCGATTAATTGCAGAAAAAATGGAGGTGTTTGGGCAATTGGAATGAGTTAGTCGAGTAGTATAGTATGGTTTGGAATGAATCAATCGTTGATTACAGGTTTAATTATGGAATGGCAATTTTCAAGTTTAAATCACGAATTCATTTCGAGTAAATTAGCTGTAACTATGCGTATTTAATAACAAGGAAGGTTCGAATCTTGCAATAGAGCGTTTTATATAGATTGAATTTGGTTAAAAAGGTAAAAAAAAAAAAAGCGCTTGTATAGTTCTCGCCAGAAAATGAAAGTTTGCTGGAAAACCCGCCAGCGACAGCTGCCGAAAAAACGGGGAGAGAGAAAAGGGAGGGGGGGTTTGGGTTTTAAATATTTACAGTTATGGCCCCTCTAGTTTAAAATGCTTATAAGTTTAGCTTTGTACTTTATTTTAAGTTTCAATTTTGGCATTAATAACCCAAGGTTTTGTACTATATATTAACTAACTTAACCAAGTTCGCTCGTAACATTTATAAAATTAACATTTTTTATCTTTACTTCGCATTCGACGTTGAAAGGTTATTTTAAACTTATTAGTAACAAATTTGATATTATTTATGAAATCTCTTTTATAAATTCAAGTTATATATTTTTTATATTTATTCATTGTAAAAAGTAAAATAGTAATTAAGTAGCGTACCTAGTGTGACACCCCGCCTGGCTGCGGAAACACCGGACTGTCAAGCGAATTGGATATCAATAGTACAAAGCACATGTCACATTAAAAGACGTATTTTAATATCATTAAAGCATCAATGTCGTGACATAAATGAGAAATAAATAGTCTTAAAACAGAAATAAAAGCCAACAATTAATAGCGTTTAATTCCGATTTATTCTAGTTCCAATAAGCATCCTAAATGTCTCGAAAGCATAAACGTCTCAAAACACCACCTGAAATATGTGTAAAATAAGTTACCTAAAGAATTATTTAGTGAGTAAAAACACAGTTAATAGTAAATAATATGAAATCCGAGATCATTATAAATATGTTTCGCAATCTTATGTGTATAGCAATTTCATCATTTTTCTCAACCGTTGACCATAGAAACACATAGAAACAAGAATCATAGACCCCGCAGGGTAACCTTTAGCAACAAGTCATGAGGAACCACTCATGTTACAAATACAAATAACTATAGTTTAACCGTCATTTAACCGTCTCGATATACAAGTTATCAATAAATGTTTAAGCATCTAAGGGACATAGCAACTTTGCAACAAGCATCACATATAGTAACTAGTAACCAACACATAGAATCAACCATAGAATCGCCGAGTTAAAATCATCTATCAAGCCATTAGTGTAGGTGGGCTTGTCAAGCCATTAGCGCTAACATCGTACCGGTGGAAATTACAAGATAATATAACTACTATTGACTATCACATAGTTTTGCATCCTGTCGCGAGTCAAGACTAACACATTTAATGATCTCATTTTGAAATAGAAACAAAGAAACGAAAAACTGTAGTATAGTATCGTAACGCATATTTCAGCCTCAAAAGCAAAACAGTAAAAGGGGAGTGAGTTTACCCACCTCGAAATGCAAATATATTCGAACCGTTAGAAACGCAGCTATAACGAACCAAGGGTTGCCCAAATATTAGTACCACCTAATTAATTGGGAAAAACCCTAACTTAAAAAGAAAACAGTAGTGACAAGAATAAAAATCCGAGATCTAGGGTTTTTGGATTTGGGATTTAGGTTGACCTTCCTCCCATTTCCTGTAAATGATCAAACTACATTTTTCATCGAATACGTCCTATTCAATTAAAATCAGTCTCCCCTCCTTATAGAAATTTCGTCCCGAAATTTGTTGAAACCGAAACAGAAAACGGAATGAATAGATGAGGATACTTAATTTTAATTTTGGTCTTAAAATCCAGGTTTACGTTTTGAGTTCTAACGAACTTTAACGATCGGTATTCGATTACGCTTAAGTTACTTAATTTCACGGTCCATGATTTCTAATGGCCGTCCGATGAACTGCATTTAATTAAACGAGATTAAGACGTTATTTATTTTTAATTTGTTTTGACTCATTGAGAGTCGTATATTAAACTCTTTTTACTTATAAGAGTTCGAGTGAAGTAATTGTATGGAGATTCGAAATGAATATTATTTGCTATACAATATAGGAGTAGAATAGGATGCCAACTTGCGAATAAAATGTTTTAAGTATATGGATTTAGAATTATTTAAATCACCATCGAGAATATTCATGATTGATAGAATGGATGAAACGAATAAAGTAACTTTACACATAGTTAAGTGGCTTAGATGCTATTAGTAAAATGAGTAAATAAGTCAAGTGAAAATAAGATGATTAAATATGGCCCAACTACACAAGACAAAACTTACTATGTGTGACACCCCGCCCGGCGGCGGAAACACCGGTCTGTCATTGGAGTTGGATATCAATAGTAAACAAAGCGCATGGTATTTATTTATTAAGTTTAATAATGATGTAGTAAGTTTAGAACATGAGTCTTAAATGGATACGACAAAAGTAATAAAACCGAAACAATAAATGCAATTGTCTGATTTTATATTCTAGGTCCAAGGCAATCCTATGTCTTGGCAAAAACAGCAAAATTATCATAAGCATCACCTGAAACATGTAAAAATAAAGTTTGCTATTTAAAGCTAGTGAGCAAACCACAAATTGATACATAGTAATATAGAAAATCCGAGACCATCATAATATGCTGCGCAAGCTTACATGCATAGCTATTTCATATCATTCTCGACCATGACCCCTTGCACACACATTGTAAACCATAATTGTAACATAACTTTTAGCCATTTATCATAAGGAACCAACTCATATATTAATTAAAGATAACTTTTAAGCAATCGTCACGTAACCTTCTTGATATTTAAGTTATCATTAATTATTTAGTAACTTAGGGACATGGCATAGCAATAGCAACTTGTATCATTGTATAGCAACTTGTAACATTGTAATTGTATGGGCGGGTTTAAATCACCTATCGTTGTTGTACATGTAGGTGGGTTTGTCAGACCATTAGCGCTAACATTGTACCGCTGGGATTACAAAGTAACAATACTACTTTAAACTACCACATAAGTTTTCATCTTGCCCGGAACAAGACTAACACATTTTATGATCTCTTTTGGAAAACAAAATAGAAAATGGAAAACATTGTATTGTAATAGAACATATTTCAGCCCCAAAATGTAAAAGTAAAAAGGGGAGTGAATTTACTCACCTTGAAACTTAGGCACGAAACAAATAGTAAATAGTCTGAATTGAAACGACGATCGTCAAAGTATTAGAATCACCTAATTAAATGACAATCTTAACTTAGTAACGAAACAATAGTAACAAGAATCATAATCAGAAAATCTAGGGTTTCAGATTTGGGATTTAGGGTTTTAAAGTACAAATTGGAAATTAGGGTTTTAAGTAACAAATTGGGAGTTAGGGTTTTAAAATACAGATTGGGATTTTGGGGGGTTTTTCGTTAACGACCAAGAATATATAAACTCGTTTATTCTGTTAGGGCTCATTTCTGTTAGAAGATTTACTTTGTACTTTGTTTATACAAGTTTGTATAGTTTAGGGATAATTTTGTATTGTCCCTAAAGTGTTGATGCATAAAGCATGTTGCTAGAGAATGTTAGAGAGAGAGAGTCTAGATCACAACTTACACGCTAGAGAGAGAATTGTGTGTGTGATTGTATTCTCCTACACCATTGTACTGCAACTATTTGCTTTGATCATCAATACAAGAGAATTATTTAGTAATGGATTGTGTTGTTGATTGAACTGTTGTGTTTGTACCTTGATCGTTCTGATTTGTAGCAATATCGATCCAATTGAACCTATCAATTGGTATCAGAGCTGTTGGTATTGTGTGTGTTCTTCGCTATTCATCAAGCAAAAACACATCAATATTGCTCAAATCATGATCTGAATGATCTGTTGCTGTTTTTGGATCTGATTCATCATCGGAATCATTTCTAATTCACAACAATTGTGAAAATTCCTTCAGATTATCATCAGATCTGAGGAATTAAGAAGGGATTGAAAGTTACTGCTCGATCAAATTTTTGCTCAAAATCCTTAAAAAATGATCATGTTTTGGATTGATTGATATAGGAGATTGATAATCGGTATAAATCATCGTTTGTGTGCGAGTTTTGGAGAAATTGGACAAGTTTTGTTAAAGTTCAGAAAAATTCAATTGAAGAAGATGATGAATATGATGAACTGGTTGAAGATTAACTAGCCGGGTGATAAAAATTGACTTAGACAAAATCTTTGGACTTAGTTTGATGAACAATTAGGTCATGTGTAGTCGTGTAAAGGATTTTTGTCTAGACGGGTGAAGTTTTGCAAGTAAAAGCTGTGTACTATTGTGCCAGGTGAAGCTACTGTTCAGCCGTGTGAAGTTACTATTCAGACGGGTGAAGCAACTGTTCAGCCGGGTGATCAACATTACAGCCGGATCAACTTGTTACTGTTCAGCCGGGTCATTATCTATTTTCAGCCGTGTCAAGTACAGCCGGGTGAAAGTCTTTGATAACTATTGAGCCGGGTGACTGATCATTTCAGTCGTGTCAAGTTTTTGTCGTGTCAGCCGTGTAACTATTCAGCCGGGTAACACTGTTTGCCGGGTGAAGATATCAAGTGTTTGAAGCTTTACAACTGTTTAGCCGTGTGACTGTTCAGACGGGTGAAGAAATTTTTCAGCCGGGTGAAGAAGAAAGTTCACTGTTCAGCCGGGTGAAGAACAAAATTTCACTGTTCAGCCGTGTGACGTATTTTTAGTTGTTTTAAACTTGTTATCCTAATTTGTTACTGTTTAGTTGCATTTAGTTTAACATTTTTAATTGTTTCTTTTCAAAATCAACAAAAACACAAAAATATTTTCTTTAAAATCGTTAAAATGGCACCTAATGATGATTCTGATAACCGTGTTCCTAGATTGGTTAATCGTGCAGATTTCAAGAACTGGACAATCAGATTGAAACACCATCTATGCTCTATTGACAATGATTTGTGGAAGTCAATTGATAAAGGTCCTCACATTCCTACTCAGACTACTCCTGATAGTGCAAGCACTTACACCAAAGATTCAACCGAACCTTATCCTGAAGATAAATCTATCACCAGAAGACTTACGAAAGGTCAAGAATGACAGTAAGGCTTATTCTTTGATGTGTAAAGGACTGCCTCTTCAAGTGTTGTCAAGATTGAATGCTTAGCAAACTGGCTACACATTGTTCAAGGCATTAAAATCAATTTGTGAAGGAGGACAACAGTTAAGAAGTCTCAAGAAGCAGAAATTGAAGAGACAGCTAGAACTGTTTGAGCATATTGCTGGAGAATCTGTACACCAAATGATGAACAGATTTGTGCATCTAACTACTGAGATGACAAATGTTGGTGCAAAAACAGATCTTCAAGACCTGAATGATAGATTATTGTGTGCTCTTCCATCCTCATGGAAACAAACAGTGACTCTACTGAAGCATACAGAAAAGTTTCCAATGGACTTAGATCTACTTATTGCAAAGATTGAAGAAGTGGAAATTGATGAAAGTTCAAGAAACTCTGACAGATCAGGTTCACATGCTCAGTATAAGTTTGTGGTGAATCCTTCTAACACAGTGGAGAATGCATTTCTTGCTCAGGATGCTGCTAAGACTGATGATGAGGGTGACTTGTTTGTTGGTGCTAGTTTTTACACTGATTCATCATATCTACCAAGCTCACCAATTTACTCTCAACCTCAATCTCCACCAAGAGTTCAAGCTCAAATCCAGCCTGTGAAATCTCAAGCAGAAAATCAAAGTTGAAGTTCCACAGTTCAAGCCAGAGTAAAAGATGTGATGAACATCTTGTTACAAGATGATGAGACTAAGAATGCTTTTACTGCATTTATGGCAAGCTTCCAAGCTTATCAAGGGAGTCACTTGACTCAATTAGATGTTGTTCTCCAAGATTTGTTTGAAATGGATCCTGATGATGTTGAAGAAATGGACTTAAATTGGCAAATGGTTATGGTTGCATATCGAACTCAGAAACATGCATATGTGAACCGAAGTTACAAGCCAAATGCTAACAAGACAGTTGGTTTTGACAAGTCAAAGGCCAGATGCTTCAACTGTAACTGTTATGGTCATTTTTCAAGGGAATGTAAAGCTCCTAAGAATCAGAACTATAATGATCAAGCGAGTTCAAGTGGACAGAATCATGGTCAAAGTCAGAACTCACAACAGTCTTCAAGCTACCAAAACAGGAATCAACGTTTCATGCAAAAGCCTTATCAAAGTCTTCCAATGCCAGAACTAAAAGATGAAGGTAAAAAGCCAGAAGATCAGAACAAAGCACTAGTGGTTAGTGTGAAAGATGGATATGAATGGAGTGCGTATGCGGAACAGTTTACAGCTGATCTTACTTCTAGTTTGGCATTGGTTTGTGAAATTGAGGAAGAAGATTGGTCTGAAGAAGGGGATGATCAAGTGATGAAAGCTGTCAGTGAAGATTCTGAATATTATGACTGGAGTGCAAAGTCAGATCCTGTTGAAGAATCCGAATCAGAGATTGCTCTTATGGCTACATCTGAAGAGTCTTTCTCATCTGCTGAACAACCAAAGGTTAGTATCGAACTACCCCTAACTATGTTCCTTTACCTGATGATGTGAAAGGTAGGTTATGTTCTGACCAATGCATTAAACAAGTGGAACATTATCGAACTCATTCATTTAAAATTGGTGACAAATTAAGCAAAAATGAACGAATTCATGAACAACTTAAAATTGATCACAAAATTTCTGATGAGAAGATATTGTCACTTAAAGAATCATGGAACAAAACCTTGAAAGAAATGGAACTTGTAACCAAACAACTTGAAGAAATGACAAAGAATTTTGAAAACGAAAAGGTTGCTCATGCTGTCACACAAGTTGAACTAACAAAGGTAAAAAGTTGTAAAACAATGGTTAAACAACATATGATTGAAAAAGGAAACAAAAACAAATTAGGATTGGGTTTCACACATGAACCAATGCCTAAATCGATCACTAACACTTTACCTGAAAATCTCAATGAATTTGATCATTCACCTGAAAATGAACAAAGACTCAAAGAAATTCAAAGAAGTAAGTCTGAATCCGAAGGATCTGAAGTGTTACTTGAAAGCTTGAAAGAAGATGAAAGTGTGACTGTTGAAGCTGATGATGAAGCTAGCAACAAATCTGATCCTATTCTGGTGCAACTTGTTGAATATCCAGAACTGAATCCTAAACCAGCAGAAACGGTGAAGGACGAAGCAGAATTTTTGGGTTAGAGTGATCCAGAATACATCAAGTGGAAAAATGAACAAAAAGCGAGTGTTGCTGATCAACTGATCAAGAAGAAAACAGTAAAGAAGACTGAAGTTTTGGATGCAAAGATGCAGAAATCGAAACTGTCAAACAATCAATTTGAAACAAAACAGTCAAAAGGTAAAAGTGTCATAACATCAAATGACAACACCAAAGCTCAAGTTGTTAAAACTAAAAATGTCAAACCTGTGACAAAGAAAGTGTCTAAAGTTAAAACAATCAAGTTTGTGTCTGCAGGAACGTTTGATATGAACTCATCTCACGGTAACCAATTAAATTCTAAGATCAAATCTAACT
This sequence comes from Tagetes erecta, assembly GCA_030867185.1. NCBI lineage: Eukaryota > Viridiplantae > Streptophyta > Magnoliopsida > Asterales > Asteraceae > Tagetes > Tagetes erecta. The sequence continues at coordinate 22,380,482 of CM061497.1, read as the reverse complement.
CTGGTCTGTAAACAGGTTCAGGTCCTAAGACTTCCGCTGTCAATGATAAAAGATTTGAATCAAAGAAGGTCACTAAGCAAGATGTTTCAAAATCGAACCAAGTTCCCAAACAATCAAAACTTGATAACAAGCAATCAAAGTCACAACCAAAATCTCCACAAAAGAATCAAGTTAACTTAAAACCGAACAAAACTGATAATGAATCACGAGTGGGTTCAACATCTAGAGTTAACAATCGGCTCTTTAAGATTAGCAAGAAACATTGTGAGATTTGTGATCGTTATAATCATGCTACTGCTGAGTGTTTCTTTAACAGGTACTGCGATTACTATGACAAAAGAAATCTTTCTTCAGAGGAATGTTTTTATAACAAGTTTTGTGAGATATGTGAAAGGAGAAATCATGACACTGCAAATTGTTTCTTTTGGAAAACCTCATCAAGAGAAATGACTCGTTTTTCAAATTTTCAAAGAAATCAATCTTTTGGTTTTCAAAAATTTAACCAAAGTAATTCTCCTGATTTGAGACCTTTCAAAAGAATCAATTCTGGGTTTAAGGAAGATTTATCCAGCAATCAGCAGGTTAACAGTTTTAAGCCAAGAGCTTTGATGGTAAGAAAACAACGATTTGAAAATAACCTTGATCCTAAGTTAGAGGAAAGGTTTTCAGCTTTAAGAAGAAAGCAAACAAATCAAGCCAGTGGCAGAAACAGTTTTCAACCAAATCTCTCGAATGAATCAAATTTTCAAAATTTACATTATCAACAAGTTACTGTTACAGATAGATTGGAAAACCCAAGACCATGTGGGCCTGGGTTGACCAAACTAACTAAGTAAATGTTGAAAAGCAGGTTCGCCCTCGAAGACCTATCAACTCATGGTTTGTTGATAGTGGGTGTAGCCGGCATATGACAGGCAACCATGCCTTGCTTCAAGATTTTAAGCTAAAGAATGGTACACATGTTGCATTTGGAGGAGATGCTGGTGGAAAAATCACTGGAGAAGGAACTGTGTCAAATGGGATTATTAGCTTTAATAAAGTAACTAATTTGCACAGTTGAACTTTAATTTGCTAAGTGTATCTCAAATTTGTGACAAATCATATTCAACATTGTTTGATGATTCTTTTTGTTACATACTTAAGCCAGGTTTCTAGATTGACAATGAATGGGTGGTGGTTAAAGCTCCAAGAGATCGAGATGTGTACAAACTTGATATGTCTCTGATTGATGCTGAAACCAAAACCACATGTCTCATTGCGCATGCATCGAATGATGAGAGTCAGCTTTGGCATAGACGGCTGGGCCATTCAAACTTTAGAAACATGAACCGACTGGTGACTGGAAATCATGCTGTGGGAATACCATCAAAGAAATTCTCAACAACTGATCTCTGTCCAGCATGTTTGAAAGGAAAACAGCATCGAATGTCTTTTAAGTCCAAGTCAGAAAACTCCATCTCAAAGATCTTACAGATGTTACACATGGATCTTTTCGGACCAACAATTGTTCAAAGCATCAGAAAGAAGTCTTATTGTTTTGTCATCATTGATGATTTTACTAGATTTTCTTGGGTTTATTTTTTTCATGTTAAATCTGAAACTTTTGAGCTGTTAAAAGAATTCATTATCAAAGTTGAAAATCAGTTAGATTGCAAAGTAAAAATCTTGAGAAGTGATAATGGAACCGAGTTTAAAAACTCTAATGTCGACTTGTTTTGTGCAGAAAAAGGAATTGCGCGTCAATTTAGTGCTCCAAGAACTCCACAACAAAACGGAGTCGCAGAACGGAAAAATCGAACGCTAATTGAAGCCGCAAGATCTATGCTCGCAGATGCCAAAATCCCTATCACTTTTTGGGACGAAGCTATTGCTACTACCTGCTTTTTACAAAACAGGACATTATTGGTTCAGGATAAACATAAAACATCATATCAGTTATTGTTTGGAAGAAAACCAAATATTTCATACTTGAAAGCATTTGGTTGTCCTGTGTCGATTCTAAATTTATGTGATCATCTCGATAAATTTGAGTCAAAATCTGACGATGGATTTTTCTTAGGATATTCATTAGTTTCTAAGGCTTATCGAGGTTTTTAATAGAAAAACGAATGTTGTTATTGAAACTATTAATGTAAAGTTTTTAGAAAACTCATTTCCGTCAGTGGCTCATGGTCCTGAATGGTTATTTGATTTAGATTCGTTATCAAAATCTTTCAATTCTAACTTATTTGATTTTTCAGGAAAAACGAGTAAAGAATCAGGAGACTTGGGATGTTTCAGTGATGATTCAGATAATGACGAGGATAGTAATCTCAATTCTGAGTATCCGTTCATGTCATTTCATAATCCTGATAATGTGGTATCAAACCAATCTCCGGGTCCATCTGGTTCTCAAGAAGATCAAGAATCACACAATTTTAGTGGTAATGGAAATTCGCAAAACTCTCCTAATGATGGTGGATCTGTTCAGAATCAACCATCATCAGATCCGAACAAGTTCCTAATTTCACTCCGCATGCTTCTACAATTCTAGAAGATCTACGGAATCTGAATCAGTCAAATCTGGAGACTAAAGTATAAGGTGACGTCATTCCAACTCACCGAGTTCATAGGATTCATCCTATCTCACAGATTATAGGTCCTTTGAATCAGCGAACTATGAGAAGTCAAATTGAGCATGCAAACGTTTGTCTTTATTCATGTTTTCTTTCTCAAGTGGTACCGAAGAACATTTCAGAAGCGTTAAAAGATAACAGTTGGATTGAAGCCATGCAGGAGGAATTACTCCAATTTCGCAAACAAGAGGTTTGGAAATTAGTGGACTTTCCTGAAGGAGAAAATGCGATTGGTACAAGATGGTTGTACAAAAACAAGCCAGATGAACGTGGCATTGTTGTCAGAAATAAAGTCAGACTTATTGCCAAGGTTACACTCAAGAAGAAAGTATCGACTATGAAGAAGTGTTTGCTCCGGTCGCTCGACTTGAAGCTATTCGCGTCTTTCTAGCATATGCCTCTTTCAAGAAGTTCAAAGTGTTTCAAATGGATGTTAAAGGCGCATTTTTGTATGGACCAATTACAGATGATGTGTACGTCAGACAACCTCCTGGTTTTGAGGATCCTGAGTATCCACATCGTGTATACAAATTGAGCAAAGCTTTGTATGGTCTACATCAAGCCCCAAGGATTTGGTACGAGACGTTATCTAAACATCTGCTGGAACATGGTTTTACAAGAGGTCAGATTGATCCTACTTTATTTATGAAGCGGGAAAATGAAGATCTTCTATGTGTTCAAGTGTATGTGGATGATATCATCTTCGGATCAACAAGTCCATCCATGTGCAAAGAGTTTGAAGAAATTATGAAATCCAGATTTCAGATGAGTTCGATGGGAGAGATTAATTTCTTTCTCGGATTGCAAGCTAAACAATCAGTAGACGGAATTTTTATCAACCAATCAAAGTTTGTTGAGAAGTTGCTGAAAAAGTTTAAGATGCAAGATTGTCAGACTATACGAACTCCATCTGATGTGAACTGCAAGATACAGCCGGATCCAAAAGGCAAATCCGTTGATCAAACACTTTACAGATCAATGATTGGTTCATTGATGTATCTTACTGCATCAAGACCAGATATCATGTATGTTGTATGTGTGTGTGCCAGATATCAGTCTGATCTAAAAGAGTCGCATCTGGTTGCTGTCAAACGTATTTTCAGATACCTTAAAGCGAAGCCGAATCTCGGGTTATGGCATCCTTTTGAAGGGAATTTTGAATTATATAGTTATTCTGATAGTGACTTTGGTGGGTGTGCTCTTGATAGGAAATTGACTACGGGTGGATGTCAATTTCTGGGTCCTCGACTTGTTTCATGGCAATGCAAAAAGCAGACCAATGTTTCCGTATCCACAGCTGAAGAAGCGTATATCGCTGCATCTGCAGGATGTTCTCAAGTTTTGTGGTTACAAAACCAATTGCTTGACTACGGGTTTAACTTTCTCAAAACCTCCTATTTACATAGACAATACTGCTGCTATGTTTATTACTGCTAATCCTGTTCAACACTCAAAAACCAAACATATCGAAATTCGATATCATTTTCTCAGAGACAACTCTGAAAAAGGTTTAATAATTTTGATTAAGGTTTATACCGACAAACAACTGGCAGATCTTTTCACAAAACCATTCTTGTCAGGACGGTTTGAATTCTTAATTCAATCCATTGGGTTAATCAACCATGATTAATTCTATTTTTACAAAAATCAATACAAAATCAGAAAATATAAAAGCCAAAAAGAGAATAAGTCGATGTCAAGTATTGATTCCTTTGTCTTTTTATTTTATTGTGAGTGTGCATGAAAAAGAAAAAGAAAACAAAAAGATAGAAAAAGCAAAAAGAAAAAGAAAGAAAATCATGTCATAAGAATCTACATTGCAAAAAGTGAGAAATGATAGTTACACTAGACATTATCTGTTACATTCTTTTTAATAAAGACTGATAAGTGTTAATTGATGTGCGAGACAGCTCAGGCAATTAGACTGAAAAAGTAAGTTCATTTTTCTTTGAGAGATATTTTTCAGTCTAGTTTTGTTTTATTTAAATATTTTTAGAACAGGCTTGGCACATAGTTTTGAATGTTTTTCAGGTAAAATCGTCGATGAATGAAAGACGGGTTGAGAATCGGAGAAGCAACAATTAAAAGAACGAAAGAGAGAACCAACGTGCCATGAGGGCAATGATGCAGAATATGGGGATATCGATACCCCCATACTACATGGACCCGGATGAATAGCAGAAGGTGATGGTTCACTTCGCTGTTGGATTTATTTATTTTATTTTATTTATTTTATCCATTATTTTGTTTCACTTCGCTGTTGGTTCTGTAACTTAACTTCTTATTGTAGAACAATTGTCGGAATAGTGTTTATTTTGTTAGTTCTAGTATTATTTTGTGTTACCACTTGCTGCTAATTGGTTGGATGCTTGAATGGTGTATTTGAGCGTGAGAGAGTTGTATTCTTTAATTGTTGTTGAAGAAAAGTGAGGGGACATAGTTCGAAGAGAAGCTTTAAATCAGAGATGAAAGTACTTGTTCTAAATACATTCCTTTATCTCCAGTTATTTCCTTTTATGTTTTCTCTTCTTTTATTTTGTTAGGTTCCTTTTAATTTGTGTCTTTTAGGTTATTTCTCAAGCCACATTGAGGACAATGTGTATTTTAAGTGTGGGGATGGGAGATATTAGTTTGGTTTGTTTAGTGTGTGTCGTTTTGAGTCTAAAAAAATCGAAAAAGCTTGAAAAATGTCTTAGAATTTTCTGCGTTAAATGGGAAATGATGAGTAAACGCTAAGTTTTTGGGTTTTTCAAATTACTATAAGTATAACATTATATATGAGTAGAAAGCGTATTTAATTTGAGATGTGTTGGTAGGCCCAGCCGGCTATAAGGGTTTCAAAACTGTCTTAAATATACTTAGATAATTACAGTCTTGTGGGTCCTCATCTTTGGAAAATGTTGAAACTTGAAGAGACAAGTGTTGAAAAAGTTAGGTTTTAGCGTTTAACCGTATGAGTTTTAAAATGTTGATTTACTTATTAGCACACTATTATCTAGTTTACTGGGTAAATGTCGATTTTAGTGGCGCTCCATCAATCCATCACCCATGTATATTATCAAGAGCATTCTCTGTATAAATTGGACAAATTCCAATAATCCAATGAAACATATGGATGAGGATGAATAAATCACATTAAGAGCAAAGCTCAACTTACTGTATAAATATGGATCAAAAGAAGCTAATGAGCTCATTCATTAATTAAATATGCTCGAAAGCTGACCAGACCATCATTCCATTTAATTCATCTGTAGATTGATATTTTAATATTCATACTGTTAGGCTAAAATTTTACCTTGAAGTGCATGAGTTGAATCAGGTGAATCTATGAGTACTGAGTGTGAGACCCTTAGACTAGTACTTCTGAAAAAATCTAAGGAAACAACTAACTTGGCAAGAGCTATCATTTTAAAGTTGAACTTAATTGTCTGATTTAACTGAGACTTGATTAGTTGGCGGTTGGGTTTAACTGGATAAGAATACCGTTAATCGCTTGTTAAATACGTGATTATACTTTAATAAGATAACCAATATTATTTGTTGGCCCAATTATTTAGTTCTGATTCAATTGCAGATTTTTCGAGGACGAAAAAGTGTCAAGTGTGGGGATGTTTGATGTGTTGTAAAACACATCTTGTTTTCATTTAGTTTTAAGTCGTTTTTGTTTTTGTTTGAGTCGGTTTTAGTGGTTTTTAGCTGTTTTTAGTTTTGTTTTTTTTAAATGTTTTTAGAACAAGCTTGTCACTTAGTTTTGAATGTTTTTCAGGTAAAATCATCGATGAATGAAAGACAGGTTGAGAATTGGAGAAGCAACGAATAAAAGAACGAAAAAAGCCCGAAGTTTTTGTTAAAAGAAGTAGGTGGCGGTACCGCCACCTGATGGCCTGCACGCCATGGTACCGCCACCTGATGGCCTGCACGCCGCGGTACCGCCACCTGATGGCCTGCACGCCGCGGTACCGCCACCTGATGGCCTGCACGCCGCGGTACCGCCACCTAGGCGACTTACTTCTTTGAGACGGGTTTTGACCTACTTGAACGATTTGAGAGGGACGACAGCAGATATACGAGTTTGGAGGCTGGATAGGATAATTCTGGGAGCAAGGGTTTCGAAGTTACAGCTAGGAATCAAGTATTGGAGGTCGTAATCGGGTAGTTTTCATCCGACCTGTTTGTGATTTGCATGCTTTTTATTGATTCTTTGTCGTTTACACTCATGAACATGTTGAATATGAATTGTTTTGTGTTTTTGACTTTGATTATGAGCTAAACTCATTAGTTACCTAGGTTGTTTACTGTTGGAGATGATTATTTGATTAAAGTTTGGATCTTGGTTGTTTAATGAAGCGATTTTAGTAATTTTATAAAAGGTTCGATTTTTATGTTCTATGGTGTGTTTTGTATGAATGAGTGAATTGTGTTGACATGTTTAATCGCCTACGTAGCTTTGCAAATGTCTTTTGTGTATGGTTACGTATCAAAGTCGTTAACTTTTGTTTTCATGTGTTGAATGGTTTTCTAGACGTAGGAACCATAGGAAGTTAACTAGGATTCTGAATAATGCATTTGTCCTACCTAGTCCAAGACCCGAGAAGTGAGGATTAATCGGCGTATCTAGCTTATTTAGTCATTAGAAAAAGGGTACGAGAGGAACTTTTCTGATAACGAAGTAAACTTGTACGTTTGAGTCGTATAACTGAATTTTGAACCACCCCATGTATCTTAGAGGGAGCCGAGCATAGGGTATTTAATTACTGTTAAAGAAACCGAGAGGTGATTTAACTAGCTAGTGAGCTTAATCGACTCTTCGGATAACCAAAAGGTCACACCCGGATGATGTTCTAGGATCCTTAAGAAGTCCTTAGAGTCAATATTTCATGATCCTAGTTTGGTTTCAACAACTAGATCTAACACTTAGTTAATAATTGTCCACCAATAGTAACAACCTAGGTAACGTTTTTCCCAAATCTGAGTCAAGTCTTTAAAGTTTTCATTTTGTTAATTTTAGTAAAGTCTTTAAATTTAATTTTCATTTAATTTATTTGGTCTCAAACAAAGTTCAAATCTTTTCAAACAAATTATTTAGTTTGTTAATTTCGTTACTCATTGTGTCTCTAGGGTTCGATACCTGCTCTACTATTACTGTATTATTTCACGTCAGGTATATATGCCTAGTGTGGTCTAGTGAGGGTAAATTAGGATTTAATTAGAGTGTCTAGATTAGGTTTTATTTATTGATTTTTATAAACCGTTTTAGCACAACATTTATCAATTTTCAGCCAAAACAATAACATCGACGAAAACTTGGAAATAACATTCTCGCACATCGTGTGATGTGGTCTAAAATATACTTGTATTCTATACATATTTTCTTACACTTTATATAATTATTGGCTAGTTTTATTGGATATTGCATTTAATTGATTCATATTTAAAAGTTATAGGTTTTAAGGGTTAATGAGATAAAACGAGGCAAATTTTACTAAATTATATTTGACCGGTTAAAACTTGTATTTACTTACTACTGATCATCTTACTTTTAGTTGAATTATAAATGGTTAACGATTACTTAATGTGAATGATTTGTATTGATATTTAAAGGTTTTGCATTATATAATTGTTTTGGTTTAATGTTAGCTCATGTTATTGTTTTAACCCGCAGTATATGAAGAATTAAAAGAAGGTCATATGTTGAGTTAAGAAATGAATACTTACATTTAAGTTAAGGCCAGAGTCAAATTTAAATGAATTATGTTGAAGGTCATATGTTGTGAATAAAGAATTAAAGATGAAGTGAAAACCCACATGTTAAAGACGGTTGTTTATCCGAATACGCACGAAAAGTAAAACCTAAAGATATTCACTATTTAAGGGGATAGTGTGACGGCAAATAAGAAGGTGGACGACATAAAACAAAGGGGATTGACGACTGAGAGAAAAAAAGGGTTTGAAGCCATTTACAGATCAAGAATCATCGATTAACTTGAATGGGTTCTTTAATTCCTTTGTTAATTTTATTCCCTAATCATGTTTCATAACTTAAAACTTGTATGTGTTTTTATTATTATGATTGTTGGCTAGACTCTTTGAACCGCCAAGGCCAAAGATGAACTAGTTGCGTTGTTTTGCATGTTTTGTTGGATTATGTTATGACGTTGGGCTATTTTATGATTTAGTAAACTATCTCTTTTGATTGATTGATGCATTATTACATATTTGGTTTGGTTTGGTTTAATTGTTCCACTTAGTTCTTGATGAATGTCTTTCATATAATAGAATTAAGTTAGGTCGCAGACTGTGTATTAGTGACTAGTTTATGGTTTAGGTGCACTAAAACCATAGGAATAATTAATTGGATCAAACTAATAAAAACATGTAGCTAAACTAGTATCCGTGAGATGATGGTTTAACTTGTAAGTCTATGTGATTAAATAACTAGGTTCATATCTGTGAAGAGTGGTCTAGGTTTAGTTTAATTACATTGTTTACTTGTGTCAATCAAATCAGAGAAATTACCTTAGTTTATTTTACTGTGAGGTAGATAAACGATCTAGATACTAAGTCATAGAATTTTAGACGACTGTGAGGAAGTCTACCTACTAAACTAGTTTAATAAATAACATGATAAAAAAACCCGTAGGTTTCTTCTCGAAAAGGGCCAAGGGTCTTATAGGTGTTTGGGTCAAGTGATCATTTCAGGATCCTAGTCCAATGTCAAAGCATTTTCTAACAAACTGATAACTTGAGCACTAGTGAGTCGGGTCTAGGTGGTTTGTTTTTTATCATCTGTTTGAATCCGTCTTTAAATCCGTTTGTCATTTACTTTTATGCCATTTATAATTTTTAAAGCAAAACCCCCCTTTAAATCAATATTTCTTTTAAAAGTCGTGTCTAGTAAGTAGAGTCTTCATTTGTTAATTTATCGTGATATATATAGAGTCTGTGGGTCGACACCTAGACTTACTTTAGCTATATTACATTCGACTGGTCCACTGCCGATTGTGTGTGAAATAATCTGTTTGTCTTGGTTTTATAAATTTAAAACTTAGGTGTTTATTTGTTATTTGTTATATATAGGGATCCATTCAAATGAGAACACTCTTAACTTAAGAACAACTTAGGAACCGCTTTAACTGTTGTATTTATTATAATATAAATTGACCAAAATGCTTATAATTAACCTAATTTTAACATCTATTTAAAAAATATATGATTTGTGAAGTCGTTTGTTAAAATGCATATTTGCACCCACATTACTTGTACACAAACACACATTATGGGTGGATATATGCATTCTAACAAACGACATCACGAATCATATTTCTTTTAAATAAATGTTAAAATTAGTTGAATTATAAGCATTTTGGTCAATTTGTATTACAAAAAATTCAACAATTTGACTGCCTCTATGATTCGTTAAAGTTGTACTTTTTGTACTCAAGTTAAGTGCTGTTCTCATTTGAGTGTCCCTATATATATATATATATATATATATATATATATATATATATATATATATATATATATATATATATATATATATATATATTTGCACGCATCATGTTTTTGGCGCTTTTTCCGGGGACTCTTGGTAATTGCGTTAAATTAACTTTGCTGAGAACTTAATTGCTATACACGTGCTACTTGTTTTGTTTATTTGAGTCGTAGGAGTCTAATTTTTTTTCTTTTATTTTATTCTGTTCTATTTTTGTTTATTTCATTTATTGTTATTTCTATATATATCCTAGTTAGAGAGATGATGCACACTCAACTTGTTGAACAGTACGTGGAAACTCTAACTAGGATACCCATTGGACCCAATCGACCACGGTATGGGAAAAATTATATGTTGCTTCGTGAACCTCCGGTTAGGGATGCGGTGTTAATGTTTGACCATACGGGGTATTTAACATCTTATCAAAGCTCTGCTAGAGTTTGATAGAACATAAGGATTCTAATCGCCTAGTTTTTGATTTGGAAGGGATATTCATAGGATATGAGAATGAATGAGGTGAGTTTTACAATCTAACTTCAGAGTCGGCGACACCATAAGCAACTAAAGAGCCAGAAATTCTTGAGAGATATTGTGTCAAAGGTATGGAAGATTTACCCCCAGCCTAGTTTTGTTGACAAATCTAAGTGCCAAGACTGATAAGTGTTAATTGATGTGCGAGACAGCTCAGGCAATTAGACTGAAAAAGTAAGTTCATTGTTGACAAATCTAAACTTAATGATCTTTGTGTTAAGTTCCTTTGTTATACATGTCTATATATATATCTTTTAAGGCTCTGCTTGTGATGATAGTTGTTCATAATCGGTAACGATGCAATCTATTCAGTGTGATAAACCGCATCATGAGCTTCTTTGTTGTGGTATCCACAGACCTGAAGTCTCACACGAAGTCTCTTTTGAGCTTCAAGGTGCAGCAAAAGATTCCAAATGGAACAAAAAGAGTCCCAAATGTGGACCGTCACCAAACAAATTCCAAAAAGGAATTCAGAAGATTCCTAAGGGGAACGATAGGAAATGAAAAATTCCAAAAAGGAATAAAAAAGAAGTCTCAAAGTGGTCCAAATCCAAATAGAACCCAATTCCACACTGTTTATGATTGTAAGGGACCAGGTTTTTGTGCAATATGCATTCAAGTTGTGGTTGATGAGGAAATATGTTGACATATGCATACATGTGGATCACATAAGTCATTTTAATCGAACCTTAATCTCATCATGATACTGAAAAAAGTAAGTGTGTCAATTCGAGTTAATTGGTATGTTTTCATATCATCGCTCAATTAAACATAAGTCAAATTTCTATTCAAAACTTGCAAAACATGTTCAGATGATGTGTGGTATGATCTCACTGCGATATAATGATTCATTGCATTGCATATGTATTTAATTTAATGTGTGTGCTTTGTGTGTGCAGGCATATGGATTCTTTCTTGACTCGTCGACATCCTTTTTAAACTTAAAAATTTCAAGAAACTTCAAGTTTAGGGGGAGAATAAATTGAAGAAAAAGATATTCAAAAGCCAAAAATATTTCAATTTGAAATAAGTGTGTTGAATGAAAGGATCATGTGGTCAATAAAAGCAAATGTATTGGATGTGTTAAAAACAAACCTGAGGTCTTGTGAATTGTTTTTGATTTAAGAAAATTGCTTCGGGATATAGAAATATTGGTTGTGCAAAAACATCTTGTGAAAAATGAAAAAGGAAAAATCTAATGTGAATTAAACGTTGAATTTGTTGCCCTAGAATTTGTTTTGGATCATTTAATTCGACAAACCCTAATAAGGATGTCTTGTTTAATTAATATGTCGAGAATGATTGCAGGTGCAATAAATACAGTTGAAAAGTCAACAGACAAAGAAAGTAAGAAAAACTCGTTAAGTGTTGAAGCCGGCTGAAGGCATCACTTACTGTTCAGCCGGGTGACTGAATGAAAAGTAGCCGGGTGAAGGAAGGAAATGATGCCGGGTGAGAAAAGTTGTAAAGTTACTATGCAGCCGGGTAATGAAGTGATTGACACTATGCAGCCGGGTAATAGAATGATGTTTCTATACAGCCGTGTAAGTGGAGACACTGTACAGCCCGGGTAAGTATGGCAACTGTACAAGCCGGGTAAGTGTGGCAACTATACAGCTGGGTGATGAAAGAAATTCACCTTTCAGCCGGGTAATGAACATCAACACTGTGCAGCCGGGTGATAAAAAGAAGGCTACTGTTTAGCTGAGTGATGAGCAAAACCAAGACAAAGGTGTAATCGTTCCTAACTCTATGACACGACTATATCATGACCTGTCCCAACAGTACTTGACCCGTCTCAACAGTGTGTGACCCGTCTAAGTGTTTTTACATGTTAAATGTTGACCCGTCCCAAAGTTGTGACCCGTCCCAACTGTACTTGACGCGTCTCAACAGTACATGACCCGTCCAAAGGTTTTATGGGCCTGATTGTTTACCCGTCCAATATGTTGACCCGTCTCATTGTGTTTGACCTAATTCTTGAGCCGGCTCATCAACATATAAATACCCGCCTTTTCCCAAACACTTATCACTTTTCACAAATCATCTTCAAGCAAATCCCCTGTACTACAATCGACCATATCATATTCAATCCTTGATTCCGTAAAAGTTTTAGTGAATGAATACGGTATATTTTTCATGATTCGACCTCGTTAAACCCACTAATTGCTCTTAAAACAAAATGTTGTTGATGAAAAGTAATTGGACTTTGAATCGACACTTTGATTGTGTGTGTTAAAACTTAAATCGAGTGTTGTAATAGGTGTAATAACTGTTAATCACCAATTTTCATCCATTAATTTACACCAAATCACATGAAATCGACTGAATCAAATGAAAAAGTTCAAATTCTGTCGAAACCGCCATTGATGAACCATTGAGCTGTTCATGTTTTTGATATCAAATGATGAATCATCTGCTATTGAGTGACTAACTGATGTTAAAAATGAACTGAAACATGGTATACAACTTCACTTTGCAAACAACACAGTTGTACTTAAGAATTTAAGCTGTTAAATGTGTAAAAAATTACATGATCATTGATATATAAAGTTTTTGCTAAACAAGCTGATTCTATCAAATTGTTGATTAACTTAGTTGATTGATGCCTATGTGATGTGTTACACTGTTTCTTATGCTTAATTCTTGTGCAAATGTTGTTGTTTGGTTGAATGAAAATGTCTAACACATGTGCCTTGGTTCTTGTCAAAATAGATGAATGATCTAAAGTTTGAGCCCAAGCATAATATTGTGGCTATGTTGGATGAATCTATACCAGAAGCTGAAGGATATAGAGATATGATCAGATTTTTAAGAAGGACAAAGTATGTGTATGCAATGTGTGCCAAACCCATTGTGTATGCAAGACTGATTAAGAGTTTTTGGAGGACCGCAGAGGTGATTACCAATGAGGCTGGTGTATCAGTGGTGAGAGGAAATATTACCAGACAGTTATAGTTAACTGTGTCTGAAGAGTCCATCCGAACTGCATTGAGGTTAGATGAAGAAGAAGTTGGTGCTCCGGATGAATACACAACTGATGAATGTCAGGCATGCTTCATAAATATGGGACATCCTCCTATATTTCCCAAGTAGCAGTTTGTGAGAGCCAGATTGGGAAAGCAATGGAAATTGCTATGCTATGTTATTCAACAGTGCATGTCAAGAAGAAGTGCTGGTTTTGACAATTTTCCCACGGATATTGCATCCCCAATAGTTGCAATAGCGATGAATAGACCATTCAATATGTCAAAATGGATTATGAAGGGTTTTATCTTCAACCTGGTGAAGGGAAAAAGGTTTAAGTTCTTGATGTATCCTAGATTCTTACAGTTACTCATCAACATTGCACATCCGATTATTCGTGAAAAAGGTGTGAATGGCGATTTACTCATGACTGAAGACATGAATGCTCTATCTTACAGAAAGATGAGTATTGGAAATGTGGCAGAGGTTCAAATGTTTGACTATATGCCAGATATAGCAAACACTGAAGAAGATATTGGAGGGGTATATCATCACATTTCTCAAGGCGAAGTTGTAAATCCAGAAGATCTCATTGATGATATTCCTGATGCCCTCAAATCTGAATCAAGTGAATTAGAAGAAAGTGTATCTAAAAATGTAGAAGTGGGTAGCCCTGAATCAGAAGAAGAAGAAGTATCTGAGAATGATGAAGATCAGAATGATGATAGTAATGAAGATGATAATGTTGCTGCAAGTGATAGAGAATCTGAAACAGAGACATAATCTGATGAAGTTGAAAAAGAAGCAGAGGCTGTTATGATTGAAGCTCCTAGGAACAACACAGTTCAATATTCTAGATCACGATGATCTAAGACTGTGGTTGAGCCTATGATTATGGAGGAGCAGAGTGTGTTTGAAGAAGTTAATGTGTCTGAACAGATTGATGTTGTTCAGATTGCACAAGAAGTGATGACTGAGGTGGAGACTGTAGCACAGGCAGTTGCTGATACTGATACTGGTTTCACTCACTCTGTACCAGTAGATATTGCCACAACATCATCTCCTGCAACTCCACAAGCTGAACAACCGAAGGAGTCTTCACCTAAGGTTGATTTAGATGTTGATTTAAATGAAGAAGAAGGTGAGGTCTTTCATTTAAAGAGGATGGTAGCCAAACTGCTTGATGCTAATGCTTTGTTGAAAGCATCGAATGAAAGGAAGAAGAAAAGATTAGCAGAATTTTGGGCTACGCATCAAAAGAACATTGAAACTTTTAATGAATTGGATGCCAAGCATGAAAAATTGAAGATAGATTATGAAGAATTATATGCTGAATGCAATACATTGCGGGCAGAAAAAGAGGTTCTTGAAAAGTGATTGAAAGAGAAGGAGACTGAGAGTTCCGAGTCCAATAAAGAGTTTGTTGTAGATGAAGACGTTGGAGTATCTGAGACTCCTAGGAATGTCATAGTGCATTACACCAGATCACGAGGATCTAAAACTATGACAGAACCAATTGTTGAATCAGTCCCTATTCCCGATGATGCTGCTGATGTTGTTGTTCATGACAAAGCGGAGGGAAAGCGTAAACTGGATGAAGTGCCTGAGATTGTGAAAGAAGATGAGCCTGTGAAGAAAGCTAGAATTGAGGAATCAGTTCAGTTTGAGCCGGTTCAAACTGAAACTGCTCCTACAACCGAAGTGATGAATATATCGGATGAGGTTGATTTCACAGACTCTGAACCAGAAGCAAATATTGATGAAGACATACCATATGATTTGGATGAAAGATTTGCGTATCTGGAGATGATGAAATATAATCCTGTTTATTTGAATGGACTCAGAGTCAGTCAAATAAACGGGTAATATGAGAAGTGTGTTAATGCTCAAGATCGGGTTGAAGGTGATACGAAGGAGTTTGTTGTTCAGCCTGGTGAGTGGACACCTCTGCAGGAAAGTCTGAATATTGATGATCTTCCTCCAGAAGAACTATATCATCAAAATCCTGAAGAGATGACGTCCACAGATATGCGTCAGTGGTTAAGGTCAAGGAATTATCCGTATAAGACGTTGAAGAGATTAAAGAAAGAATCATTGAAGAAGATTGTTGTGAGCTTTCAGAAATCAGAAAAGATGCATAACCGTATGCTCTTTTTGGATTATAACAATCCACAATACTCTGAACTAACCAAACGGTTCAAAGTACTTGAGCCTAAAGAGATTCCACTGATGGCGTTGCCCGAAGATGCTCATAAGAAGAGAAAAGAACTGATTGATATGTTTCCAAGTGAAATGAAAGCATATCACATTCCTGGGTTGAAGGTTATTGATGGTTCGCAAACGACGAAGCCTATTCTGAAGTTCTTCTATCATGAAGAGACATATGAGTTGAAGTTGGTACGAAACTTGGATGATTGGGATCAAGACATGATCACTTTGTTTAGTACGTTCGAGCTCAAACTGCTACACCCATCTTATATTGATCATTTGCGCAATCACAAGATGGAAAAGATGAAAGATCCAGTTGCTGAAGCTGACAGACGATTGTTCGAGATAATGATTGAAGTGATCGGTGCTGCAACTGAGAAGATCCGATTAAGGAAAGCATTACTCAATGCTGACCTTGTGAAGATCAATATACCGGAGACTGATTATATGAGAGTTACTTCAAAGGGTACCTTGGAAGTACGGGACAAAGGAAAGAAAAGGCCGTACGAATTTTACGCTAACATTGAGTTTGCAGGTATCACTCTGGACACTCTGAAACGAATGATGACTTGTGACATCATCACAAATGAATCAAAACCGAGACAAGCTGTGATTGCTGAAAAGTTCAAGTCATGCATTGAAGAAGCTATGAAAGAACAAGAAGAACATACCGGGAAACCGTTGCTGAAGGTCAAAGATGAACCTGAAGATTTTTTAGAGATTGAAGCCAAAGGGAAAAGAGTTGAAAGCTGAAGATTTTTTATTAAAGTCCAAAGTTAAATCTTAGGGGGAGTACTGTTAGGGCTCGTTTCTGTTAGAAGATTTACTTTGTACTTTGTTTATACAAGTTTTTATAGTTTAGGGATAATTTTGTATTTTCCCTAAAGTGTTGATGCATAAAGCATGTTGCTAGAGAATGTTAGAGAGAGAGTCTAGATCACAACTTACACGCTAGAGAGAGAATTGTGTGTGTGATTGTATTCTCCTGCACCATTGTACTGCAACTATTTGCTTTGATCATCAATACAAGAGAATTATTTAGTAATGGATTGTGTTGTTGATTGAATTGTTGTGTTTGTACCTTTATCGTTCTGATTTGTAGCAATATCGATCCAATTGAACCTATCATATTCGAAACAATAGCAATAGTAACGAAATTATTTTGATAAACAATGAAAATTCTAATAATGTATTTTTAACAATAATTATATAACGTTCAATATATGTTATCTTTGTTTAAGACTCTTACACAAATTTAAAGTATTTAAAAGTCCATTTACAAATCTTATTTGTGTAACTATTATTTATAAAAATTTGTATACATTTTGAAAGTATTCAAAATACATTTTTATAGTATTTAAAAGTATTTGTAATAATTATTTTATAAAACTAAGTTTATAAAAGTAATGGTTTTGGTAATTTTATAACATTTTAAGTATTTTATAAAATATATATTATGGTGTTGGTTTTTAGGTTTAAGAAAATTGATGAAAATTACTAACAATATGCTTGAACAATCTAATAAAAAAAAGGGAAGACCCTTGGGTTCGAACCCGGGTCACCCAGATCACCACACACACTTAACCATCAGACCAGAAACAATATTTTGATTTAAACTCAAATAAAAATTATTTTAACATGTTTTCAATATAAATCCCCAATTCATATAAACCCTAGAAATCAAAACTTTCAAAATTGATCGATCAAACGATCTTGAATCCTAGAACAATGATAGGGCTTTTGATCCTGGCATGGAATGGATCATTTTAATGTATAATATTTACCGGATTGTTGATGAAACGAGCCGATGAACTCGAAGAACAAAGGTCGACGGTTTAGAAGGTACAACTTGAATTGTTGATGTTTTTGCTTGCAATTGGATTGACAAAGGGTGGAAGCGAGTACAGGAGATTGTGAGGGTCGGTTGAATTGAATTATTCTGATCAGAAAACAATACAAACGAGTCACGAGTTAATGGTGAGTTAATTGGATTAATTTGGGTGTTAATACTTTGTTTTGATTGAAATTAAACGCTGTAGACGGTTTCTAATCAACGGTATAATCATTTTGATTAAACCAATTTACTTTGATGCGTTTTGAACGATTTGATTATGTGGGTTTATGGTCGGTTTTAGAAACGGGAATTTGACAAGCCAAAAGATGTTTAGATACTGATTGGGGGTTCGAAACGTGCTTAGGAGAGTGTTAGGACGGTTTTGTATGGAATTAATTTGATTAAAAAGAGTTAAAAACCGGTTTTTGGTGCTCGCAGGAAAACGGCGCCGGCGCCAGAGTTGGCCGCTGGAAATGCGGGCAGGAAGAGGGGGCAAGGGGTGTGGATTGGGTAATTATTAAATTTACAGTTTTGGCCCCTCAAGATTCCATTGATTGTTAATATTAATTTAAAACTTTAAATTAAGTTTTAAAGTTTAAATAAATGGCCCAAAGTTAATTAATATATATTTTAACTAACCAATTTAACCGAGTTGAGACGTAATGATTATATAAGTGACGTTTTTTACGTTTTTCCTTCATTCTTGACGTTAATGTTTATTCCAAGACTTTAATTCGTTTTCATCTTTAATAATCTTTATAAAATTTCTTTTATAAAATACAATATATATATATATAATGTATGTAATACTTTGAAGATTAAATAATTGTTAGAGTTAAGTGTAAAATGCACCCCCGTGATTTACACTCAATAGCAATTTGCAACCACGCTTGAATATTTAGACTTTTTGCAACCCTAGACTTTCTAAAGTAAGCCATTTGCATCCCCCGGTTAGTTTGATTGTTAGTTTATCGTTATTTGTAACGATAAAATAGACCATATACCTAAAAAATAAACATATTTATAACTTATGAGATCTAAAAAATATTTAAGGAAGTGGATACGTCGTCGCTGTCGATGGTTGTCCCATAGTGAGTTGTGTTATGATTATGCTTTCTTATCGTCTCTGGGTATGACTTTTTGTATTTTTAATGCATTTCACTCAAAAGTATATATTTTTTAGATCTTATTAATTATTAATTTGTTTCTTTTTTATATAAATAGTTTATTTTACCGTTACAAATAACGATCAACTAACAATCAAACTAATCGGGGGATGCAAATGACTCACTTTAAAAAGTCTTGGGTTGCAAAAGGTCTAAATATTCAAGCGGGGTTGCAAAGTGCTATTGGGTGTAAAACACAGGGGTGCATTTTGCACTTAACTCTAATTGTTATTAGTATTTAATTTGGTAAATGTTGAATAATAATTTGGTCGTTATATATTAAAGACGAGAATGACGTTAGGCTCGACATATTTATATATATATTTTTAATAACGAAGCGTTACATTACGAGTACATTAAAGATGGATAATCTCGGGTTCCAGTCGGGCATTCGGGTTCGGGTTTGGGGCATATGTCACACTATGGTTCCCATGCACCAACTTTCATAATTACGTGTGCACCCGTAATTACTTCAGTTTTTGCATGGACTCCACCGTTCATTCGATCACGTGCGAGTCGGAAGTACACAAAAATTTTAAGTTAAAGTGATGATACGCATAGGTATTGATATCATACCCGATAGAAATAGTACTTGGGAAAATCAGTTTAAGATGATAAGTAGATTGATGATTCAAAAGAAACTAAAGTCCATTAGGTAGACATTGCTCATATAAATAGCTTTGTTCAACGATATTGATAGTCAAGTTCGAGTACTAGGATAGTAACACTTAAGTTTGTGAAAACCGACTTTATGTGTGTAAGATGTATTTATCTAAGTTTTCTGATAATGACCAGATCATAAGCATTAGTTGATGGTGTACATGTAATAATATAGTTTACTAGGATTTTAGGATAAATTAGTTTCATGAAATTTTTGTGATTTGGATAATCCAATTTATAGTTCGAATGAATAGATCACTTAGTTCCTATTGAATGCGATTCTTAAGATGATTGAATTTATATAACCAACAGCTTTAGGTTAACCAGATGTATTGACTATGGAGGTAAACAAGTTTATAAGAGATGATGTTGTTTTCTATAATGTAGTTTTAAAAGCTAAGTAAAAAGTCGAAAGTTTTAATCTTTACCATAGATAAGAGGATTGATTTGAAAATAAATGATACAATTTAAGTTGTACGTGCATGGTATTGGAAAACAGAAGACATGGTGTTTGTTGCAAGTCTTTATGTCATATTTAAGAAAATGGGAAAATGTTGTGTAAATATTTGACCAACGTTAGAATGACCAATCTTTTTTTAAAGAAGTTATTTAGCATGAAATGCATATATTTTATATATATATATATATATATATATATATATATATATATATATATATATATATATATATATATATATATATGTATATTATCTTACAAAATAGTAAAACCAAAAGGTTATTTTAATTGTTATAAAAATTTCTTTTATTTTAAAAAATTAGTCGGTCTTGGGTCTAGGAAATGCCGACAGAGAAGCAAGCCGAACCACCATAAGCGGATCCTGAGCATGAGTCAGCACGTCAACAATCATAAAAAAAAAAAAACCTCCATATAGCAGTGGAGCTTTCGATCAAGATGTTCTCGCCTCCCCCATTTAGGCTCTCGCTCGAATCGGAACCGGTATTCGACTCAATCTAATAGCCTACCTATCGGGCGCCAATACAATAAAAGAGAAAGTTTGTTGAACTCAGGAAAGAAATTAAGGAAGTCTTTCCTATTTCTATTCCAGCCTCCAAGGCTCTTTTTATTTTGAAATATAAGGAAATTATTTTAATAGAATTGAATTTCGATAGTTTTACAAAGTCCATTGATTATACATTGCGTTAGAGTAACGAGTTTATAGATGAAATACATTGGGTTTAGATCAGTGCATGAAAACTAGTTGCGTAAAATTTCATTAGTGGTAATATGTATAGATGAAACATTTAGTTCAACGAGCTCGAGAATAGTTATGTATTGAGTTCTCGTTAAGTTCTGGATAATGAATTTGAGAATAGCATCACGTAGTTGATACATGTTTTGATGGTTAGTTCAGAATTTGGTAGTAGATTCATAGTTTGAATGATGGATTAGAAATTGGATTAGAATCTTATAGTTGGATGAACAGTTTTTTTTTTCTTTTGAAACTATTTGAGTATAAAAGTCAAGTTGAAATATTTGAGGGTAAACGTTCGATTCGAATACGTTAGCATATAAGAATAGCAAAATCCGTTAACTTTTATTTAGTTATGGAATTTAGCCTTGACTGGAATTCAGAAATCATGACAAACCTTTGACTAGAGACTCGATAATCGATTTCGGATTAGAAGTGTGCCTTATATTTGGTAATCGACATATGATTTGGAGTCTTGGAAAATTCGATTGAGACACGTCTTTGTTTTAATTTGAAACATTTGGTTTACAACGGTGTAATTGTGTTATATGGATAAGCTAGCGAGTATATCGCATAAGTTTTATCGTAACTTAGAAACAAATGGAATGATGGAACGTAGAATAACACGGTTTGTAGCAAAATCTTTGACCGACAGGAACATCCGGTATAATATTTGTACCTCGTCCAGCTTAGAATATCATAGAATCTTTAGAAAACATAGTATAGTAAGCACTTAGAATCATAGAAAGTTCTTAGAAATCATAGAAATATGAATAAATCCATTAGGAATTATAGCTAACATTTACGTAAGTATAGAAAACACATGGAAATATTTAAAAATCTTTAGATAAATGATAATCGTAAAATCATCGAAAAATAAATATATAGAATTTAGGAATGTGTCTTGGTTTTGGACACTAATGACTTATCAAAGTGTTAATATTAGTACCTCGTCCCGGTTAGAATATCATAGAATCTTTAGAAAACATAGTATAGTAAGCACTTAGAATCATAGAAAGTTCTTAGAAATCATAGAAATATGAATAAATCCATTAGGAATTATAGCAAACATTTACGTAAGTATGAAAACACATGGAAATATTTAAAAATCTTTAGATAAATGATAATCGTAAAATCATCGAAAAATAAATATATAGACTTTAGGAATGTGTTTTGGTTTTGGACACTAATGACTTATCAAAGTGTTAAGTTCGTTTTAACGTATTCGAGAAAGCGTGCTTTAGCCTATAGGTTCACACTCATCTCGTACATCCTCAGGTAAGCATACAGGTCTCTTAAAGAGATTTATACGAAATGCTTTGCCTTAGACATGATGTTCGTGATACAGGCGTTCCCTCTTCCAGATTGCAAACGTTCCCACGTTTTAAACTTACTCAAAACGTTGACGAGATTCCACAAAGAGAAGATCCTAATCATACAGACGAGTCTCTTGTAGCTCCTTCGCGAAATCGGATAAGAAATGAGATTAAGAAAAGGCATAGAAAGGTTCGTAGAAGGAAAAATAAATAAGTTGAAAAGAATTCCTAAGTACAACTATTTGCAGTAAGGACTCCTAGGTTATAGTCTAGATCGGTGTGTTTCTAATACCCTATCCTATTTCCCTATAACCATGGCTCTAATACCAAACTGTGACACCCCGCCCAGCGGCGAAAACACCGGATTGTCAAGCGAATTGGATATCAATAGTACAAAGCACATGGCACATTAAAAGACGTATTTTGATATCATTAAAGCATCAATGTCGTGACATAAATGAGAAATAAATAGTCTTAAAACAGAAATAAATAGTCTTAAAACAGAAATAAAAGCCAACAATTAATAGCCTTTACATCCGATTTATTCTAGGTCCAGTGAGCATCCTAAATGTCTCGAAAGCATAAACGTCTTAAAACACCACCTGAAATATGTGTAAAATAAGTTAGCTAAAGAATTAGCTAGTGAGTAAAAACACAGTTAATAGTAAATAATATGAAATTCGGGATCATTATAAATATGTTTCGCAATCTTATGTGTATAACAATTTCATCATATTTCTCAACCATTGACCATAGAAACACATAGAAACAAGAATCATAGACCTCGCAGGGTAACCTTTAGAAACAAGTTATGAGGAACCACTCATGTTACAAATACTGATAACTATCGTTTAACCGTCTCGATATACAAGTTATCAATAAATGTTTAAGCATCTAAGGGACATAGAAACGTTGCAACAAGCATCACATATAGTAACTAGTAACCAACACATAGAATCAACCATAGAATCACCGGGTTAAAATCACCTATCAGGCCATTAGTGTAGGTGGGCTTGTCAAGCCATTAGCGCTAACATCGTACCGGTGGAAATTACAAGATAATATAACTACTATTGACTATCATATAATTTTGCATCCTGTCGCGAGTCAAGACTAACACATTTAATGATCTCATTTTGAAATAGAAACAAAGAAACGAAAAACCGTAGTATAGTATCGTAACGCATATTTCAGCCCCAAAAGCAAAACAGTAAAAAGGGGAGTGAGTTTACTCACCTCGAAATGCAAATATATTCGAACCGTTAGAAACGCAGCTATAACGAACCAAGGGTTGCCCAAATATTAGTACCACCTAATTAATTGGGAAAACCCTAACTTAGAAACAAAACAATAGCAACTAGAATAAAAATCCGAGATCTAGGGTTTTCGGATTTGTGATTTAGTGTTTTAAATTATAATTTAGGAATTTAGGTTTTTAAGGTACAAATTAGGAATTTATACGAAACATTATCGTATTTTTTGTATTGTAAATATTTTATACGAATCTAGTTTTAATAATATTTGTAATAATACTTATAAATTTAAAGCATTATTATTTGTATTTATGTATTTGAGATTATAAGCCTTTAAATCCTTAATAAATATTTAATATAAAGTATATTATTTAAGTTATTAGAAAAATATAGTTTACTGTTTTAAAGTGTTGAAAATATGAAATTTTAATAAAAGAGTGCAGTGAGACTCGAACCTGGGTCCAAACACTCTTGCAGCCACCACGCACAAACCACTACACCACATTTGTTTTGTTATGAATAAACCCAATTCAAATTGTTTTATCCTTTACCAATCATCAGTACCCATTTCCAATTACAAGACCTAGAACAAAGATCCATCCAATTCGATTCAACCTGTTGATCTCGTCCCAAACAAACATAGGGCTTTTATTGTACATGAAATCACGATCATTTTGATATAATATACGTAGTTGTTAGTGATGTTTTGATGCAGTTTCAGAAACGAAAAGAATTCGACTGATTTTGCTTGATTCACGCGAATCTAGATTGAAAAAAGATACAATTGATGACTTAGTGAGTTGCAGATGATGAAGAGGGTTCAAACGAGTATAAAAACTACATGTGATGATGCATTGAAGGTAGAAAACGAATAGGTCGTCGGAAAATATATTTGATTTTTTAATTTCGATTACTGTAGAGATAAAAGTGCGTTTTGGTGATTGAGATATACTCGTCGACTGAAAAAGAAAGGGTATATGATGATTTAATCGTTGATTGGTGTCTAATTACAGAATGGTGAAATTTCAATTGATCATACAATTGATTCGCGTAAAACAAGCTGTCAACGTTCTATTTTGGTCGATTAAGGGTTCGAAACTGGCAAGGAATTGAATTAGGAAGGTTTTTATGATGTTTAAAAGTGGTCAAAGCGCGTAAACAGGTTGCCGGAGCTCGTCGGAAAGGCTGTCGGCGAAGCTACCGGAAATATGGGGTAATTGACCGGGGGGGTTGGATTAAAGAATGTTACGGTTTTTGCCCTTATGGTTTGTTTGATGTTTAGATTAGATCATAAACTTCAATATAAGTTTCAAGTTTGACATATTTAGCCCAAAGTTAATTTTGTTGTTAGGGCTATTTCCAGTTTAAGATTTACTTTGTACTTTGTTTTATACATTTTGTATAGTTTAGGGTTTATTTTGTATTTTCCCTAAAATGTATTGTTGCATAAAGCATGTAGGAAGAGAATGTTAGAGAGAGAGTCTAGATCACATATTCACGTTAGAGAGAGAATTAACTGTGTGTGATTACATTCTCCTGCATTTTGTACTACAACCTTGCTTTTGATCATCAATACAAAGAGAATTATTTAGTAATGAATTGTGTTGCTGATTGAACTGTGTTTGTGTACGAATCATTCTGATCATCTGAGCGATATCGATCCAATTGAACCTATCAATTGGTATCAGAGCTGTTGGTATTGTGTTCTTCGCTATTCATTAAGCAAAACACTACAATATTGCTCAAAAATCATGATCTGAATGAATTGTTGCTGTTTTTAGCTGTGATTTATCATCGCAATCACTTCTAATTCACAACAATTGTGCAAATTCCATCAGATTATCATCAGATCTGAGGAATTAAGAAGAAAGAAAAAGTTACTGTTCGATCGAAATTTTGCTCAAATTCATCAAAATTTAATCATGTTTTGGATTGATTGAGATTAGGGATTGATAATCGGTGTATTTCATTGCTTGTGTGTGATTTTTGAAGGAATTGAACAAGTTTTTGATAAACCCAGAAAATTTCTCATGATGAAGATGATGAACAGGATGAACAGGTTGAAGATTAACTAGCCGGGTAACAAATTGACTTAGACAAAATCGTTTGGAATTAGATTTGTGAACAAATTAGGTCCTGTGCAGCCGTGTAAAGGGTTTTTGTCGAGACGGTTGAAGAATTGCAAGTAAAGTCTGTTTACTGTTGTGCCGGGTGATATACTGTTTAGCCGTGTGAAGAACTATTCAGACGGGTAAAGTACTGTTCAGCCGGGTGATCAACATAACAGTCGGATCAACTTGTTACTATTTAGCCGGGTGATTAACACTTTCAAGCCGTGTCAAGGTCTGCCGGGTGAAGTGTTGATAACTGTTCAACCGGGTGAATATTTTCTTCTTGCCGGTTCAAGTTGTTTGCCGTGTCAAGTTATTTCTGTTAGTCGTGTAACTGTTTAGCCGGGTAACGTTCTTGCCGGGTGAAGATTTCAAGTTTAAAGACTTACAACTGTTGAGCCGTGTGACTGTTTAGACGAGTGAAGACTTTTCTCAGCCGGGTGAAGAAGAAAAATCACTGTTCAGTCGGGTGAAGAAGAATTTTTCACTGTTCAGCCGTGTGACTCATTTTTAGTTGTTTTAATCCTTGTTTTCTTATCTTGTCATTAATTACTTGTCTTTATTTTAGTATTTTAACTATTTCTTTTCAAAAATCTTCAAAAAACACAAAAATATTTTCTTTAAAATTTGTTAAAATGGCACCTAATGATGATTCTGAAAACCGTGTTCCTAGACTTGTCAATCGTGCAGATTTCAAGAATTGGACAATTAGACTGAAGCATCATCTTTGCTCGATAGACAATGGTATTTGGAAGTCAATTGATAAGGGTCCTCACATACCTACACAGACAGCTCCGGATAGTGCAAGTACCTACACCAAAGACTCTACTGAACCTTATCCAGAAGATAATTTATCAGCTGAAGATTTAAGGAAAGTGAAGAATGATAGCAAAGCCTATTCTTTGATGTGTAAAGGACTGCCACTACAAGTACTGTCAAGGTTGGATACTTATCAGACGGGTTATACATTGTTCAAAGCCTTGAAGTCAATATGTGAAGGAGGTGAACAACTCAGGAGTCTCAAGAAACAAAAGCTGAAGAGACAATTGGAGTTATTTGAACACATTGCTGGAGAATCTGTGCACCAGATGATGAATAGGTTTGTTCATCTGACTACTGAAATGACTAATGTTGGTGCGAAGACAGATCTTCAAGACCTGAATGACAGATTACTATGTGCTCTTCCATCATCTTGGAAACAAACTGTGACACTACTGAAGCATACTGAAAAGTTTCCGATGGATTTGGATCTGCTCATTGCAAAGATTGAAGAAGTAGAGATTGATGAAAGTTCTAGAAACACTGATAGAACTGGTTCACATGCACAATACAAATATATTGTGAATCCTCCTAATACTGTGGAGAATGCATTTCTTGCACAAGATGCAACTAAGTTTGAAGATGAGGGGGATTTATTTGTTGGTGCAAGTTTTTATACTGATTCGTCATACATTCCAAATTCACCAACTTATTCTCAACCTCAATCTCCACCAAGAGCTCAAGTTCAAAGTCAGAATCTGAAGAATCAAGCAGAAAATCAAAGTTCGAATGTTCAAACAAAAGTAAAAGATGTGATGAACATCTTGCTACAAGATGACGAGACGAAGACTGCTTTTACTGCTTTCATGGCAAGCTTTCAAGCTTATCAAGGAAGTCATTTGTCTCAGATGGATGTTGTACTTCAAGATCTTTTTGAAATGGATCCTGATGACGTTGAGGAAATGGATCTGAATTGACAAATGCTAATGGTTGCATATCGAACACAGAAACATGCATATGTTAACCGAAGCTACAAGCCTCATGCAAACAAGACCGTTGGTTTTGACAAATCGAAGGCCAGATGTTTCAACTGTAACTGCTATGGTCATTTTTCAAGGGAATGCAAAGCTCCTAAGAATCAGAATTACAATGATCAATCAAGTTCAAGTGGACAGAATCAAGGTCAAGGTCAAAGCTCGCAACAGTCTTCAAGCTATCAACAAAGAAATCAACGTTTCATACAGAAGCCATATCAAAGTCTTCCCATGCCAAAACTGGAGGATGAAGGAAAGAAGCCAGAAGATCAGACCAAAGCACTGGTAGTGAGTGTGAAAGATGGATATGATTGGAGTGCTTATGCAGAACAGTTTACATCTGATCTTACATCCAGTCTGGCATTAGTGTGTGAAATTGAGGAAGATTGGTCTGAAGAAGGGGATGGTAAACTGATTGATACTGTGAGTGAAGATTCTGAGGAATATGACTGCAGTGCAAAGTCAGATCCTGTTGAAGAATCTGAATCAGAAATTGCGCTGATGGCTACATCCAGTGAGTCTTCATCATCCACCGAACAACCAAAGGTTAGTACTGATTTACCCCCTAACTATGTTCCTTTGCCTAATGATGTTAAAGGTAGGTTGTGTTCTGAACAATGCATTCAACAAGTAGAACATCATCGTACTCATTCGTTTAAAATTGGTGATAAATTAAGCAAACATGAGAAAATTCATGAACAACTTAAAATTGATCACAAAATTTCTGATGAGAAGATATTGTCACTTAAAGAATCATGGAACAAAACCTTAAAGGAATTGGAACTTGTGACCAAACAACTTGAAGAAATGACAAAGAATTTTGAACAAGAAAAAGTTGCTCATGCTGTCTCGCAAGTGGAATTAACAAAGGTGAAAAGTTGTAAAACTATGGTTAAACAACTTATAAGTGAAAGAGGTAACAAAACCAAACTAGGATTGGGTTTCACTCATGAACCAATGCCTAATTCAATCACACAAACTTTACCTGAAAACTTCAATGAATTTGATCATTCACCTGAAAATGAACGAAAATCCAAAGAAATTCAAAGAAGTAAATCCGAATCCGAAGGATCTGAAGTGTTGATTGAAAGTTTGAAAGATGATGATGTCGTGACGACGGAAGCTGATGATGAAGCTAGCAACAAATCAGAGCCTGTTCTGATTCAACTTGTTGAATATCCTGAACTGAATCCCAAGCAGGAAGAAAAAGTGAAGGATGAAGCTGAATTTACGGGATACAATGATCCAGAATACATCAGGTGGAAGAATGAACAGAAGGCGAAAGTTGCTGATCAACTGATCAAGAAGCAAGAAGTGAAAAAGACTGAAGTTTCGAATGCAAAAATGCATAAATTAAAATCGAAAGTCAATCAATCTGAAACAAAACCTTCGAAAGGTAAAAGTGTCATAAAATCAAATGACAACACCAAAGCTCAAATTGTTAAAACTGACAAAGTCAAACCTGTCAAGCAGAAAGTGTCAAAAGGTAAAACAATTAAGTTTGTGTCTGCAGGAACTTTTGATTTGAATGGATCTTATGGTAATCCAATCAATTCTTCAATCAAATCTAACTCTGGTCTGAAAACAGGTTCAGGTCCTAAGTCTTCCGCTGTCAATGATAAAAGAATTGAACCAAAGAAGGTAACCAAACAAGACAGTTTAACATCGAACCAAGTTCCCAAGCAAGCAAAATCACAATCAAAATCTCCACAAAAGAATCAAGTTAATCTAAAACCGAACAAAACTGATAATGAATCACGAGGTGGTTCAACATCAAAAGTTAACAATCGGCTCTTTAGGATTAGCAAGAAACATTGTGAGATTTGTGATCGTTATAATCATGTTACTGCTGAATGTTTCTTTAACAGGTACTGCAGTTACTGTGACAAAAGAAATCATTCTTCAGAAGAATGATTTTATAACAAATTTTGTGATATCTGTGAAAGAAGAAACCATGACACAAAGGATTGTTTCTTTCGGAAAAACTCATCAAGAGAAATGACTCCGTTTCCAAATTTTCAAAGAAATCAATCATTTGGTTTTCAAAATGTTAATCAAAGTCATTCTCCTGTTTTGAGAAATTTTAATCAAAACAATTCTGTTTTTAATAACTTTTCATCAAGAAATGTGCAGGTTGACAGTTTTAAACCGAGAGCTTTGATGGTAAGAAATCACAAATTTGAAAATAACCTTGATCCTAAGTTAGAGGTGTGACATCTGCCCCGAACCCGAACCCGAATGCCCGACTCGAACCCGAGATTATCCATCCTTAAGGTACTCGTAATTATCTCCTTTAAATGTAACGCTTTGTTATTAAAAATATATATAAATATATGTATGCCTAACGTCATTCTCGTCTTTAATGTGTAATAACCAAATTATTATTCAACGATTACAAATTAAATACTAAATACAACTATTAAAACTTCAATATATATATATATATATATAAAGTGTATTTTATAAAAGAGTTTTAATAAAGATTATTAGAAATAAATACTCTCAAAGTCTTGAAATAACCATTAACGTTAAGAACGAAGGAAAAACGTTAAAACGTCATTTATATAATCGTTACATCTCAACTCTGTTAGATTGGTTAGTTAGTATAATTTACAATTTAACTTTGGGCTAAAAGTGTCAACTTTCAAACTTATAATAAAGTTTCTTTGATCTAAACAAACATAACTAAACTAGAAGGACCATTTATGTAAAATTCCAAACTTTACCCCCCACCCTTCGCACCAGCCGTGTTTCCGGTTCTTTTTTCCGGCGAAACTTGCCGGAGACCGGCGAACCTCCGGCGAGTGTTAAAAACTCGTTTTTTTGACGTTTTGGCCAAATTAAAACCCGTTAAAACATTCTTAGACACGATTCGAACTCATAACCACCCTTTAATTTCCATATAAACTATCCAATATTCATCCAAATGCATTGTACTAATCGGTTTCAATACCCACATAATCAAATCGTTCAAAACGCCTTATCTCAGTAAATTGGTTTAACCAAAATCATTATACCGTTGATTAGAAACCGACTACACTGTTTAATTTCAATTAAAACACCAAATTGACATCCAATTAATCTCATTTATCACGTAATCAAACAGAGACCCGTTCGACTGTTTTACGAAACAATAATCCAATTCATTCGTCAGATTCACTCTCCTCTACTCGAAATTTCTCTCTGCCATCTCAATTCCACCCAAAAACACCAAGAACTCAAGTGTGATCTCTCAACCCGTCGACCCTGTTCATCATCGTTCATCGGTTCAATTCGTTGCCAAACTAGTAAGTTTTATATACCAAAATGATCCTTATCAAATCCTGAATAAAAGCCCTATGATTATTTGTGGCTTGAATATCGGATTCTGGTTCAATTGCAAGGATTTGGTTTTTAGGGTTTATATGATTTTGAGGGATGATTACCAAATGTGCGATAAAAACATTTATGTTTCAATTTTAAACAAAAAGAAGCATTATTGCGTCTGGTTTGTGCGGGTGTAGTTGAACCGGGTGACCTGGGTTCGAATCCAGGCACCCACATCCATTTATTTCTTAATTGTTTTCAATGTATTTTTACTAATTTTTAACTAGTATCCATAATATAAGCCTTATTCGTTTAATATATAAACTGTAAGTTGTCAAAATTTAATAGTTTTTTTTATATATAAAACCACGATCTGGTATTTTATAAATTCAAGTTTTATAAATATTAGATTATACAAATAAGGTTTTCACATGGAATTTTATATACTTCAAAATTATATAAACATTTCAAGGTAATTTATAATAAACGTAATATATTTTGACACTATATAAATTGTTGTTAAAAAAATATATATATTATTGAAGTTTCTATTGTTTATCAAAATAACTATCATTATTATTGCTACAGTTACGAACAAACGAGTTTATATATTTAGACGTTTAACGGAAAAACCCCAAATCTAAATCTGAAACCCTAGAAACCCAATTTCCTTTCACTCATATTGTTTCGATTCTAGTTTTGTATACAATATATTTTACTAAGTTAGGATTGTCATTTAATTAGGTGATTCTAATATTTTGACGATCCTCATTTCAATTCAAGACTATTTACTATTTGTTTCGTGCCCTAGTTCAAGGTGAGTAAATTCACTCCCCTTTTTACTTTTACTTTTTGGGGTTGAAATGTGTTCAATTACTATACAATGTTTTCTATTTTCTATTTTGTTTTCAAAAGAGATCATAAAATATGTTAGTCTTGTCTGCAGCAAGATGCAATCCTTATGTGGTAGTTTAAAGTAGTATTGTTACTTTGTAATCCCAGCGGTACAATGTTAGCGCTAATGGTCTGACAAACCCACCTACATGTACAACAACGATAGGTGATTTAAACCCGTCCATACAATTACAATGTTACGAGTTGCTATTCGATGTTACAAGTTGCTATATGATGATACGAGTTGCTATTACTATGCCATGTCCCTAAGTTGCTAAATAATTATTGATAACTTAAATATCGAGACGGTTACGTGACGGTTGCTTAAAAGTTATCAGTAATTAATACATGAGTTGGTTCCTCATGATAAATGGCTACAAGTTACGTTACAATTATGGTTTACAATGTGTGTGCAAGGGGTCATGGTCGAGAATGATACGAAATAGCTATGCATGTAAGCTTGCGCAGCATATTATGATGATCTCGGATTTTCTGTGTTAGTATGTATCAATTTGTGGTTTACTCACTAGCTTTAAATAGCTAACTTTATTTTCACATGTTTCTGGTGATGCTTATGATTATTTTGCTGCTTTTGCCAAGACATAGGATTGACTTGGACCTAGAATAATAAATCAGACAATTGCATTTACTGTTTCGGTTTTATTACTTTTGGCGTATCCATTTAAGACTCTTCTACTAAACTTACTACATTATTATTGAACTTAATAAATAAATACCATGTGCTTTGTTTACTAATGATATCCAATTCCAATGACAGCCCGGTGTTTCCGCCGCCGGGCGGGGTGTCACAGTTTGGTATCAGAGCCATGGTTATAGGGAACTAGGATAGGGTATTAGAAACACACCGACCTAGACTATAACCTAAGAGTCCTTAGTGCAAATAGTTTGTGCTTAGAAAACTCTTCTAGAACTTACCTATCTTTTTATGAACATTTCTATGTCTTTCCTTTATCTTATTTCTTATCCGATTTCGCGAAGGAACTACAAGAGACTCTTCTGTGTGATTAGGATCTTTCTCTTTGTGGAATCTCGTCATCGTCTTAAGTAAGTTTGAAACGTGGGAACGTGTGCAATCTGGAAGGGGGAACGCCTGTATCACGGACATCCTGTCTAAGGCAAGCATTTCGTATAAATCTCTTTAAGAGACCTGTATGCTTACCTGGGGATGTACGAGATGAGTGTGAACCTATAGGCTAAAGCACGCCTTCTCGAATACGTTGAGAACGAACTTAGCACTTTGATAAGTCTTAAGTGTCCAAAACCAAGACACATTCCCAAGCCTTCAAATTCTATCTATTTAAACGATTTTATGATTATCATTTTCTATGATTTCAAATTTATTTCAATGGGTTTCTATATTATTTCAAATATTATTTCAAGTTTACTAATTTACATTTCAATGATTTCAAAGTGATTACTATGATATGTGTTTCCCAAGATTCTATGAAAACTCAAAGTACAATTATCGTTTCCATTCAATCCAAAATTCCATTACAACTTGTGTTATCCAAAATTTTCTTAAGTCTCATGAAATTCTTTTTCTATCCTATCATTTCCAAGTGATTACGACTCGCTAATATCAACTCGACCCAAAAGTTCTAAATCAAAACTAAGATATATTGACTAACCTCAATCAAATTATCAAAACTTCAAAACAAATACCAAATACCAAATCTAAGGCATATTTCTAATCTCAATTCAATTATCGAATCCTAAGTTAAAGACTTAATTCATGATTCCTGAAATCTCGTAACGGATTGACTATGTCAACGCATTCGTTTGCTTTATGAATCGAACATTTACCTCCAAACTATCTCAACGTGATCTCAATACTCAGGTGTTGTCTAAACTATTCATCTAATCACGAAATTCTAATCCAACTTCTAATCCACCATTAAATGATACTATTTATGAATTCGTTTTCCAAAACTTAACGTGAACTAACTACACAATTATTCCTAAGTTCATTGAACTAATTATATTTCATTTGTATAAATGACCACTAATGAAATTCTATACATCTCGTTTCTAAAAACTGATCCAAACACAACATGTCTTACGTATAAACTCTCTACCTAAAATACCATGTTTTATCTGCGGTTTTTGTAAAACCACCAACCAGTAATTAATTCTAATAAAATGATTTCCTTATTTTCCCAAACGAAAATATATATGTACTTTATATATAAAAAAAACAACAATTTAAAATTTATGAAAAATGATTTCTTTAAAAAGGGATAGGTTATTACACAACATTTCCATGTTTTTTTTTTCTTTTCAAATATGTTATAAAGACTTGCAACAAACGTCATGATTTATGTTTCGAATATCGAATACTCGAAACTTAGACTGTGTCATTCACTTATTTTCAAATCAATCCCCTTATCTATGGTATAGATAAAAGAAAATTTATTTTATAAATTCATCATTTAGTTTTTAATTTAAAAAAAAGGGGCCTAATAAACTAGATTATTTATGTATATCATCATCCAACGCTTATGAACTTGGCAATACCATAAACAATTGACATCCACATCTTACACACATGAAGTTGGGTTTCAAAAACTTATGTTGTTACAATTTTGGTACTCGAACTTGACTACTTGTATCTACGAACAAAATTATCATTATGGGTAATGATTACCTAATAAACTCAATTCTTATCATATAGAACTCAAAATTTAACTATTGTTTTCACATATTACCATTTGTCATCATCATCATCTAGTGCTTAGTTGGTGAATTCTAATTCAACTCCTCATGACTAACGTATCTTTGTTCAAATCTAAAGAGCTAAATAACGTAAGTACATTCATAATGGAAAGCCAAATAATCACATCTTTTCGTTTCATCTTCTGTTCGGTTTGAGCAAATTTCGGGACGAAATTTCTTTAAGGAGGGGAGACTGTGACATCTGCCCCGAACCCGAACCCGAATGCCCGACTCGAACCCGAGATTATCCATCCTTAAGGTACTCGTAATTATCTCCTTTAAATGTAACGCTTTGTTATTAAAAATATATATAAATATATGTATGCCTAACGTCATTCTCGTCTTTAATGTGTAATAACCAAATTATTATTCAACGATTACAAATTAAATACTAAATACAACTATTAAAACTTCAATATATATATATATATATATATATATATATATATATATATATATATATAAAGTGTATTTTATAAAAGAGTTTTAATAAAGATTATTAGAAATAAATACTCTCAAAGTCTTGAAATAACCATTAACGTTAAGAACGAAGGAAAAACGTTAAAACGTCATTTATATAATCGTTACATCTCAACTCTGTTAGATTGGTTAGTTAATATAATTTACAATTTAACTTTGGGCTAAAAGTGTCAACTTTCAAACTTATAATAAAGTTTCTTTGATCTAAACAAACATAACTAAACTAGAAGGACCATTTATGTAAAATTCCAAACTTTACCCCCCACCCTTCGCACCAGCCGTGTTTCCGGTTCTTTTTTCCGGCGAAACTTGCCGGAGACCGGCGAACCTCCGGCGAGTGTTAAAAACTCGTTTTTTTGACGTTTTGGCCAAATTAAAACCCGTTAAAACATTCTTAGACACGATTCGAACTCATAACCACCCTTTAATTTCCATATAAAC
This sequence comes from Tagetes erecta, assembly GCA_030867185.1. NCBI lineage: Eukaryota > Viridiplantae > Streptophyta > Magnoliopsida > Asterales > Asteraceae > Tagetes > Tagetes erecta. The sequence goes on along the minus strand of CM061497.1, from coordinate 22,345,468 downwards.
TATCCAATATTCATCCAAATGCATTGTACTAATCGGTTTCAATACCCACATAATCAAATCGTTCAAAACGCCTTATCTCAGTAAATTGGTTTAACCAAAATCATTATACCGTTGATTAGAAACCGACTACACTGTTTAATTTCAATTAAAACACCAAATAGACATCCAATTAATCTCATTTATCACGTAATCAAACAGAGACCCGTTCGACTGTTTTACGAAACAATAATCCAATTCATTCGTCAGATTCACTCTCCTCTACTCGAAATTTCTCTCTGCCATCTCAATTCCACCCAAAAACACCAAGAACTCAAGTGTGATCTCTCAACCCGTCGACCCTGTTCATCATCGTTCATCGGTTCAATTCGTTGCCAAACTAGTAAGTTTTATATACCAAAATGATCCTTATCAAATCCTGAATAAAAGCCCTATGATTATTTGTGGCTTGAATATCGGATTCTGGTTCAATTGCAAGGATTTGGTTTTTAGGGTTTATATGATTTTGAGGGATGATTACCAAATGTACGATAAAAACATTTCTGTTTCAATTTTAAACAAAAAGAAGCATTATTGCGTCTGGTTTGTGCGGGTGTAGTTGAATCGGGTGACCTGGGTTCGAATCCAGGCACCCACATCCATTTATTTCTTAATTGTTTTCAATGTATTTTTACTAATTTTTAACTAGTATCCATAATATAAGCCTTATTCGTTTAATATATAAACTGTAAGTTGTCAAAATTTAATAGTTTTTTTTATATATAAAACCACGATCTGGTATTTTATAAATTCAAGTTTTATAAATATTAGATTATACAAATAAGGTTTTCACATGGAATTTTATATACTTCAAAATTATATAAACATTTCAAGGTAATTTATAATAAACGTAATATATTTTGACACTATATAAATTGTTGTTAAAAAATATATATATTATTGAAGTTTCTATTGTTTATCAAAATAACTATCATTATTATTGCTACAGTTACGAACAAACGAGTTTATATATTTAGACGTTTAACGGAAAAACCCCAAATCTAAATTTGAAACCCTAGAAACCCAATTTCCTTTCACTCATATTGTTTCGATTCTAGTTTTGTATACAATATATTTTACTAAGTTAGGATTGTCATTTAATTAGGTGATTCTAATATTTTGACGATCCTCATTTCAATTCAAGACTATTTACTATTTGTTTCGTGCCCTAGTTCAAGGTGAGTAAATTCACTCCCCTTTTTACTTTTACTTTTTGGGGCTGAAATGTGTTCAATTACTATACAATGTTTTCTATTTTCTATTTTGTTTTCAAAAGAGATCATAAAATATGTTAGTCTTGTCTGCAGCAAGATGCAATCCTTATGTGGTAGTTTAAAGTAGTATTGTTACTTTGTAATCCCAGCGGTACAATGTTAGCGCTAATGGTCTGACAAACCCACCTACATGTACAACAACGATAGGTGATTTAAACCCGTCCATACAATTACAATGTTACGAGTTGCTATTCGATGTTACAAGTTGCTATATGATGATACGAGTTGCTATTACTATGCCATGTCCCTAAGTTGCTAAATAATTATTGATAACTTAAATATCGAGACGGTTACGTGACGGTTGCTTAAAAGTTATCAGTAATTAATACATGAGTTGGTTCCTCATGATAAATGGCTACAAGTTACGTTACAATTATGGTTTACAATGTGTGTGCAAGGGGTCATGGTCGAGAATGATACGAAATAGCTATGCATGTAAGCTTGCGCAGCATATTATGATGATCTCGGATTTTCTGTGTTACTATGTATCAATTTGTGGTTTACTCACTAGCTTTAAATAGCTAACTTTATTTTCACATGTTTCAGGTGATGCTTATGATTATTTTGCTGCTTTTGCCAAGACATAGGATTGACTTGGACCTAGAATAATAAATCAGACAATTGCATTTACTGTTTCGGTTTTATTACTTTTGGCGTATCCATTTAAGACTCTTCTACTAAACTTACTACATTATTATTGAACTTAATAAATAAATACCATGTGCTTTGTTTACTAATGATATCCAATTCCAATGACAGCCCGGTGTTTCCGCCGCCGGGCGGGGTGTCACAAGAGGAAAGGTTCATTGCTTTGAGAAGAAATTAATCAAATCAAGCCATTGGGCGAAACAGTTTTCAACCAAATCTCTCGAATGAAACAAATTTAAATTTTCAAAATCTTCATTATCAACAAGTTACTGTTACAGATAGATTCGGAAAACCCAAGACCATGTGGGCCTGGGTTGACCAAACTAACTAAGTGATTGTTGAAATGCAGGTACGCCCTAGAAGACCTATCAACTCATGGTTTGTTGATAGTGGGTGTAGCCGGCATATGTGATAGTGCTAGAGGGAGCGAGCTTGGATCTAGATCTGAGATTGTTTGGTGATGTTGTTTGCAATCAGTGATGCGGAATCTCACTGATCACGTATTGATGTTCATGAAGATCAATGCAAAGTATGATGAAGATGATGATAATTAGAATAGGTGAATTGTATTAGATCAAAGGATGTTACAAGAGAATATGACTAACAAGAATAGGCAACTCTCTTAACAAATGACCTAGGTGATGGTATTTATAGTCCATACCATTCACCTTACAAAGTAACCTAAAAGACGTGCAATTAAGCACAAAACGATTACACAAATATTCTAAGACAAATACAAATTATTAACGTCTTCACCCGTGCTTGCTCGTGATGATGCTCGATATCTTCACTCGCTTATATTTGGAAAGTGACATCTTCAAATAACCCCAACAGTACTCCCCCTAAGATGACACTTTACAAATCAGACATATCAGCTTAAATCTTCATGTGACGAGCATAGAGAGCAACTTAAAGTTTGGGTATGCATTATCTTCAAGAGGACCCAACAGTACTCCCCCTAAGATGATGCTATCAAAACTCTGACTTTCAACAAGCAATCTGCATCCTTCTCTCCCTTTTGAGTAACATCAGAGGCTATGGAAAGAAATTAGCAGAGAGTAGATTCCGGTGAATCTATATATCAGCAACGGGATCTTCTTCAACGGTTGAAGTAGAATGAGAAGACTTCTTTGACTTAGAATACTCCCCCTCAACTTTTGCTTTAGAGGTTAACGGGATCTGTGTATGAGATATTAAGAGGAGGATTCTTAACACTCAGCAATCTGACTTGGAGATCTTTGGACTGGAATCAGGCTTGAACAGGAACATCTTCAAGTCGCTTGGAAGCTTGTTCTGCAATGGAAACTGTTCCTGCAACTCAAAGAAAAACATTAAAACTCAGGCAATAATGTGCATTTATCATCAATGTAAAGATTAAGTTCTCAATCGGATGAGATATTGCTTGATGAACAACTCCTGCATCAATAACATATGTTAATCTGCCAACACAAAAGGAAAACATTAAAATGACAATCTTTTTGGTATTTTTTTTTTTATTTTTCAATGTTTTTGATATTTTTGGAATTTTCTCTTTACATTCTGAATCTTTAACCTGCAATGAGATCATACCAGCAATTTATCCAACACATGTTTTGCAGTTTTGAGAATAGACATTTGAATTGTGAAATAATTGAGTGATGAATTGTTGAACAAATCAATTAGCTCGAAGTGACACACTTACTTTTTCTATTCTTGATGATCAATTAGGTTGATTAAGAATAAGTTTTGAGTGACCCATACTTTGCACATTAGAAAGTTATACACCTCATCTAAATAACCCGAGAACAACTCAACACGTCAGGTCACTTACAATCATAAACAGTGTGGAATTTGGGTTCTATTTGGATTTGGTCCACTTTGGGACTTCTTTTGAATTCCTTTTTGGAATTTTTCTTTTTCCTATTGTTCCCCTTGGGAATCTTCTGAATTCCATTTTGGAATTTGTTTGGTGACGGTCCACATTTGGGACTCTTTTGGTTCCATCTTTGGGAATCTTTTGCTGCACCTTGAAGCTCAAAAGAGACTTCATGTGAGACTTCAGGTCTGTGGATACCACAACAAAGAAGCTCACGATGCGGTTCATCACACTGAATAGACTGCATCATTACCCAATGTATATCGTTGAGTCACAAGATATCTATTTGATTTGTATAAACGTTTCACATGCACTAAGATGTTTCAACCACAAAAACTCATTAGAATTTAGTTAAATCATCAAAGAATATACTTGTTCAGTATAATTGTCTGAGCTGTCTCGCACATCAATTTTCACGCTTCAGTCTTTATTGTTTAAAAATAATGTGTCGAATAACTCTAGTGTACTATCATTTCTCATGTACGTGCAAGTAGATTCAACATATTTTTGGATTTTTCTGGTTTTTTTAATAATGATTTCTCCCCCTAAACTTTTAAATTTCTAAGAAAATTGAAAGTTTAATGAAAAGAAAATGGCAAATATGTTATCAACGTATGAAGAGTGCATGCAATATACTTAATCTAAACAGACGAAATGAAACATCGGTTGTTTCTTGCACTGCCATCATTGTTTGATTTTTGAAAATGTTTTTAAAAAAATTCCTTTAATGATTCCTTTTTGTTTCCAACTCCATTTGGTGTCAGTTGCATCGAAAACATCATGAACAAGATTCGGTATCTTGTCATGATAAGGGATCAGCCACGGTCTTCTTTTCTCTGTTTGACCGGCCTCCATAACTGTCCCTAACACACTACCAAATTAGTTAGAGGTTGAAATCCAAGCCATTGCGGTCTTGGATTGTCCGAAATCATCAATATATGTAACTTGTTGATAAATTGCATCTTCTGGTGGACCATCGATAGATGAAGCACGTTGCTTATCTTGATTCTTAACAAGTGTTTTTCTCCACAACTGTTTTTGTGTGGGACCAAAGGAATGCTTTGGTTTGGACACCCATCTAGAATCATTCATGGAAGATCTGTCATAGTCATTTCTAAACCTATTTTTAAAAAATCGGTTTTTTTGACTATATTGCTTATGCGACAACGGATTTGTTTGATTTTGTTTTCTTACAGATCTTGATTTCCATGATTCACTTGAATGATCACCATTAGAGAATTTAAAATCAGAAACATACCTGGCCGCATTTGCCGATGATGAATCTCTTTGGACATACCTTCTCGGCTTCATCCTTGAGCTTTTGTTGTAGAAGCAATCCTGAGTGTTGTGGTTGACCATGTCACAAATGAAGCAATACTTGTTGTAGTAACATTCCATTGTGTCGTGGTTGTACATCTGACAGTTGGTGCAGTACTTGTTGTAGCAGCATTCCGTTGTCATGTGATTGTACATCTCACATATCTCACAGTACTTCTGATGAGCCTTGAAGGAAGACTTCTTTCTTATCTTCTGAGAAGTCTTTGCTGTTGAAGATTGTTGTTTCTGTGAAGCTTTGACCTCTGAATCTTGTTGAATCTTTCTTGAAGGAGCTGGAGTCTTGAACTTGTCACCTTTTGACCCATAAGGAAAGACACCTTGACTGTAGATACAATCAGAGATATGATGAGTTTCAGAGTCACAGATTAAACAGTAGACATCACTGTTTGAATCACTCGGGGATACGGAATCTTGAGACTTTGAAGTAGAAGGAGTCTGTGGTGTAGAATCAGATGAAGTGGCCTTTGTTTTGTTCTTCTTGGCTTTGCTTCTCTTTCTTCTAACCTTCTTCTTCTTCTTCTTTGACTGAAACTCTTGTGTCGTTTCTTCTTCAGAAGATAGTGATCCAACAATTCCGGTTGGCACTAATCCCTCTTTTTCTTGTTCGGATGACTTTGTTTTTTCAGCTTTTTCTTTGATAAGCACAAGATCAGATTGTGATCTGTTCAGTTTGTCAGTAAGCTCCATGAGTTGAACATTCAGGTTATGCTTCTCAGTAAGCATTGAATCAACATTCTGTGTAAGAGATTTGAGTCTATCTTCACACAGTTTGTGATCTTCTTGAAGAAATTTGTATTTCTCTTGTTCTTCTTGAAATTTGGTTTTCAGAATGTTGTTCTCTGAATTAAACATCTCTGACAACTTCTTCAATTTTAGAATCTCTTCTTGCAAATCTTTGATCACACTGGATGAGTGTTCATTTGATTTTGCAGCTTCATTCTTGACATTCATTGCTTCTCTTTCACTTTTCTTGAGTGACTCTTCGAGAGATGTGATTCTTTGATCAGATATTTCATGTTGTTCTTTCAGATTCTTGTGCATTTGCTCTTCCTTCTTGAGTTTATCACAAATCTTGAAAGAGTATATTCTGTAGTGTTCAACTTGTTGAAAACATTCTTTGGTGCACATCTTTTCTCTGACTTCAATTGGCATTTCAACATAAGAACTGTTCTCATCTTTCTTGATTTCCTTTTCAGACATCAATTTCTTTATTTCTGAATTCAATTTAGCAATTGTCTCATCTTGCTTTGCTATGGTTTCTGACAAGTTGCTAATTTCAATGTCTTTCTTCTTAAGTTCCTTTTTGGAAACAAAATCATTCTCTTCACTCCAATCATACTCTTCTTCATCTTCATGATCATCATATTTTGATTGAGTTACGAGAGCATGTTCATGAACACCTCTTCTCTTTTCATCACAAGATTTGGCAGTTTGAAAAAACGTTTCAAACGTGTGATTAAATTCTGCGATGAATTTGGTGATGTTTTCTCTTTGATTTCCTTCTTGACTCATTGATTTCATTTTTGATGAAATTTTCTTGCTTCGATTATTTCTTTGAATGAAAATTAGATTGGATCGGCCCAATACTAATTTTTAATAACCTTTGTTAAATTTTGGATCGGCCCAAAGATTTAATTTTTCAAAACACGATTTGTGTAATGTATTTGAACTTGATTTCTTGACGTTTCAAAGAATTTCAAACAAATTTGTTAACCTTTCAACCAATCTTCAAATTTAAACACTTTGTCTTGATTGTTTTGATTTTCTTTTCTTGATCAATTAAGAGAGAAGTTGCTTGTATGTTGTAAATTTGCAACAATTATGATCTTTAAAACTTGATTAATTCACTTAGATTAAGATCAATGACACATGTCTTCAAAGTAAACAAATTGTTTTTTGAGTCAGCAACAACTTGACTTAATTCTTTGTGTATCAGCAAATACTCCTGTATCGAATAAAAAAAAAAACACAGCGGTTAACAACAATATAATACGTGAAGTATGCTGAAAAATATGCAAAAATGTTGATGTAATCGAAATGCAACTATGATCAATTTTTATCAACAACAATTATCAATGATAGCACATTAGCTCAATTATCATGTGTAATTAGCAGCAAGTTTCTTGACATTGCATATTTTGATCACAAAATTTAAACACACATCAGCAGCAAAGTACTGTAGCAACAGTAACTTTATTGCTTTTCTGTCCAACTCAGCCGTGTACAGCGGATTCAAACATTGATGTACTGTGTAGCAGGCTCAACAGTGAACAGCATGGTGAATAGTTTGTAGCAGGCTCGATGACTTGTTTAATAAATAAACAGTAGCAGCAGTAGGGAACAGCCTTTTGTTTATTCAAACATCACCATCATCGACTTATATATCACGATTTCAGCTTCAAATTGTTTTGTATACGCAACAGCAAAATTTTTTATTTTTTTATTTTGGCAGCAGCAGCAACTTTAAACACTAACCGAACAGCAACAATATATAATTATCGAGCAGCAGCAGCAAGACTTTGTAATTCTTTGTATTTCAATTCAACAACAACAACTTTTGTATCAGTTTTAACTTGATAAACAGGAGCAGATTGAAAGATCGATCAGCAGCAGCAATCTTTATAATAAGTTGTGAAGTTTTGGCAGCAAGTTTTTATTGATCACTTAGTCGCATGAGGTGTTCTTGATAACTTTTGTTGTTGACACGGCTAGAACAAACTCAGCCGCATGAGTTTTTCTTTCACAACACTTAGCCGCGTGAAGTTTTTGCAAAAGGAGCAGCCGTATGAAGATGATTTGCTGAAACGGCTACAAAATCAAGAAATAACTCAGCCGTATGAACCGCTTTGATCACTTTTGTTGTTGAAACGGCTAGAGTAAACTTCAGCCGTATGAGATTTTCTTTATAACACTTAGCTGCATGAATTGTTCTTGATCAATGCTTCACTGTAGACGTATGGCAGTATGAGTTTTGTTTGCACACTGCAGCCGTATGAGATCAGGTTTAGAGCAGCAGACACTTTGATGGTCAAGTTGCAGTTGTATGGATTGAAGAAATGAACTCTTTGCTGATTTTAGCTGATGACACGGCTGGAAATAAGCAGCCGTATGATGTTTCTTTCTTCACAGAATCAGCCGTATGAAGCCATATTACATGCAACAGCCTTTAGAAACTAGCCGCATGAAGTACTTAGCTGACTTTTGGGTGTGACACGGCTAGAATAAACTCAGCCGGGTGAGATTTTCTTCACCCAATTTGTAGCCGTATCAGATTTTTGTAGGAGTTAACACGACTAGGTGATGAGTGAGACGGCTGGTTGCATGAACTTGTTGGTCGGATGAAGATGATTCTCCATTAGACAACAGTTTGAGTCAGCAGCCTTTTGTTGTAGACGTGTGAGATAGTGTATGTTCTTGAAGATATTTCAGCCGTATGAAGATGTTGTCAAACAACTAGTCGTTTGAAGATCTTGATGTGGCAGAAACAAACTAATCAACACAACATCTGGACTTGCTTGAATCAACAGAATTTAAAAGGTAGCAAATAGAGATGATGAACAATATGAGTGAAGTAGCAGCCGTATGAGCTTGATGGTTTGATGAAGATGATTCAACTTTTACTTCAACTGAATTACAATCAATTTTCTTTTTATTTATGCATGATTCCATGATATAATTCTGATCATACCTTCAATTAATTCTTTAATTCTTCAAATCAGTTTGACTTTTGAAAGTCAAAATTGTGATGAACACAAAATTAAAACTTCGATTTTCGTTGTTTCTGTTCAATTCAACACTTGTATTAGCAAAGGAATGATGTTTCTAACAATCCTTCAAAGTATTACACCTTGAAACAAGCTAAATCTCATTCAGATCCGGATTTTTGATGAAGAACACAACAAGTGGGTTTTGAGACAAATTGACAAAATATGGATTGAAATCAACAAATCTGAATGGTTTGATCATGAACGAGGCTTAGGATTATGATTTCTAACATATCTCAATCATCAATTTCTCAAAACATCAACAAAATTTCGGATCTCAAATTTGAGCAGTGAATATGACGAACATTAACAATTTCTTCAAAAACTCAGTCAAATCTTCACCAATTGATCTCAAACTTTGCAGTTCTTTACACAAACATGAATCAAAGCTAATGGTAGCTAAATTTCCATCAATAACAACAACAATCAGAGATCACCCAACAGCTCTGATACCAATTGATAGTGCTAGAGGGAGCGAGCTTGGATCTAGATCTGAGATTGTTTGGTGATGTTGTTTGCAATCAGTGATGCGGAATCTCACTGATCACGTATTGATGTTCATGAAGATCAATGCAAAGTATGATGAAGATGATGATAATTAGAATAGGTGAATTGTATTAGATCAAAGGATGTTACAAGAGAATATGACTAACAAGAATAGGCAACTCTCTTAACAAATGACCTAGGTGATGGTATTTATAGTCCATACCATTCACCTTACAAAGTAACCTAAAAGACGTGCAATTAAGCACAAAACGATTACACAAATATTCTAAGACAAATACAAATTATTAACGTCTTCACCCGTGCTTGCTCGTGATGATGCTCGATATCTTCACTCGCTTATATTTGGAAAGTGACATCTTCAAATAACCCCAACAATATGACAGGCAACCATGCCTTGCTTCAAGACTTTAAGCTGAAGAATGGTACACATGTTGCATTTGGAGGAGATGCTGGTGGTAAAATAACTGGAGAAGGAACCGTGTCAAATGGGGTCATTAGCTTTGATAAAGTCAACTACTGTGCATAGTTGAACTTTAATTTGCTAAGTGTGTCTCAAATTTGTGACAAATCTTATTCAACTTTATTTGATGATTCTTTTTGTTATATACTCAAAGTCTCAAACCAGGTTTCAAGATTGACAATGAATGGGTGGTGGTTAAAGCTCCAAGAGATCGTGATGTATACAAGCTTGATATGTCGCAGATTGATGCTGAAACCGAAACTACTTGTCTCATTTCACATGCTTCAAATGATGAGAGTCAGCTTTGGCATAGACGGCTGGGCCATTCAAACTTCAGAAACATGAACCGACTGGTGACTGGAAATCATGTTGTGGGTATACCATCAAAGAAGTTCTCTACAACTGATCTCTGTCCAGCATGTTTGAAAGGAAAACAGCACAGAATGTCTTTTAAGTCCAAGCCAGAAAACTCCATTTCAAAACCCTTACAGATGCTACATATGGATCTTTTTGGACCAACAAATGTTCAAAGCATCGGGAAGAAGTCTTATTGTTTTGTCATCATTGATGATTTTACTAGATTTTCTTGGGTTTATTTCTTGCATGTTAAATCTGAAACTGCTGAGTTGTTAAAATAATTTATTGTCAAAGTTGAAAATCAGTTGGATTGCAAAGTGAAAATCTTGAGAAGTGATAATGAACAGAGTTTAAGAACGCTAATGTTGATTTGTTTTGTGCAGAAAGAGGAATTGCTAGACAATTTAGTGCTCCAAGAACGCCTCAACAAAACGGGGTTGCGGAACGGAAAAATCGGACACTGATTGAAGCAGCAAGATCCATGCTCGCAGATGCCAAAATCCCTATCACATTCTGGGACGAAGCTATTGCCACTGCGTGTTTTGTACAAAGCAGGACATTATTGGTTCAGGATAAAAATAAAACATCTTATGAGTTATTGTTTGGAAGAAAACCAAATATTTCTTACTTGAAAGCATTTAGTTGTCCTGTATCGATTCTAAATTTAAGTGATCATCTCGGGAAATTTGAGTCAAAATCTGACGATGGATTTTTCCTTGGTTACTCGTCTGTTTCTAAAGCTTATCGGGTTTTTAATAGCAAAACAAATACTGTTATTGAAACTATTAACGTAAAGTTTTTAGAAAATTCGTTTCCGTCAGTGGCTCATGGTCCCGAATGGTTGTTTGATTTAGATTCGTTATCAAAATCTTTCAATTCTAACTTGTTTGATTTTTCAGGAAACTCGAGAAAGGAATCAGGAGACTTGGGATGTTTCAGTGATGATTCTGACAATGACGATGATAGCAATCTCAATTCTGAGTATCCGTTCATGTCATTTCATAATCCTGATCAAGGAGTATCCAGTCAAGCTCCGGGTCCTTCTGGTTCTCAAGAAGATCAAGAATCAAATATTCTTGGTGATGATGTTAATCCACAAAATTCTCCTAATGATGGTGGATCTGTTCAGAATCAACCATCATCATATCCGAATGTTGAAGTTATTCCAGAATCGTTTGACTACTTCATCAATTCACCGGAACAAGTTCCTAATTTCACTCCGCATGTTTCTACAATTCTACAAGATCTACCGAATCTGAATCAGTCTAATCTGGAGAGTCAAGTGCAAGGTGATGTTATACCAACTCACCGAGTTCATAGGAATCATCCTGTCTCTCAGATTATTGGACCTTTGAATCAGCGAACTATGAGAAGTCAGACTGAACATGCAAACGTTTGTCTTTATTCATGTTTTCTTTCTCAAGTGGTGCCAAAGAACATTTCAGAGGCGTTACAAGATAATAGTTGGATTGAAGCCATGCAAGAGGAGTTACTTCAATTTCGCAAACAAGAGGTTTGGAAATTAGTGGACTTACCTGAAGGAGAAAATGCGATTGGTACAAGATGGTTGTACAAGAACAAGCCAGATGAACGTGGTATTGTTGTGAGAAACAAAGCGAGACTTATTGCACAAGGTTACACTCAAGAAGAAGGTATTGACTATGAAGAAGTGTTTGCTCCAATCGCTCGACTTGAAGCTATTCGCATTTTTCTAGCTTATGCCTCTTTCATGAAGTTTAAAGTGTTCCAAATGGGCGTTAAAGGCGCTTTTCTGTATGGACCAATTACCGATGATGTATATGTCAGACAACCTCCGGGTTTTGAAGATCCTGATTATCCACACCGTGTATACAAATTGAGCAAAGCTTTACACGGTCTACATCAAGCTCCAAGGATTTGGTACGAGACGTTATCTAAACATTTGCTAGAACATGGATTTACAAGAGGTCAGATTGATCCAACTTTGTTTATGAAGCGGGAAAATGAAGATCTTTTATGTGTTCAAGTGTATGTGGATGATATCATCTTTGGATCAACCAGTGCGTCCATGTGTAAAGAGTTTGAAGAAATTATGAAGTCAAGATTTCAGATGAGATCGATGGGGGAGATTAATTTCTTTCTCGGATTGCAAGTAAAACAATCAGCAGACGGAATTTTTATCAACCAATCAAAGTTTGTTGAGAAGTTGCTGAAAAAGTTCAAGATGAAAAAGTTCAAGATGCAAGAACACCATCTGATGTGAATTGCAAGATACAGCCGGATCCGAAAGGCAAATCTGTTGATCAAACACTGTACAGATCAATGATTGGTTCACTGATGTATCTTACTGCATCAAGGCCATACATTATGTATGCTGTATGTGTGTGCGCAAGATATCAGTCTGATCCAAAAGAGTCGCACCTGGTTGCTGTTAAACGTAATTTCAGATACCTTAAAGGGAAACCGAATCTCGGGTTATGGTATCCTTATGAAGGCAATTTTGAATTATATAGTTATTCTGATAGTGACTTTGGTGGGTGTGCTCTTGACAGGAAATCGACTACGGGTGGATGTCAATTTCTGGGTCCTTGACTTGTTTCTTGGCAATGCAAAAAGCAGACCAACGTTTCTGTATCCACAGCTGAAGCATAGTATATCGCTGCATCTGCAGGATGTTCTCAAGTATTGTGGTTACAAAACCAATTGCTTGACTACGGGTTTAACTTTCTCAAAACTCCTATTTACATAGACAATACTGCTGCTATGTTCATTACTGCTAATCCTGTTCAACACTCAAAAACCAAACATATCGAAATCCGATATCATTTTCTCAGAGACAACTCTGAAAAAGGTTTAATAATTTTTATTAAAGTTCATACCGATAAACAACTGGCAGACGGTTTGAATTCTTAATTCAATCCATAGGGTTAATCAATCATGATTAATTCTAATTTTTGAAAACCGAACAAAAATCAGAAAATATAAAAGCCAAAAATATAATAAGTCGATGTCAAGTATTGATTCCGTTGTCTTTTATTTTATTGTTTTGCATTGTGTGTGTGCATGAAAAAGAAAAGCAAAAACAAAATATAAAAGAAAAAAGAAAAGAAAATATCATGTCATAAGAATCTATATTGCAAAAAGTGAGAAATGATAGTTACACTAGACATTATTTGTTTCATCATTTTTAATAAAGACTGATGAATGTTAATTGATGTGCTAGACAGCTCAGGCAATTAGACTGAAAAAGTAAGTTCATTGTTGACAAATCTAAACTTAATGATCTTTGTGTCAAGTTCTATTGCTATACATGTCTAGATATATATCTTTTGATGCATTGCTTGTGATGATAGTTGTGCATGATCGGGTAACGATGCAGTCTATTCAGTGTGATGAACCGCATCGTGAGCTTCTTTGTTGTGGTATCCACAGACCTGAAGTCTCACACGAAGTCTCTTTTGAGCTTCAAGGTGCAGCAAAAGATTCCCAAAGTTGGAACAAAAAGTCCCAAATGTGGACCATCACCAATCAAAAATTCCAAAAAGGAATTCAGAAGATTCCCAAGGGGAACGATAGGAAATTAAAATTCCAAAATGGAATCAAAAGAAGTCCCAAAGTGGACCAAATCCGAATAGAACCCAGATTCCACACTGTTTATGATTGTAAGTGACCAGGTTTTGTGCAATATGCATTCAGGTAGTGATTGATAAGGAAATATGATGACATATGTATACATGTGGGTCACATAAATCATTTTAATCGAACCTTAATCTCATCATGATACTGAAAAAGTAAGTGTGTCAACTCGAGCTAATTGGTATGTTTTCATATCATCACTCAATCAAACATAAGTCAAATGTCTATTCAAAACTTGCAAAACATGTTCAGATAATGTGTGGTATGATCTCACTGCGATATTTTGATTCATTGCATTGCATATGTCTTTATTTTAATGTGTGTGCTTTGTGTGTGCAGGCATATGGAATCTTTATTGACACATCGACATCCTTGTTAAACTTAAAAATTTCAAGAAATTTCAAGTTTAGGGGGAGAATAAGTGAAGAAGAAAATTATTTACAAAAATCCAAAAATATTTTCAAATAAGTGTGTTTTGAATGAACAAGATTATATGGTATGAAAAGCAAAGGTATTGGATGTGTTAAAAACAAACCCAAGGTCTTGTGATATGTTTTTAAGAAATTGCTGCGGGATATAGAAATTTTGGTTGTGCAAAAACATTTTTACAAGAAAAATCAAAGAAAAAGAAAAAGGGTTTTAATGAGAATTAATATTTATTGACTTGTATTAGATTGTTGATATTTAATGTGACAAACCCTAATAAGGATGTCTTGTCTAATTAATATGTCGAGAATGTTTGCAGGTGCAATAAATGCAGTTGAAAAGTCAACAGACGAGAAAATTGGAAAAATTAACAAAGTGTTATCGCCGGGTGAAGATATTAGAAACAACTGTTTAGCCGGGTAATGAAGAACACTATTTAGCCGGGTAAAGTTGTTGTGTCTGATATAAGCCGGGTGATTGTGTGAAAAGAAGTGAAGCCGGGCAAAGATATTATGGCTACTGTGGTGCCGGGTAATGAACAAGTCATTACACAGCCGGGTGAAGAAGTCATTGATATCTGCCGGGTGACAAGTTGGGTTACTATACAGCCGGGTAATTAAGTGTTGACACTGTACAGCCGGGTAAAAGATAGAAGGCTTTATCTTGCCGTGTAAGTGAAGAACACTGTGTAGCCAGGTAAAAGTATAACAACTGTGTTTCCGGGTGATGAAGAAGATCACTATATAGTCGGGTAATGAACAAAGGTCATTGTGCAAGCCGGGTGATGAAAGAAGACTATTATGCAGCCGGGTGATGAGTAAAATCAAAACAGGTGTAGTTGTTCCTAACCTTACCCGTCTCTACAGTGCCTTACCCGTCTCTACGGTGATTGACCCGTCCAAGTGATTTACATGTTTTGTGTTGATCCGTCTCATGTTGTGACCCGTCCTAAGACCTTGACCCGTCCCAACAGTGCATGACACGGCTCAACAGTGCATGACCCGTCAAGGCTTATTGGGCTTTTTAATGTTTACACGTCTCGATTTGTTGACCCGTCACAATGTGTTTGACCTAAATTTTTCAACCATATAAAACCCGCCTCTTCACAACACTTATCATTTTTCACAAAGTTTTTCAAGCAAAATCCCCTGTACCTCCAATCGTTCATACTTTTGTTCAATCGATTGTTCTGTAACAAGTTTGATTGATTGAATAAGGTATAATTTACATGTTTCGACTTTGATAAACCTGTAAGTGTTCGTTAAAACGAAGAACGATGATGAACAGTACTTGATCACTGAATCGACACTTTGATTGTGTGTGTTAAAACTAAAATCAAATGTTGTATTAGGTGTAAAAACTGACGATCATCAACAATCAACCATTAATTTGCATCAAATTGCTTAAAATCAACAGAATCGACTCAAATTTGTTCACAACTGTCGAACCGCCATTAATGACCTGTTGAAAGTTCTTAAGTGTTAACTTTAAAATGATAAAATGTGTGTTAAACATTGACAAATCATTGTTAAAACTGAGCTTAACATGTTAAACAACTTCATTATACAAATTTCAGATTCATGTTCTTAAGTGTGTAAACTGTTTAATTGTGAAATGTTGTATGATCATTAAAATCCAAAGTTGTTTTGATCAAAATGATGAAAATCAGATTGTTAGATCAATTTAGGAGTTAAAATGATTATTTAATTGTTTTACATTATAACTTTTTGTTCAAACACTTATGAAAATTTGAAAATTATTAATGAAGAATTTAACACACTTGTCTTTTGTTTGTTTTAAACAGATGGAGAATTTGAAGTTTGAGCCTAAGCACAATCTAGTTGCTTGTCTGGATGAATCTATACCAGAAACAGAGGGTTATAGAGACATGATCAGATTCATCAGAAGAACAAAGTATGTGTATGCTATGTGTGCGAAGCCTGTGATTTATGCTAGACTCATCAAGAGCTTTTGGAGAACGGCTGAGGTTATTACAAATGAAGATGGTGTGATAGTTGTTAGAGGAAACATCACAAGAGATTTACAGTTGACTGTGTCTGAGGAAGCTATCAGAACAGCATTGAGAATTGATGATGATGAGATAGGAGCCAATGATGAGTTGACAACTGCTGAATGTCAAGCTTGTTTTGTGAATATGGGTCATCCTCCCGTATTTCCAAAGTCACAGTTTGTTAGAGCTAGATTAGGGAAGAAGTGGAAGCTGCTATGTTATGTGATTCAGCAGTGTATGTCCAGAAGGAGTGCTGGTTTTGACAATTTTCCTTCTGACATTGCATCCCCCATCGTAGCTATTGCAGAGAACAAACCGTTCAATATGTCGAAATGGATTATGAACGGGTTTGTATTCAACTTGGTGAAGGGCAAAAGATTCAAGTTTCTCATGTATCCGATATTCTTGCAATTGATGATCAATGTTGCATATCCAAACATTAGAGAAGAAGGTTTTGTTGGAGGGATATTATATACTGAGGATATGAATGATCTATCATATCGAAAGATGAGTATAGGGAATGTTGCAAGTGTTGAATTATTTGACTATATGCTGGATATAGCAAATAATGTGGAGGATATTGAGATAGTATACCATCACATATCACATGGAGAGATAGTGAATCCACAGGACCTAGTTGATGAGGTGCCTGATAACTTGTTAGATAATGATGAATATTTTGCTCGACATCCAGAAGAGGAAGATGAGACTGAGAATGATGAGAATGAAGAAGGTGATGATAGTGATAGTGATGATGATAATGAAAGTGAGGATGTTGGTGATGATGATAGTGGAAATGATGAAAATGGTAATAATGGTTCTGAATCAGTTTTCTGATGAGGCAGAAAATGTTGAAGGTTATGAACCAATGGAGATTGATACAGAGAATGTTGAAGCTGCTGAACCAGTAGTGACTGATGAACCAGTTGAAGTGGAGAAAGCAGTTGAAGAAATTGTTGCTGATGTTCCAAAGGATATCACAGTACAGTATGTTAGATCTCGAAGATCTAAGTCTGTGATTGAGTCTGTGGTAGTAGAGAAACCGGATGTTATTGAAGATGTAAATGTGCCAGAGATAGTGGACATTGTACAGATTGCAAAAGAAGTTGCTGCTGAAGTGGAGACTGTGGCACAGACAGTCGATGATACTGAAGATTGTTTGATAGTGACTGATCCAGTTGATATTGCCACATCCTCCAGAGCAGCTGAACACATTGATGAACCGAAGGAGTCTTCACCTAAGGTTGCATCAGATGTTGATTTGAACGAAGAAGAAAATAAAGTTTTTCACTTGGAGAGGATGGTAGCCAAACTCTTAGATGCTAATGAGCAGATGAAGGCATCCAATGAAAGAAAGAAGAAAAGATTGAAAGAGTTTTGGGCTACGCATCAGAAAAACTTAGAAACTTTTAAGGCGTTGGATGAAGATCATGAAAAACTGAAGGCTGATCATGAACAGTTGAAAGCTGATTATGAAGAGTTGCAAGCAGAATGCAACACTTTACGTGCTGAAAAAGAAGTATTGGAGAACTGGATTAAAGAGGAGGAGGCTGTGAGTTCAGAATCGGACAAAGATTTCATTGTGGAAGAAAATGTTGGAGTGTCTGGGACTCCTAGGGACGTTGCAGTCTATCAAACTAGATCACAAAGATCTAAGACTGTGACAGAACCAGTTGTAGAAATTGTCCCTATTCCCGATGAAGTTGCTGATACTGTCAATCTTGACAAAGCTGAGGGAAAACGTAAGTTAGATGTTGTGCCTGAGATTACTGAAGAAGAGGTTGTTGCAAAGAAAGCTAGAATGGAAGAAACAGTTCAGAATGAGCCGATTCAATCTGAATCTGTAACTGAAATTGATGTGTCTGAGGTGGCAAAGGTGGCAGAGTTTGTGAAGGAAACTGAAACTGATAAAACAGTTCAAATTGAGCCGATTCAATCTGAATCTGTATTAGTAGCGAAAGTGCCTGAAGTAGTTGAAGTTGTTGAGAATGTGCCTGAAACTGTTACTGAAGAAGCATTTCAGTTTGAGCCGGTTCAAACTGAAACTGCACCGATGATAGAGGCACTGGATGATTTGGATGACATTGATTTTACTGAGTCTGAACCTGAAGCTGAACCTGAAGTGAATCCAGATGATGAAATACCAGCTGATCTGCCTGAACGTTTTGCTTATCTTAAAAGAATGAAGTATAATCCAATATATTTGAATGGGCTGACAGTGAGTCAAATTAATGAAGAATATGAGAAGTGTTTGACTGCACAAGATAAGGCAACGGCAGATAAGAAGGAGTTTGTTGTTGAGATGGGTGAGTGGACACCTTTACAAGAAAGCCTGAATATTGATGATTTACCTCCAAAAGAGCTTTATCATCAAAATCCAGAAGAAATGTCTAGCAGAAACATGCGTGAATGGTTGAGTTCGAGGAGCTATCCATATAGAAATTTGAAGAAACTGAAACATGAATCGCTGAAGAAGATTGTAATAAGTTTTATGAAGACTGAGAAGATGTATAATCGGATGTTTTACCTGGATTACAACAACCCACCATATTATGAGCTGACTAAGAGATACAAAGTGCTCGAACCAAAGAAATAACGGTGATGGCTTTACCAGAAGATGCGCACAAGAAGAGACAAGAGTTGATTGATATGTTTCCAAATGAGGTTAAGTCATATAATATTCCAATGGATGTACGAGAATCATGGCATAAATCTGCCACAGCAGGAGATGTTGTTAGATCTCTGCTGAGCAAAGGACAGTCCGTTGCTGAACTGCTTGATTCTATGATCGGGCCGGAAAAGTCCAAGAAGGTGAAAATCATTGCATGGAAATATGACGAAGTGTTTGATGCATTTTTGATTAAACGAGTTAATGGTTTATGCGATGTTTACCATTATTACTCGAGCATTTTCAAGTTGGAAGTGCAAGATTTGAAGGAGTTGCACAAACTTAGATTGATTAATCACACGCATGCTGAGCGTGGTGATAAATGTGCGATGTTGTTAGATGCTGGGATAAGCCGTTTACCGAAATATTTGGAGTTTAGAGGACAACAAGAAGACAGTGCATATGTTCAGTCAAAGAAAACGAGGAAACAAAAGAAGTTGGTGGTGCGTGACATGTATTTAGAAGAGTTTTCTGATGAATACTTTGATAAAGTGACTGATCCGGGGTTGAAAGTGATCGATGGTACTCAAGCAACGAAACCAATTCTGAAGTTTTTCTACAATCAGGAAACTTATGAGTTGAAACTGGTACGAAATTTGGATGACTGGGATAAGGATATGATTACATTATTCAGTACGTTCGAGCTGAAATTGTTACATCCATCCTATATCGATCATTTGAGAAACTACACAATGGAGAAGTGCAAAGATAAACTTGCTGAAGCTGATCGGAAATTGTTTGTGGTGATGATTGAAGTGATCGCAGCTGCTTCTGAGAAAATTCGTTTAAGGAAGGCATTACTCAATGCTAACCTTGTGAAGGTTGATATTCCGGAGATTGAATTTATGCGTGTGACTGCGAAGGGGACACTAGAAGTGAAGGGCGAGAAATACCATATGAATTTTATGCTAATATTGATTTTGCAGGTTTGACTCTTGATAGTCTGAAACGCATGAATGCTTGTGCCATCCTTACAAACGAGTCAAAGCCAAGACAAGCAAAGATCGCTGAGAAGTTCAAGTCATGCATCAAGGAAGCATTAAAAGAACAAGAAGAATACAAAGGAAAGCAGTTGCTGGATGTTAAAGAAGAAACTGAAGATTGGTAAGAGATCGGAGCTGAAAAAGCAAAAGATGAAAACTGTTTGAAGATTTTTGAAGTCCTAAGATAAATCTTAGGGGGAGTACTGTTAGGGCTATTTCCAGTTTAAGATTTACTTTGTACTTTGTTTTATACATTTTATATAGTTTAGGGTTTATTTTGTATTTTCCCTAAAATGTATTGTTGCATAAAGCATGTAGGAAGAGAATGTTAGAGAGAGAGTCTAGATCACATATTCACGTTAGAGAGAGAATTAACTGTGTGTGATTACATTCTCCTGCATTTTGTACTACAACCTTGCTTTTGATCATCAATACAAAGAGAATTATTTAGTAATGAATTGTGTTGCTGATTGAACTGTGTTTGTGTACGAATCATTCTGATCATCTGAGCGATATCGATCCAATTGAACCTATCATTTGTATATATTTTAACTAACCAACGTAACCACGTTAACTCGTAATGTTTATGTAATTGACATTATTGAAAGCGTTTAAGTTTTTGAGGACGATAAATGGTTATTTTGATTCTCTAGTAGTGTTTAGCTTCAATAATCCTTAAAAATATCTTTTATAAAATATATTTTAGATATATACTGGGGATTTAATAATTGTATTTAGTAATTAATTAGTAAACGTTAGATATTAAACGTAACAAATCTCTCGATTATTAAAGACGGGAAATAACATGGAATCTGACATATGTATTCATATTAAAAATGCAACGTTACATTTTCATAAAATAATTATGAATATAATGAAAGACAGATTACTTTGGTTTCGAGTCGGGCATTCGGGTTCGGGTTTTGAGGCAGATGTCACACCTAGAGTAAAATCAATCGCTTTTAATGATGACGGGAACACATAGAGATCCAAAATATTAATTTTTTTATTAATAATAAAATGTTACATTTAAACGAATTAAATACAAAACAAATAAAATGTAAGAGGGTTTGGGTTCGAGTCTGGCATTCGGATTTGGGTTTGAGGCAGATAACACACCTTGAAATGCGAACATAATCGAATCACTAAAAACGCAGCTAAAGAGAACCGAGGGCTGCCCAAATATTAGTATCACCTAACTAATAGGGAAAAACCCTAACTTAGAAACGAAACAGTAGTAACTAGAATCAAAATCCGAGATCTAGGGTTTCGGATTTGGGATTTAGGGCTTTAGATCACAAATGGAAATTATGGTTTTAAAGTACAAATTGGGAATTAGGATTTTAAAGTACAAATTGGGAATTAGAGTTTTAAAATACGAATTGGGAATTAGGGTTTTAAAATACGAATTTGAGAAGTTACACGAAATGTCATTGTGTTTTTCGTATTAAATATATTTTACAAGAATCCATTTTAGTATTTTTCTTTAAATACTATTTATACCAAATACTTATAAATATGTAACCTCATTATTTGTATATATTTATTAAAAGTTATATGTTTTTAAGCTTTAAAATATATTTAACTTAAAATATATTATTTAGGTTATTTAGAAAATATATTTAAGTGTTTAAAAATGTGTAAAATATAAAAGTTAAAGAAAAGCAGGTCATGGGACTCGAACCCATGACCATCTCGTCATCAACATCAACAAATTACCACCAGACTAGAAACACATTTTATTAATCATTTTGATTTTTAATTTTTTTTATCCTTTGTTAAACAACAATACCAATTTCAATATAAACCCTAGAATCAAGAAACCATCAAATTGATTCACCTATGTTAATCTCACCGAAATCAACCATAGGGCTTTTAATCCTCGTTGCATCACGAGTGTTTTGATATAAGAAACTTACTTCATTATGATGGATTGATACATATACGAACAGAAAGAAAATGTTGACTTTTCTTGATCAATTCACACAAAATCTGAAAATCTTGATGGTTTAGAAAGGTATAGATGATTGAGAGGATTAAAACAAACCCAAAAAGTACCTGGAATGATGCCCGGAAGATAGAAAATGACTGAGTCGCTAGAATTTAGTTTTTTGATCGATCGATCGATTCGATTATAGCAAAGATAAAATTGATGTTTTGGTGTTGGTAGGGTGTTAGTCGAGTGGTTTAGAGTGATTTGGAAAGGTTTAGTCGATGATTACGGGTATAATTACGGAAATGAAAATTTGATTTGAAATCACAAACTAAAACCGCGCTTAAACATGTTGTAAAACGCTATTTATTGAATGTTAAGGGTTCGATACCGGTTAGCAATAGATTTGGAAGGTTTAGATTGATTGAAACAGGTCAAAAACGTGTAAAATAGGGGTCGCCGGAGTTCGGGTCTCGCCGGAAAAAGGTGGCCGGCGTATGCGCCGGATTTGCAGGATTTGGGGAAGGTTTGGGTTAATAATTAATTTACACAAACTGCCCTTTATGTTTTGGAGTTTGATTAATCTTGGGTAAAAACTTTAATTTAAGTTTTATATGTTACAATTTTCATCCAAAGTTAGTTTAACGGTTATAATTACTAACTAACCTAACCAAGTTGAGACGCAACGTTTATATAAACAACGTTTTTATATTTTTAGTATGTTTATGACATTGAATGACTATTTAGACCATAATAATTCTTATATTTATAAAATCCCTTTATAAAGTAATATATATATATATATATATATATAGGGTGAGGATCATTACAGAACAAGGTTTTATCTCGAGAACAAAAAGAACAGATCTTAACCATTGATTTGTATTTTGTTTTTTTTTAATATATTTTAAGAAAAAAGGGTAACTATGTAAATTTCCATTTACATGATTTTTTATTCTTCCTAATTTCATTCCTCTTGATTAGGAAACTTCCATGACAAATTCAAATTAAATACAGCAGGTCAAATCAAATCAATTTTCTTATTAAACCACTATTAATTCACCTAAACCCATAAGGTCACATTTTATCATCAACTCCGAATCACGTACCCCTGCCATGTCTAATTTTGAAATTTTGATTTCAATTCAATCACTTATTAGAACTAATCTCATATCGATTTCATTGTGATAATCTCAACTCGATTTCATGGTTTTCGATTTCAAATTTTATTATAGTTCAATCCAAGAAACCATCTGTTTGAAAATAACTAATCTAGCCGGAATTCTTCATCGAGAGCGCTCATCATCGTTCGATTTTTTGCATTTTTTGTTATATATTCTATTTGACGCAAATTTGATGTTGAACCCAATATTAGCCTATACTTACCGAAAAGGATGACCAATTACCAGACTTGATATTAAAATTTGGGAAATATGGTTCGGAAACGAACGTTAACAACAATTTGAGAGCTAAAGTATCAATAAAATGTCAAACACTTAAATCATCAATGTGAATGATGATAACTTTAATATTTTCGTTATTTTAGTGGTTTAGAATTATTTATTCCCCGGATTACATCTGCATTATTCATGCATCCAGGTTGCCCATTTTTTATTTATTAATTTTTTTACTTGATAAACATTTATGTAAATCAGTTTTTTTGTCTTCAATTTTGGAGTGACTTTTCTTGAATTGATATACATGTATGTTAATGAATATTGTTTATCTAAATGGGTTAAACGGGTGAATTTTAAATAGGCTACAAATGACTCTAAAACAGTTCCATTTAATCATATTTTATATTACGAACACAAACAAGTTGAAAACACTATACCAAAACTTGACCCATATGCCCAATGAAATATAATTACTTCTACAACTATTTTACAGTAATGTTAACAAGTCATTTTTTCTTTAATTGAGGTTACCAGTTGTGCATAATGGATATACATATATGTAAAATAATATGAATCCGTAGTTCTTAGCTTATACTAGTATGGATGGATATTAGTTGCAAGGGTTGAAATTTGACCCATATTACAATAGTCTCGCTTATTATTCCTAATGCAAACTAGACCCATATAAACAAAACAGTCAAACTCGTCTAAGAATATGTATTTGCATGTATACCTTGAACATCAACGGTCACTTCACAACACATCAACCTTGTTAAATGAAATACTATACCTTTTGCAACTGGTTTACAGATATGTAAATCAGTATTTTTGTCTTGAATTGTGGTTAATAGTTATACATAATGGATATACATATATGTTAATGAGTACTGTAAGTATTAACATGACTTTGTAGCTCTTAAAATTTACATGTATGGACATGAGGTGTAAGGGTTGCAGTTTTCATACCCATAACTACTCATATGACCCATTTGATAAAATGATCAATATATGTGTACATCCATGTTAGCTACTACTATATTGCCCAACAAAATTTACTTAAATCTACCTTATTATAACTAACATATATCATGATCGTGATAAACAAGTTGAAAACTATTAGTGCCCATATACACAATTTTCAAAATCACTACTTATTACAATTTACATGTATGTATATCAGTAAGGATGAAACTTGTTATACCCAAACCCACCCATATAATCACTTTGCAAAATGTTATACCAAACCAAACATAAACAATTTATAGTTTGTTTCATGTATATCTTTGAACACCAATTGTCTCAACTTGGTTTAATAAAATACAATTATTTTTAATTGTTATACATTTATGTATGTATATTAGCCGATATGCTTTTCTACCACACATGTTTACACTTACCTGCAATTATATAAAAAAAAGATTTGCAATATGTATGTATTTAAGATTTTGATTCACTGTACGCAAATCAATAAATGATTTGCATTGTTTTGGTATTTTAGGATGTAAGTCAAAAGGATAATAACCGTTACCTAAAAATCAGGGATTTTAAAGTTTTAACATTAATTTATATTTTATTAAAAAACTAATGCTATTTTAAATTGACCAAATTACCCAAGAATTTACACATTATACCCTAAATAGATTTATTAAATTTACATAATGCCCATTTCCATCTAAACCATTAAACTCACAATCAATGGTCAAGAATTGTTCTTTTTGTTCTGAAAATAAACCTTGTTCTGTACGGATCCTAACCCTATATATATATATATATATATATATATATATATATATATATATATATATATATATATATATATATATATATATATATATATATAGGGGACATGTACTTTGTAAACCAATGCTTAAAGTATTAACCATTTAACCAATTTACAACCATTGATCTTGGAGATCAATGGTTAAGATTAAATGTTGCTTTTTAAGGTACATGAAGAATTCCTTTTAGAGTTTTTTAATGATAGAAACGGTAAACATGTCTTTTAACATTTTAAAGATTTTTACAGTATTTTATATGTACATTCCTAAATCACATTTCATTTCTCGCTCTTTCTTTCATTCTCTCTCCAACTTTCGTATTCTCTCTCTTAATTTTTATTTTTTTGTTTTATGTGTCTTAATTTCTCTTTTAGATTCGAGTTGTAATTATACAAATGTATAAAAATAATGGTACGTAAACTGGTTTTATAATATAAAAATGTGCAGAATTAAATAAAAGACACATGTGTTTTCAACATATTCTTAAGAGAGAAACAAATATTTAACATAAAAGACTCTATATGTTTGTATTTTGTTTCTTCCTTGTTCACAACATATGTATAAACTCATGTTACATATGTGTATATTAAAAAAGAAACCTAGTAAAAAGTGCACTTTACATATCCATGAATCATCGTCCTGAACCGTTTACATACCCAGTAAAAAGTGTAATTTTTAAACATATCCATGAAACACCGTTGTACCAAGATCTGGGTTTTGCATCGTCTTGAATTATTCAACTAACGTACACATATGTCATGCCATATAACACATGTGTTTTTAAAGGGCAAACAAGTGATAAGAAACTATGTATATATTTTATAGGTCATGCATAATAAATGGAGGGAAAATAAGCTGTCAAAATATTCTCATAGTACAAGTTTATAATTTTGTCTAGTAGGCAAGAAAGATGTATGATGTTTGGTACATTTACCAACACTTAAGGATAAGAATTTTTGTACCATAATTGTCATAGTACAGTACTGCAAGACCTACCATCTTTTGTATCATTGGGTAATAGATAAAAAAATATTTTTCTTGTTTTTTTGCATTTGACTAGTTGTACCAAGTGCATAATTTGTTGTACATTAAATGATATTCAAATACACACTTATAAATTAAAATAAACCAGTTGTAAATTTAACATAAATAATTGTGTAAAAATATAGAAATTTAACATTAAAAGACACATGTGTCGTGATTAAGAACACACATGTTTTCCACTGGCTAGAATTGTATAAATAGACATGTGCACAATCTACTATAAAAACCCGAGTAAAAGTCATTTACACATGTGTATATTAAAAAATGAACTTCGGTACAACTATTTATGCACATGGTATAACCACTTACAAGCAAAACTAAACTAACACATGTGTACAACCTTAGTTACGCATTTGTATATTCCAAAATCAGTTTAAGTATAACTTTTTATACATTTGGTTCAACAACATGGATGAAAAAGAAAATTTACATTTGTGTACGAACTCAGTTTACACATGTGTATAATCAAAAACAAATTTACTTACAACTTTTTGTGCACTTAGAACATCCACTCAAAACCAAATATAAATAATTGAGAGCTGAAGGAACACATTTATACAAAATCTATTTCTTTCTTATCTCATTCGAATACTTCATCCTTCCAACGAACTATTTCACCCAAACGTAAAAGAGAATACGACACTTTGTAAATTAACACAAACTAATGACCAAAAACCAAAATGTACAACGTACACAGCTTAATGTACAATTTCAGTTACAAAAAAATCAGATCTGGTTTCATATGATGGTGACGATGGTGCGTGTGGTTGTGAAAACGATGAAAGTGTCGATGGTGATGGTAATCAGATGAAAGAAGTAGATGAAAAAAAAACAAAGATGAATAATGGATTGGAAAAATGAACAAAGATGTATATATATGTGTGTGTGTGAAAAAATAGAGGGAATGAAGTTGGTTTAAATGAGAGAATGAAAAAAAATGGAGGGAATGCAACTTTTAGTGAAATTGTCTTCACTTGAAAGAAATAATTAAACACAATTGAGTGGCTAGGACTTTTTTTTAAAAACAAATGTGTATTTCTTTCAAGTGCAGTTGAAATAATTAAAAACAAATGTGTATTATGAATTAAATTTGGTTTGAGTTTGAATATGTAAATTAACTAACGTGAATTTGTGTTGAATTTGTGAAAGAGTAGTTAAGTTTTATAATTGTGTTTAATGTGTTTCAGAAATGTCAAATCCACATTATATTAAACTAATTAAATAACATTTTCATTTAAAATCATAAGGGTTATAGAAATATGAAATTACTTTCTTGCCTTTTAACAATATAATATCAAAGAAAATAATGATTGGCTAGGATTTGGTTTAATAGTTAACACTTTAAGACATGGTTTACATTTGAAATCAATCATATATATATATATATATATATATATATACATATTCTAATAATTGAGTAACTTATCCACATGTCACCATTTTAGCTACTCCACATACGAATTGGGAATTAGGGTTTTAAAATACGAATTTGAGAAGTTACACGAAATGTCATTGTGTTTTTCGTATTAAATATATTTTACAAGAATCCATTTTAGTATTTTTCTTTAAATACTATTTATACCAAATACTTATAAATATGTAACCTCATTATTTGTATATATGTATTAAAAGTTATATGTTTTTAAGCTTTAAAATATATTTAACTTAAAATATATTATTTAGGTTATTTAGAAAATATATTTAAGTGTTTAAAAATGTGTAAAATATAAAAGTTAAAGAAAAGCAGGTCATGGGACTCGAACCCATGACCATCTCGTCATCAACATCAACAAATTACCACCAGACTAGAAACACATTTTATTAATCATTTTGATTTTTAATTTTTTTTATCCTTTGTTAAACAACAATACCAATTTCAATATAAACCCTAGAATCAAGAAACCATCAAATTGATTCACCTATGTTAATCTCACCGAAATCAACCATAGGGCTTTTAATCCTCGTTGCATCACGAGTGTTTTGATATAAGAAACTTACTTCATTATGATGGATTGATACATATACGAACAGAAAGAAAATGTTGACTTTTCTTGATCAATTCACACAAAATCTGAAAATCTTGATGGTTTAGAAAGGTATAGATGATTGAGAGGATTAAAACAAACCCAAAAAGTACCTGGAATGATGCCCGGAAGATAGAAAATGACTGAGTCGCTAGAATTTAGTTTTTTGATCGATCGATCGATTCGATTATAGCAAAGATAAAATTGATGTTTTGGTGTTGGTAGGGTGTTAGTCGAGTGGTTTAGAGTGATTTGGAAAGGTTTAGTCGATGATTACGGGTATAATTACGGAAATGAAAATTTGATTTGAAATCACAAACTAAAACCGCGCTTAAACATGTTGTAAAACGCTATTTATTGAATGTTAAGGGTTCGATACCGGTTAGCAATAGATTTGGAAGGTTTAGATTGATTGAAACAGGTCAAAAACGTGTAAAATAGGGGTCGCCGGAGTTCGGGTCTCGCCGGAAAAAGGTGGCCGGCGTATGCGCCGGATTTGCAGGATTTGGGGAAGGTTTGGGTTAATAATTAATTTACACAAACTGCCCTTTATGTTTTGGAGTTTGATTAATCTTGGGTAAAAACTTTAATTTAAGTTTTATATGTTACAATTTTCATCCAAAGTTAGTTTAACGGTTATAATTACTAACTAACCTAACCAAGTTGAGACGCAACGTTTATATAAACAACGTTTTTATATTTTTAGTATGTTTATGACATTGAATGACTATTTAGACCATAATAATTCTTATATTTATAAAATCCCTTTATAAAGTAATATATATATATATATATATATATATATATATATATATATATATATATATATATATATATATATATATATATATATATATATATATATATATATATAGGGTGAGGATCATTACAGAACAATGTTTTATCTCGAGAACAAAAAGAACAGATCTTAACCATTGATTTGTATTTTGTTTTTTTTTAATATATTTTAAGAAAAAAGGGTAACTATGTAAATTTCCATTTACATGATTTTTTATTCTTCCTAATTTCATTCCTCTTGATTAGGAAACTTCCATGACAAATTCAAATTAAATACAGCAGGTCAAATCAAATCAATTTTCTTATTAAACCACTATTAATTCACCTAAACCCATAAGGTCACATTTTATCATCAACTCCGAATCACGTACCCCTGCCATGTCTAATTTTGAAATTTTGATTTCAATTCAATCACTTATTAGAACTAATCTCATATCGATTTCATTGTGATAATCTCAACTCGATTTCATGGTTTTCGATTTCAAATTTTATTATAGTTCAATCCAAGAAACCATCTGTTTGAAAATAACTAATCTAGCCGGAATTCTTCATCGAGAGCGCTCATCATCGTTCGATTTTTTGCATTTTTTGTTATATATTCTATTTGACGCAAATTTGATGTTGAACCCAATATTAGCCTATACTTACCGAAAAGGATGACCAATTACCAGACTTGATATTAAAATTTGGGAAATATGGTTCGGAAACGAACGTTAACAACAATTTGAGAGCTAAAGTATCAATAAAATGTCAAACACTTAAATCATCAATGTGAATGATGATAACTTTAATATTTTCGTTATTTTAGTGGTTTAGAATTATTTATTCCCCGGATTACATCTGCATTATTCATGCATCCAGGTTGCCCATTTTTTATTTATTAATTTTTTTACTTGATAAACATTTATGTAAATCAGTTTTTTTGTCTTCAATTTTGGAGTGACTTTTCTTGAATTGATATACATGTATGTTAATGAATATTGTTTATCTAAATGGGTTAAACGGGTGAATTTTAAATAGGCTACAAATGACTCTAAAACAGTTCCATTTAATCATATTTTATATTACGAACACAAACAAGTTGAAAACACTATACCAAAACTTGACCCATATGCCCAATGAAATATAATTACTTCTACAACTATTTTACAGTAATGTTAACAAGTCATTTTTTCTTTAATTGAGGTTACCAGTTGTGCATAATGGATATACATATATGTAAAATAATATGAATCCGTAGTTCTTAGCTTATACTAGTATGGATGGATATTAGTTGCAAGGGTTGAAATTTGACCCATATTACAATAGTCTCGCTTATTATTCCTAATGCAAACTAGACCCATATAAACAAAACAGTCAAACTCGTCTAAGAATATGTATTTGCATGTATACCTTGAACATCAACGGTCACTTCACAACACATCAACCTTGTTAAATGAAATACTATACCTTTTGCAACTGGTTTACAGATATGTAAATCAGTATTTTTGTCTTGAATTGTGGTTAATAGTTATACATAATGGATATACATATATGTTAATGAGTACTGTAAGTATTAACATGACTTTGTAGCTCTTAAAATTTACATGTATGGACATGAGGTGTAAGGGTTGCAGTTTTCATACCCATAACTACTCATATGACCCATTTGATAAAATGATCAATATATGTGTACATCCATGTTAGCTACTACTATATTGCCCAACAAAATTTACTTAAATCTACCTTATTATAACTAACATATATCATGATCGTGATAAACAAGTTGAAAACTATTAGTGCCCATATACACAATTTTCAAAATCACTACTTATTACAATTTACATGTATGTATATCAGTAAGGATGAAACTTGTTATACCCAAACCCACCCATATAATCACTTTGCAAAATGTTATACCAAACCAAACATAAACAATTTATAGTTTGTTTCATGTATATCTTTGAACACCAATTGTCTCAACTTGGTTTAATAAAATACAATTATTTTTAATTGTTATACATTTATGTATGTATATTAGCCGATATGCTTTTCTACCACACATGTTTACACTTACCTGCAATTATATAAAAAAAAGATTTGCAATATGTATGTATTTAAGATTTTGATTCACTGTACGCAAATCAATAAATGATTTGCATTGTTTTGGTATTTTAGGATGTAAGTCAAAAGGATAATAACCGTTACCTAAAAATCAGGGATTTTAAAGTTTTAACATTAATTTATATTTTATTAAAAAACTAATGCTATTTTAAATTGACCAAATTACCCAAGAATTTACACATTATACCCTAAATAGATTTATTAAATTTACATAATGCCCATTTCCATCTAAACCATTAAACTCACAATCAATGGTCAAGAATTGTTCTTTTTGTTCTGAAAATAAACCTTGTTCTGTACGGATCCTAACCCTATATATATATATATATATATATATATATATATATATATATATATATATATATATATATATATATATATATATATATATATATATATATATATATATATATATATAGGGGACATGTACTTTGTAAACCAATGCTTAAAGTATTAACCATTTAACCAATTTACAACCATTGATCTTGGAGATCAATGGTTAAGATTAAATGTTGCTTTTTAAGGTACATGAAGAATTCCTTTTAGAGTTTTTTAATGATAGAAACGGTAAACATGTCTTTTAACATTTTAAAGATTTTTACAGTATTTTATATGTACATTCCTAAAGCACATTTCATTTCTCGCTCTTTCTTTCATTCTCTCTCCAACTTTCGTATTCTCTCTCTTAATTTTTATTTTTTTGTTTTATGTGTCTTAATTTCTCTTTTAGATTCGAGTTGTAATTATACAAATGTATAAAAATAATGGTACGTAAACTGGTTTTATAATATAAAAATGTGCAGAATTAAATAAAAGACACATGTGTTTTCAACATATTCTTAAGAGAGAAACAAATATTTAACATAAAAGACTCTATATGTTTGTATTTTGTTTCTTCCTTGTTCACAACATATGTATAAACTCATGTTACATATGTGTATATTAAAAAAGAAACCTAGTAAAAAGTGCACTTTACATATCCATGAATCATCGTCCTGAACCGTTTACATACCCAGTAAAAAGTGTAATTTTTAAACATATCCATGAAACACCGTTGTACCAAGATCTGGGTTTTGCATCGTCTTGAATTATTCAACTAACGTACACATATGTCATGCCATATAACACATGTGTTTTTAAAGGGCAAACAAGTGATAAGAAACTATGTATATATTTTATAGGTCATGCATAATAAATGGAGGGAAAATAAGCTGTCAAAATATTCTCATAGTACAAGTTTATAATTTTGTCTAGTAGGCAAGAAAGATGTATGATGTTTGGTACATTTACCAACACTTAAGGATAAGAATTTTTGTACCATAATTGTCATAGTACAGTACTGCAAGACCTACCATCTTTTGTATCATTGGGTAATAGATAAAAAAATATTTTTCTTGTTTTTTTGCATTTGACTAGTTGTACCAAGTGCATAATTTGTTGTACATTAAATGATATTCAAATACACACTTATAAATTAAAATAAACCAGTTGTAAATTTAACATAAATAATTGTGTAAAAATATAGAAATTTAACATTAAAAGACACATGTGTCGTGATTAAGAACACACATGTTTTCCACTGGCTAGAATTGTATAAATAGACATGTGCACAATCTACTATAAAAACCCGAGTAAAAGTCATTTACACATGTGTATATTAAAAAATGAACTTCGGTACAACTATTTATGCACATGGTATAACCACTTACAAGCAAAACTAAACTAACACATGTGTACAACCTTAGTTACGCATTTGTATATTCCAAAATCAGTTTAAGTATAACTTTTTATACATTTGGTTCAACAACATGGATGAAAAAGAAAATTTACATTTGTGTACGAACTCAGTTTACACATGTGTATAATCAAAAACAAATTTACTTACAACTTTTTGTGCACTTAGAACATCCACTCAAAACCAAATATAAATAATTGAGAGCTGAAGGAACACATTTATACAAAATCTATTTCTTTCTTATCTCATTCGAATACTTCATCCTTCCAACGAACTATTTCACCCAAACGTAAAAGAGAATACGACACTTTGTAAATTAACACAAACTAATGACCAAAAACCAAAATGTACAACGTACACAGCTTAATGTACAATTTCAGTTACAAAAAAATCAGATCTGGTTTCATATGATGGTGACGATGGTGCGTGTGGTTGTGAAAACGATGAAAGTGTCGATGGTGATGGTAATCAGATGAAAGAAGTAGATGAAAAAAAAACAAAGATGAATAATGGATTGGAAAAATGAACAAAGATGTATATATATGTGTGTGTGTGAAAAAATAGAGGGAATGAAGTTGGTTTAAATGAGAGAATGAAAAAAAATGGAGGGAATGCAACTTTTAGTGAAATTGTCTTCACTTGAAAGAAATAATTAAACACAATTGAGTGGCTAGGACTTTTTTTTAAAAACAAATGTGTATTTCTTTCAAGTGCAGTTGAAATAATTAAAAACAAATGTGTATTATGAATTAAATTTGGTTTGAGTTTGAATATGTAAATTAACTAACGTGAATTTGTGTTGAATTTGTGAAAGAGTAGTTAAGTTTTATAATTGTGTTTAATGTGTTTCAGAAATGTCAAATCCACATTATATTAAACTAATTAAATAACATTTTCATTTAAAATCATAAGGGTTATAGAAATATGAAATTACTTTCTTGCCTTTTAACAATATAATATCAAAGAAAATAATGATTGGCTAGGATTTGGTTTAATAGTTAACACTTTAAGACATGGTTTACATTTGAAATCAATCATATATATATATATATATATATATATATATACATATTCTAATAATTGAGTAACTTATCCACATGTCACCATTTTAGCTACTCCACATACGATTTTGCTTACGTGTCATGTTCTAAATTAATTTGATGGAGAAATTTTAGACGGGTCATGGTATGCTCCATATTCGAAATAACCCGATATGTTTAAATAATAGATTTATCACCTATTATGATCTATCCTAACCCGATATGTTCAAATTAAAATTTCACAATTATCATTATTATCTCCTAACATGATATGTTTAAATAAAAAAATTAGCAATTATCATGAATTATCTTCTAACCCGATTATTTCAAATAAAAAATTTATCAACTATTATAAATCATATCCTTTATTTTAACATATGATTATTTATATGAATATATTTGTAAATATCCAAATTGATTTAATAAGGGATATGTTAAAAATAAATTTGATATCTAAATTTAATTAAAACCTATAAAACTAAAATCCATGTAGTACACGGGCACTAATCTAGTATATATATATATAAGTATGTATTTTTTAGATATAATTTATTATATCTTAGTAACAAATTGGTAATCATTGAAAAATGACTTGGTCGGTAAGATATTAAATACGGGATTAACGTAACGTTCAATCGAATTTATATATATCTTTAATATCAAATCGTTACCTTTCATGGAAAATGAATACGGATACATTAATAATAGAAACCTTCGGGTTCGAGTCGGGTGTTCGAATTCGGATTCGGGGCAGATGTCATACAGTTGGTGCAGTTTTTGTTCATTTGACCTGTTCATAGACTCCACAGGTTGAACAATCTCTATCTTCAAATTCAGTGTCTATCTGCTGAACAATGCCTATCTTCAAATTCAGC
Organism: Tagetes erecta; assembly: GCA_030867185.1. Lineage (NCBI taxonomy): Eukaryota > Viridiplantae > Streptophyta > Magnoliopsida > Asterales > Asteraceae > Tagetes > Tagetes erecta. The sequence goes on along the minus strand of CM061497.1, from coordinate 22,310,799 downwards.
CTTTTTATTAAGTTGTTTAGCAATTTTGTATCATATGTTGATCTGGTTTGTTCTTGCAACGTTGATGCTTACTTGCTATGATCGTCATTGATAGTTGTTTATGCATGATTTTTTAATTGTGAATTTAGGGTTTGTTTAATTTGCGCCATCTTAAGTGTGATTTAAGAGGTATCAAATTCCTAAACAAGCTAGCATAAATCAGGTATTAGTTGATATACTAGCATTATAATCATTTAATACTATGTTTACTGTGTTGTGCTGTTAGTTAGTTACATAGTTGTATAATGCTTGAAAATGCAACAATACATGGTTGTAAATAGTGTTGTTAAACAACTTTATAATGCTGAAAAGTTCAGTTGTGCAGGACTGTAACAATATGTAACTGTTATGCAGTCGTTAAGGCTAGAATTATAGCCATATAGGCCTACAATTACACACATTTACTACTAGGTGATATTGTAACATCGTATAACTCTTAAAATTTACTCTTTTATTTATTTAAATGACTTCTTACATGTTTTTTCGTACTGAGGAACTATATATGTAGACAATCAAAAGTATTCATTGGTTAGCTATTCACACACCTTACTCGTATTATTATCAAATCCATTCAGTTATGATAAATAAATTGTGTTACTATGCACGTTTAGTAAGTTAAACACACCTTCCTGCAATGCACTTGCCAATTTGATGATATGTTGCCAAAGAAGTTGCTGAATATGTTATTTTAAATTGCATATGTGGATTCCAGATTATTTAGCAGATCATTTGATGAGTGAAGTATCTATCACTCTGTTTGAACATTTAGTTATTGATAGCATCGCCCTTTTATAATTTTTCAAGATGTTTTATATTTGTCTCTTTTTTAGAACATCTCTTATGGAATTTGCTGTTGATTAAAATATGAGATGGATTATGCAAATTTGTTAACTCCTTGTGACCTTTGTACTCAAAAAGCTTGCTAAAGTGGTTTGAAGGATTAACAAATAGTATGGGGTAGCTTAAGGTATTTGTTTCAATTTCATGCTTTTCTATCAAAACCTGTTATTACATCTTAGATTTGGTCTATTTTTTTGCTTTTGGGCATACAGATATGCAGTTTACTAATGAAATATGTATGCCACATATTTTTAAGGTTAATTATCATACAGTAATTGTTTGACAAAGTATTCATGTTTTGGTATATTCAATAGGGGTGTGTTCGGTTCGGTTCGGTTCCTAGCTTTCACTGACACCGCAACCGACGTGGTCGGTTAATAGCATATGTACACCGATCTGTTTTTCTGTTTTCGGTGTTTGGGTTTTTCCGCGGTTTCGGTTCGATTCGGTTTTTTTATCTCTACTTATCAACCCTATAATATTTAAACCTTACAAGACTTATGCAAAATACAAATGTGTGACTACCAACAAGTGGAAATCCGGTAACAAAAGTTGATTCTTTGTAAAAATCAATCCGACAACGCGAAACAATAGTACATAAAAGTATCCAACATGAAACAAAAACAAATACTATGATAGACAAATAGTGGATTAGTAGGCCATACAAATATGATATGAAATACTAGTGAGCCATACATATTGGTGTCGGTTCGGGTTCGGTTTTTTTACATGTATACCCGACACCGAACCGGAAAATGTCGGGTTCGATTTTTTCGGTTCGGTTTTACTCAATGTTTCGTTTGGTTTGGATTTTTTCGGGTCAATTTCGACGGTTTTTTCGGTTCTGGTTCGGTTAATTCGGTTTTCTGCTCACCCCTAAATTGTTCAAGCTAAGTAGCTTCATTGATGTGTTACTTGGATATTCTATATCACTGGGGTTCATTCAGTTGTAGATTGTATGATCATTTTGAGATATCAGTTTTATAGATCATCTTGGCCAAACATCAGCAGAATCAAAACTGGTGGACCGAGATAGAATTAATAGGTCATTGTGGTTGCAAGAGGTATCACTGAGGTCTTTTAGGTCTTTGATTGACATGTTTATTTTCATTGTTTTGATTTATCATATTCTCTAACATCAGCAGAATCAAAATTGGTGGACCGAGATAGAATTAATAGGTCATTGTGGTTGCAAGAGGTATCACTGAGGTCTTTTAGGTCTTTGATTGACATGTTTATTTTCATTGTTTTGATTTATCATATTCTCTAACAAAGCCAATACATGTATGATGTATCTTTCTGTTTGTTCCTATTAATCATCTATACATCTCTAAAAATTTAAACTTTAGCTAAGTTATGACATCTGTCCCGAACCCGAACCCGAACCCGAATGCCTGACTCGAACCTGAAGTAATCTATCTTTTATTTTGATTGTAGTCATTTTCTGAAAATGTAACTTTCGTTATTATTGATATGAATAAATATGTCGGATTCTATATTATATCGTCTTTAATGAAATGACCGACTTAATAACTAAGTATACTATTTAATTACTAATTATAATATATAAAACTCCAAAAATATATAACTTGTAGTTGTAAAAGGGATTTTATAAATATTAGTAAAGATAATTTCTTTTAAGTTAAAGTTAATTACTTCTAAGTCTAAATATAACCTTTCAATGTAAAAAACAACGCAAATATATAAAAATGTCTTCTTTATAAAATGTACAAGTTAACGCGGTTAAGCTAGTTAGTTAAAGTAAGATTTAATTAACTTTGGGTGGAAAATGTCAATTTCTAAACCTATTTTAAAGTTTTAACTCCAAACTTATAACAATCCAGACTTCATGGACAAAGCTGTACATTTTTAAACCAACCCTTTTCCCCCATGTGACAACTCGTTTTTCTGGCAATCTCCGGCCAACAATTTCGGCAAAGTATTAAACCCGTTTTTAATCATTTTCAGCTCAATTAAATCATGGTAAAATAATCTTTTGACAATTTGGAGTCCGACTAAGCTTTTAAAATTGAATTTACAACACTATTAAGTTCGATTCTTCCAAATTTAAAGTTCTCGACGGTTTTATTAAACCCATTAAGTCAATTGGCGGATTAACGAGTCATTAATCGAATCATGTGAACCAAAACGGCACAGTAGTGAATTCGAGTTTAACCATGCCTTCAATTCCAAATTAATTGTTGTTAATACCTTTAATTGATTCAAGTTTTATCACAACGCAAACTGAACCCACTCATACCATTTCCTCTTAAATTGTAATCTGTTTTCTTGGGCAAAATACTCCTTTGTCATGAATATTGCCCTCTGAATAATGAATTGCACAATAATCGCCTGAATAATCAATTCCCGAATTCTAGGGTTCTTTGTTTGATCATTAAGTGGGTAATCATCAATTCGTGATTTGTCACTGAAATTGTGTTGGGGCTTTTGCTTTACGCATTATCAAGAGTAAATCTGCAAGTGGAATCGAGTTTTAACGGCCTCTAAATACCAGTTTAATTATCAACCCGTCGTTTCTTTGTTCTTCATCTCATCAACCCAATTCGTGCGAAATAAAGTAAGTTCTTTATTATAAAATGTGTGTGATCATGTCCTGATCAAAAGCCCTAAGTTGCATTGTTGTATTGCTATCAAAATATGGATCAATTTGATGAATTTGTCTTCTAGGGTTTATGTGAAATTGGGGTAGTTTCTTGTTTTAAGTTAAATTCATTTTATTTTCATTTCTAAACAGATTGTCAAGGTAGGGCGTTTGGTTAAGAATTACCTACTTGAACAAAGTGACCAGGGTTCGAACCTGGTCACTAGCATATTTTTTAAATCATGTTTTCCTCACTTATTTGATTTATACAAACTCTAATACTAATACCCATGTAGGGAAAATGTCATAGAAACATAATCAACTTTCGATTTTGTTCCAATTAAGTCACTCAAACTTTATTTTGTTTCAATTAGGTAACTTATCTTTAAGTTTTGTTCCAATTAAGTCATTTAAACTTTGTTTTGTTTCAATTTCGTAAGTTATCTTTACATCTTGTTTCAATTAAGTAACTGACTTTAGAAATATATTTTAATCATAAATAATTAACTTGTATAACATGTAAAAGTTGATTTTTAACACACATATTATAATTAAAAAACATTTTTTTGCCATTTTTTCAAATTTTTTGGAATTAGTATAAATTTTCATTTATTATAAATGTTTCATAATTTAAAAGTATTAATATTTACATATATAGGATGGAGACATTAAAGTAAATTTAAGTTATCTAATTAAAACAAAAGTTTGAGTAACTTAATTGAAACAAAATTTATTGATAAGTTATTTAATTGAAGAAAACAAAGTTTGAATAACTTAATTGAAACAAAACTTAAAGATAAGTTACTTAATTGGAACAAAATAAAGTTTGAGTGACTTAACTGGAACAAAATCAAAACTTGGTTATGTTTCTATAAAGTTACCCATATATATATATATATATATATATATATATTATGTAAATTGTCAAAAATAAACTTACTAAATTATATGAAACTATATTCTAGTATAAATCAAAGTTTGTAAATTTAAACCTTACAAAATAATTTAAAAAAATCCTTTAAAAAATACTATAAAAATGTATTTTAAATATTTCCCAAATAAACATACAACTTTTATAAATAATAGTTTATAAACATGAGACTTTTATATGGACTTATTATACTTTAAATAAAAATTATGGTCCATGTTTTAAAGTATTTGTAGAGTATATAAGATATTTTAACATTATAAAGTTTGTTGTTAAAGATATATTATTTGAGTTTCTATCGTCTATCAAAAATATTATTATTATTATTATTATTATTATTATTATTATTATTATTATTATTATTATTATTATTATTATTATTATTATTATTATTATTATTATTATTACTATCCTTCCATCATTATGGTTAAATAAATTTTATATATTAAAATCGTTTAACTAGAAACCCCCAAATCCTAATTTGAACCCTAGAATTTCAAATTACCTGGGTTTTCTATTGTTCATATTCTAGTTTTCTATATTATATGTTTGCTAAGTTAGGATTGTCATTTACTTATGTGATACTAGTATTTGGGCAATCCTCGGTTCTATCTAGTTATTGCTATTATTTTTGTGCTCGTGTTTCGAAGTTAGTAAATTCACTCCTCTTTTTACTTTTATATTTTGAAGCTGAAGTATGTTTTCAAATACTATACAATGTTTTCAGTTTCCAATTTGCTTTCTAAAAGAGATCATAAAATGTGTTAGTCTTGACTCGCGACATGATGCAATCTTATGTGGTAGTTTAAAGCAGTGTTGTAAAAATCGGTCTAGGCGGTCGATTAATCGGTGATTAATCGGTAATCGGTGAATTACCTTGTCGATTTCTTAAAATCGGTCAATTAATCGGTAGGCGGTCTAGGCGGTGCTAGGCGGTCCTAATCGTAGTAATCGGTCAACTAAAGTCAAAGCTTTTTAATGGGTTTTAAACCTTCAGTTTATCGACCCGATCCATAACCCATGGGTTATAGTCCTTAAATACATAACCTTAGGTGTTAATTTCACTTTTCACGATTAAAACTTAGAATTTTGATGTATTTTAAAGTATTACGTTCGCAATAGTGTGTATAAAACTGAAATTTACATATAAAAATTCAAAATCCATGAACGTGGAAGTATTATATTCATATCAGTGTGTGTATATATGTATAAAAATAAAATTTACATATAAAAACACTAAACCGATTAATTACGATTAATCCCGATTAATCCCGATTCCTAGCTCCAAGGTACCTCACCGCCCGACTACCGCCTAGCGAGTTCTACAACACTGGTTTAAAGTAGTCTATTGCTTTGTAATTTCCACCGGTACAATGTTAGCGCTAATGGTCTGACAAACCCACCTGCACTTTACAACAACGATAGTTGATTTAAACCCGACGTTTATATGTTTGATTCTATACAATGGTTACTAGTTGCTATACGATGATGCTTGTTGCTATGCTACTATGTCCCTTCGATGCTAAAACAATTTTTGATAACTTACACATCGAGACGGTTAAATGACAGTTATCATTAATTGTAACATGAGTGGTTCCTCATGACTTGTTGCTAAAGGTTACCCTGCGGGGTCTATGGTTGTTGTTTCAATGTGTTTCAGTGGTCATAGTTGAGTAATATGATGAAATTGCTATACACATAAGCTTGCGCAACATATTATAATGATCTCAGATTTCCATACTATTATTTATAAATTGTGATTTTACTCACTAGCTTTCAATAGATAACTTTATTTTCATATATTTCAGGTGGTGCTTGATATTGTTTTGCTGGTTTTGCCAAGACATAGGATTGCCTTGAACCTAGTTAAATTAAATAAGACTATTGCATTTACTGTTTCAGGTTTACTACTTTTTGTCGTTTCCATTTAAGACACTTGTTCAAAACTTATTAATCATTATTAGTCTTAATAAATAATTAGCATGTGCTTTGTTTACTATTGATATATAATTTCTATAACAACTTGGTGTTTCCGCTACCGGGTGGGGTGTCACATAAATAATAGTATACCAACTGAAATGTGGCCTTTGTGTCATTTTTTGTAGATATGAAATTTATATCAAGGGATCAAATGTTAGTGAGTGAAGAATACGTTCTTCTTTGTGATTTCATCACTTTTGTAGTGTTGATGCATTAAACTTAGAGTTCATTGGGAGAAATAATCACAAATATGGATTTTGAATTCATTTTCACTTGATTTGTCTTCATTTTCACTCAACCATTGGTATGATTAGTTGATTACTATTCATGTCAAGTAGGTTTTATAGATTTTTTCATATGATCTTTCTCTTTCTGTTTATTATACTCATTTCAAGTTGGTAGTTATTGTTATACCACACTTTGGCTATTTGCTAGTCTTTTTGTTCCTTATTTAATCTATTTATATTTTCCTGTTTTTAGCATATTTGTGACATTTGATGGGAGAATTTGGTTAAAAAAAGCCAGAAGATGTCAGCAACTGCAACTTTGTAAACTAAGGAAATGATGGACGAGTAAATGGTGCAACTATGTTCTTGCTCATTTTGAGTCTCAACAATGCACGAGTAAACATAGCAATTTGTGTTGATTACTTTCACGGACTTGTCTAATTTGGCCCAGATAACTTAATATTTGTTTACTTTCATGCCCATTAATTGTTTGTTGTTTTTCTTTACTAGCAATTTTATATGGACCTATGGTATTGTATCTGATGATGTTTCCAGCCAAGGTTCAGAAGGAGATCATGAATGATCAATCGGATGACTTACTACCAATGCCTCTCTAAGTAGAATTGGCTTTTTTTAAGCGACATATATAGATCTTTTTCTGCTTTTAAATAAAATTAGCTCTTGTGGATGTTTTTAGTTTTGATGGGTCAATGGGAATAAAAGATATATTGTTTTCTTTCTTGATTTTATGTAGTTAATATTGTTTGAGTATTAAAACTCCCGAATATGCCTTTTTATGGCATTAATAACAATCGGGATTCAGATAGTTTAAAGTTATAAGAAAGAAGAAAATCTTAAATGAGAATATGATTTGCAATTTAGTAAACTGTTTTTTTGTTTATAACTTTCTATTGATATTTGCCTAAAAATATATATCATATCATGCCTCAACTCGTGATGGTGTTGATTGTCACTTAGAAACTTTGGATCATAAGAACTCATTACAACACGCGGGTGTTTGTTGTTATTTAACTGAGATATGCAAGGCCTTGATATATAAAGACAACATTGATGCTTCGAATAACAAAGCTAACAAAAGTACTATACAACATATAACGTGAGGATAGTAACTAAAGAAAATGAGCACCCTTTTGAAAAGTATCGGTGCCGCATCGCACGGGTTTATTACTAGTATATATACAGGGACACTCAATTGAGAACCCAAATGTACTTAAGAACAAAAAGCTCACATTATAAACAGTCATATAATTTCTAGATTTTTTATTATTTTTTTCTTTTAAATCTAATCAAGGGTAAAAATGTAATTAAGATATTACTAATTCATGAATGATGGGCTTATAACCGTTCCTGATTTTTTTAAACCATTATTTGTAACCATTTTTAAATTATTCTGAATTCAACTCAAATACTTATCTTTTTAATCGATATTTTGAAACCCAAATTATTCACTATTTCAACATATATTATATAATTTCAGTGGCTAAATTTTAGTTATGGATCATCATACCCACAACGATCATCATCTAAGAACAATTTTATAGAGTAAAGCAGCAATGTCAATGATCAACAAGTCAATGATTTTATGTCTTTTGAGGCCGGAGACATTGTATTCAACACTTACACCGGTTTATTAGTGGGGGTCTCAATGATTTCATTTTTTAACTTACGAAGTGATTGTTCGGATTTATTTTTACGCGATCGTGCATGAAATGTATGCGATTGATGTACTATGGAACTAGATGCGAACTAAAGTGGAACTTCAAACAAAAAAACATGATGAACAGAGATGGTGCTTACGGTCACACACTTTAATCACAAGAAGTGGACAAAGAAACTAACATAGAGACACATATGGAAGATGAACTTGTGTATTGTGATTTTTTGAAAGTTGATTTTTTGAAAGTTGGTTTTTCATCAAATTTGTTTTTGGTGTGATTACATAGGTAAATGTTGTGGTTTCTATGAAAATTTTTGAAGTTGTCAAAAGTTGATTTTTTGATCAAATTTGTTTCTAGTGTGATTATATAGGTAAATGTAGTGGATTTATGTGAAAATTTTTGATTATTTCAAAAGTTGGTTTTTTGATGAAAGTTAGGTTTGATTTGATTAAATATAGGTAAAATGTTGTGGTTTTATGTGATAATTTATTGAGTTTTTGAAAATTGATTTTTTGATCAAATTTGTTTTTGGTGTCATTTTTGTTACTCACCTTGAATCACAAGCACGACACAAATAGAAAACAACATAGATAGAACCGATGAATGTCCAAATACTAGAATTACCTAAGTGCGTAAACAAGCCTACCTTAGCAAAACGTATAGTATAGAAAACTAGAATATAAATTTAAGAATCTAATGTAATTTGAAATTCTAGGGTTTCGATTGGGATTTGGGGTTTTTTTGGTACATGATTAGAAATATATTGATTGTGTTGATAAGTTTTGGTCATCACACTTGAAGTTTTCAGAGAAAGATGTGCAAACAAAAGATGTGCGGATAATACTTGGATGGATATGCGAACAATTAGTTACTTAGTGATGTGCGGACCGACTGTCATCCTCACATCAACTTAAGTTTTTGTTCTGTTTTGTTTATGTTATAATTGTAAAACACGCGTATGGTCGTGAGTAGTATAAATATGTGTTCTCATGTATGTTTTAGTGACTTTTTGCAGATTTACACCTTTTGTACACACATATTCTCTCGATCAATACAACTTGCATTTATACATAATTCTTGTGTTGAATTGTTTGTTCGTGGATTATACTTGTGATTGTAATCATGATTGTTGGATAGATATTAACAGATTAACAAGCTATAGACATGATCAACTTTAGTGGCTTTGTAAACTCTGAAGATAATCCAATCAATGAATACTCAAACTTCTTTGTTGAGGAAGTGAAAGAGAAAGCATAATTAAGAAACAAAGGTCAACTCAAAATGATTTATAATGACCAAAAAGGTGATGTATGTGAAGGGTTTGGGTTTGATAATCCACATTTTAAAAGATACTTGAAACAACAAGAATCAAAGAAATCTCAAATTAAGTTCAAATCTGTCTCTGATCTGACAACAGGTCATGATCCTGAAAATTTCGCTGCTCAATCTGAACTTAAGAAGAAAAACAAAAAGAAACACAAGAAGAAAAATAAAGTAAACATAAAAGTTTCAGTTGTTTCGGATTCTAACAAAGTTGATTATGTTGGTCAAAGTTCTTCAAATGTTAATCTCAAAGTTAAACAAGTGTTCAAACCAAAAACCATTTTACAACCACCTTAAGAACAAAAGCAATCACAAAGTTTGAAAACTGAATTTTATGAAAAGAACACAAAACTTTGGTGTGAAAAGTGCAAAATGACAAATCATAATACCAAAGAGTGTTATTTTTCAAAGTACTGTCAACTTTGTGATATGACAAGTCACTCCATTGATGAATGTTACTTCAATAAGTGGTGTGAGATTTGTGGTAGAGTTAATCACAACACTGATGAGTGTTACTACTAAGAGAGATCCAAATCTCACAAGAAGGTGATATCTAAGAAATCAGTGTCATCTGAAAATGATGATGGTTTCTATGGTACATGGACTCCAAGGACATTAGAATGAGTGGTTCATCACAAATTCCTAATAAACAATTTGTGAAATCTAAAATGAACATGATTTCTAGAATTGCATCTCATCCTCACTCAAAGGACATTGTTAAAAGAAATTTGATCAAACAATTTCTTGATGAACCTGGTCATTCTCATGTTTTTCCTTCGCATGTCGTGTCATAACAAATGAAGTCAACATATGATTCAGCAAAACAACTTTCAAAACCTTATGTTCACAAAACTAAATCTAATGAGCTTCTAAGAGAATTGAACGATAGGTTTGAAGTGTTAATGAATCAATATGCTAAACTCAAATCTGATATGTTGATTACATTTGGTTTGCAATGTGCATAACAAACTATTTTAGATGAATTTGGAAAACCCAAAACCACTATGGTTTGGGTTGATCATTCTAACTGATTTTCTTGATCGTGCATGCATATCCACCTAGAGCTACAGATAGTTTACGGATTGTGGATAGTGGTTACTCAAGACACATGATGTTGGGTCCTCTTGAAGATAATGCATACCAAAACTTTAAGTTGCTCTCTATACTCGCCACATGAAGATTTAAGCTGATATGTCAGATTTGTAAAGTGTCATCTTAGGGGGAGTACTGTTGGGGTTATTTGAAGATGTCACTTTCCAAATATAAGCGAGTGAAGATATCGAGCATCAGCACGAGCAAGCACGGGTGAAGACGTTCATAATTTGTATTTGTCTTAGAATATTTGTGTAATCGTTTTGTGCTTAATTGCATGTTTTTAGTTACTTTGTAAGGTGAATGGTATGGACTATAAATACCATCACCTAGGTCATTTGTTGAGAGAGTTGCCTATTCTTGTTAGTCATATTCTCTTGTAACATCTATTGATCTAATACAATTCTCAGTCTCAGCTTCAAATGCACTCTCAGTCTCAGCGACTTTCTCAATCTCGGCCACAGCTACAGATTGAATCGGCTCAATCTGCACTGGTTCAACAATTTTCGCCCTTTTCGAACTTTCTTCATCACCAAATATCTCCGGTATAGCATCTATTTTCCTCTTTCCCTCAGCTTTGTCCATCTTGACAGTTTCAGCAGCAGCTTCATCGGGAATGATAATTGGTGATTCAACCAAAATTCCAACATTTGTAGTACCTCTAGCTCTTGTCAGATAAACTTTTGGAACTTTAGATTCACTTACTTCAATAATTTCTTCAGAAAAATCTTTATCTGAAGACGAGCCAGCCTTCTTTGGTCTCATTTCTTCCAATTCTTTTTCCAACATCTCTTTCTCTGCCTCCAAAGTATTACACTCAGCTTGTAATTCTTTGTGATCAAATTTAAGATTTTCATGCTCATCCTTAAGTTTTTCATAGTCTCCTTTCAACTTCACATGTTCATCAACCAGCTTCACATGATCTTCATCCAACTTTTTGAAAGTTTTCAGATTCTGATTGTGAATTTCCCAATAATCATCCAATCTTTTCCTTTTTCGTTCATTAGACGCCTTCAACAAATCATTTGCTTTAAACAGATCTTCCACAATCTCTTCTAATTCAGCAATGCGTTTCTCTTTCTCTTCATAGATCTCATCAACACCTGGCACAACGTTTGGTGAAGACTCCAAACCTTGTCCAATGTTTTCAGCAGTTTGTGGTAATGCGGTGGGAATATCATCAGTAATAGAATCAGTAATGCCAGCATCCACTTCATCTATCTGTGCAATAGATTCAGCTTCGGCCATTACTGTCTGGGCAATCTCTAAAACATTAACCTCTTCAGGCTTTTCTACTGTTTTCTTCTTCTTTCGAACATACTGTACAGAAACATCTCTTGGAATCTCCATAACAGCTTCTTCAACCACAGAAGCAACCTCAGCAGGTTCTTCTATTTCTACATTCTCAATTCCTTCTGCCTCAGTCTCCATTGGCTCAGCCTCTTCTGAATTAGATTCAGATTCAGCTTCATCACCACCATCATCATTACCATCATCTTCTTCATCTTCTGGATGACGAGCAAAGTACTCGTCATCATCCAATAGATTGTCTGGCACCTCATCCACAAGGTCCAGTGGATTCACAATCTCACCATGAGATATATGATAGTATACACCTTCTATATCTTCTTCATTGTTGACTATATCTCGCATATAGTCAAACAATTCAACATCAGGCACATTCCCGATACTCATCTTTCGGTAAGAGAGATCGTTCATGTCCTCAGTATACAACATGCCTCCAGCATAACCTTCACTTCTGATAATGGGATAGGCAATGTTTATCATCAGTTGCAGAAACCTTGGATACATAAGAAATTTGAACCTCTTGCCCTTCACCAAGTTAAACACAAACCCATTCATTATCCACCTTGACATGTTGAAAGGTTTGTTTTCTGCAATCGCCACAATTGGTGATGCAATGTCTGAAGGAAAGTTGTCAAACCCTGCACTCCTTCTAGACATGCATTGTTGCACTACATAGCACAGCAACTTGTACTTCCTTCCCAACTTAGCTCTGTAAAACTGTGACTTTGGGAACACAGGTGGATGTCCCATGTTCACAAAACAAGCTTTACACTCCTCCATGGTTAGTTCATCCATCGTTCCAACCTCATCCTCATCTATCCTCAGAGCTTGCCTAATAGCTTCTTCAGTAACATTTAGTACCCAATCCCTAGTGATATGTCCTCTAACCATAACAACTCCATTCTCATCTCTCACAACCTCAGCTGATCTCCAGAAGCTCTTGATCAGCCTTGCATATATGACCGGTTTGGCACATATAGCATAAACATACTTAGTCCTCTTAATGAACTTCATCATATCTCTATAACCTTCTGTCTCAGGAAGTGATTCATCTAAGCATGCTACCAAATTGTGCTTAGGTTCAAACTTGAGATTTTCCATCTGTTAAAAACACAAACAAACACAAAACAAGGCATATGTGTTAGAATCTTCATTAAACCATATCAAATTTTAATAAATGTTTAACTAAAAGTTAGAAAGCAAAAATATTAATATAATCAGTTTTAAATCCTAAATTGTTCTAATAACCTGATTTTCATCATTTTAATCAAACAACATTGGATTTTAAGGATTATACTTCATGTTTGAACTTTTAACAGTTAATCACTTAGGCAAAATTTTGACAAATTTATGATGAAAAGGTTCAACATGTTTTGGTTCAGTTTTAACAAGTTTAATCACCTTTAAAACAGATATTTCATTGTTTTTTATGATTAACTTTTAAAAGCTTCAAAGTTCAACAATGGCGATTTATATTAGTTAAGAACATTTCACTTGATTCAGTTGATTTTAAGGTGTTTTAGTGCAAATGAATGATTGAATGATGATAATCGAGTGTTTTTACACCTAAATCAACATTCGATTTTGGTTTTAACACACAAAAACGAAGTGTCGATTCAAAGTCCAAAACACTGTTCATCATCGTTTTTCCTTTTAACAGTTGATTTGCAGGTCGATTTAGGTCAAAAACACTTAATCTCTACCTTAATCAATCTATTTATCTTGTTATAGGGCAACAGATTGACTATGATAACAATGGCGATTTGAAGTTCAGAGTGTTTGGGTGAAAGTGAATGTGTGTGAAATGATAAGTGTTTGTGAAGAGGCGGTATTTGTATCGTCAAAAATTTTAGGTCAAACTTTAAGTGCCGGGTCAACAAAAGCAAAATAGGCCCAATAACCTTGCCGGGTCAAGTACTGTAGTGACGGGTCATGTACTGTAGTTACGGGTCAAGTACATAAAACAAGTCACCAACATGTGAAATTCACTTGACGGGTCAAGCACTGTAGATACGGGTAAGTCACTGTAGTGACGGGTAAAGGTTTAAGGAACAACTACACCTGATGGATTTTATTCATCACCCGGCAGAATAGTTGTTATCAAAACATCACCCGGCAACTTTTCTTCATCACCCGGCAACACAGTTGCTTTCCTTCTCCATCCGGCTTGCTTTCTTCTTTACACGGCAACCTTTGACAACCTTCTTCACACGGCAACAGTTGTCTTCACATGGCAACCTTCTTCACACGGCATGCATTTGTTCATTACACGGCAACATAGTCAACTTCTACATCATCCGGCATGCTTTCTTCTTCATTACCCGGCAACATAGTGTTATACCTTTACACGGCAATAAGACTTCTCTTTCACCCGGCTGTATAGTACACACTTGTCACCCGGCAAGAAATCTATGACCTTCACCCGGCTGTATTTGACATGATCATTGCCCGGCTGTACAGTGGTCATAATATCTTCACCTTTTTCCTTAATCACCCGGCAAGTATCAGACTTACAACTTTACCCGGCTGAACAGTTCTTTGCCCGGCTGCACAGTTGTACCTGATATCTTTACCCGGCAATAACACTTAAGCAATTTCTTCAATTTTCCTCGTCTGTTGACTTTTTCAACGATCATTTATTGCACCTGCAACATTCTCCGACATATTAATTTGACAAGATATCCTTAAAAGAATGTTTGTCATATTAATTATCAAGCAACATTAAACATTGCAACAAATTAATTTTTCAATTAAAATTCAATTTCCTTTTTCGCACAACCAATTTTTTTATATCCCGAAGCAATTTCTTAAAAACAAATTACAGGACCTTGGGTTTGTTTTTCACACATCCAATACTCTTGCTTTTCATACCCACATAATCTTGTTCATCCATAAACACACTTATTCAAAAACAATATTTTTGGATTTTTGTAGATATTTTTCTTCACTTTTATTCTCCCCCTAAACTTGAAATTTCGTGAAATTTTTAAGTTTAACAAGGATGTTGATGAGTCAATAATGATTCCAAATGCCTGCACACATAACACACACATTAAAGTAAAGACATATGCAATGCAATGAATCAAAATATCGCAGTGAGATCATACCACACATTATCTGAACATGTTTTGCAAGTTTTGAATAGACATTTGACTTATGCTTGATTGAGTGATGATATGAAAACATACCAATTAGCTCGAGTTGACACACTTACTTTTTCAGTATCATGATGATATTTAAGGTTCGATTAGAATGACTTATGTGACCCACATGTATACATATGTCAATATATTTCCTTATCAAACACTACTTGAATGCATATTGCACAAAACCTGGTCACTTAGATCTAGATCCTAGCTCGCTCCCTCCCGAACTATCAATTGGTATCAGAGCTGTTGGGTGATCTTTGATTGTTGTTGTTATTGATGGAATTTTAGCTACCATTAGCTTTGATTCATGTTTGTGTAAAGAACTGCAAAGTTTGAGATCAATTGGTGAAGATTTGACTGAGTTTTTGAAGAAATTATACATGTTCGTCATATTCACTGCTCAAAATTGAGATCCGAAATTTTGTTGATGTTTTGAGAAATTGATGATTGAGATATGTTAGAAATCATAATCCTAAGCCTCGTTCATGATCAAACCATTCAGATTTGTTGATTTCAATCCATATTTTGTCATTTTTGTCAAAACCCACTTATTGTGTTCTTCATCAAAAATTCAGATCTGAGTGAGATTTAGCTTGATTCAAGGTGTAATTCTTTGAAGGATTGTTAGAAACATCATTCCTTAGCTAATACGAGTATTGAATTGAACAAAAACAACAAAAATTGAAGAATTGATCTAGTGTTCATCACAATTTTGACTTTGAAAAGTCAATCTGATATGAAGATTTGAAGAAGTTGTCAGCCGGGTGATACACTATTCAGCCGTGTAAAGAAGAAAAAAAATTCACTATTCAGCCGGGTGAAGTAGAAGAAATCACTGTTCAGCCGGGTGAAAAAGGAAGAAAAACACTGTTCAGCCGGGTGAAGGACTGTTCAGCTGGGTGAAGCACTGTTCAGCCGGGTAAAGTACTGTTCAGCCGGGTGAAGTACTGTTCAGCCGGGTGAAGAAGAAAATTCATTGTTCAGCCGGGTGAAAACACTGTTCAACCGGGTGAAGCACTATTTAGCCGGGTAAAGCACTGTTTAGCCGTCCCAAGTTGTTGACACGTCCAAATAGTTACCCGTCCCAAGGTTGACCCGTATCTACAGTAAAAAAAAAAAAAAAAAAGTCTGGAAAATCGAAAAATTCATTTTTCCAAAATTTCATATTAGTCATTTTTAGCCACCATGACTTCCCAGAAAAAGTATCAAAATGACTTTGAAAATTCAGAAAAAATGTCAAGGCATGTTTACCGTGGTCCGAGAAGAAAATAAAAGAGAAGATATCAATGAATTTATTACAGAATTCAATCACATGTTTGAAACAACTTATCTTCAAGTTGCCAAAGACTGTGATCAAAAGAAGAGAGACTTTCATGAACACACAAAACTTGTTCTTGTGAGTCAAGCAGATTCTCATGAAAATCATGATGAAGAAGAAGAATATGATTGGAGTGAAAACAATGATGTTGTTTCCATTCAAGAGATTGAAAAGAAAGATAAAGAAATCAGCAACTTGTCAGAAACCATTGCAAAGCAAGATGAGACAATTGCTCAACTGAATTCAGAAATAAAGAGATTGATGTCAGAAACAGAAAACGAGAAAGATGTTCAGAGTTCTTATGTTGAAATGCCAATTGAAGTCAGAGTAAAGATGTGCACCAAAGAATGTTTTCAACAAGTTGAACACTACAGAATATACTCTTTCAAGATTTGTGATAAACTAAAGAAAGAAGAAACCATGCACAAGAATCTGAAAGAACAGCACGAAAAATCTGATCAAAGAATCATATCTCTTGAAGTTTCACTCAAGCAAAAAGAAAAAGAAGCAATGAACATCAGAAACGAAGCTGCAAAATCAAATGAACACTCTTCCAGTGTGATCAAAGATTTGGAAGAAGAGATTCTAAAGTTGAAGAAGTTGTCTGAGATGTTCAATTCAGAGAACAACACTCTGAAAAACAAATTGCAAGAAGAACAAGAGAAGCATGCAAGTCTACAAAAAGATCACCAATTATGTGAAGATAGACTCAAATCTCTTACACAGAATGTTGATTCAATGCTTGCCGAAAAGCATAATCTGAATGTTCAACTCATGGAGCTCACTGATAAACTCAATAGATCACAATCTGATCTTGTGTTTATCAAAGAAGAAGTCGAAAAAGAAAAGTCTGTTGTAAAGAAAGATGAGAGATTAGTGCCAACCGGAATTGTTGGATCACTATCTTCTCAAGAAGAAGAAGAAAAGACACAAGAGTTTCAGTCAAAGAAGAAGAAGAAGGTTAGAAGAAAGAAGAGCAAAGCCAAGAAGAACAAGACAAAGGGCGCTTCATCTGATTCTACACCACAGACTCCTTCTACTTCAAAGTCTCAAGATTCCGAATCCCCGAGTGATTCAAACAGTGACGTATACTGTTTAATCTGTGACTCTGAAACTCATCATATCTCAGATTGTATTTACAGTCAAGGTGTCTTTCCTTTTGGGTCAAAAGGTGACAAGTTCAAGACTCCAGTTCCTTCAAGAAAGATTCAACAAGATTCAGAGGTCAAAGCTTCTCAGAAACAACAATCTTCAACAGCAAAGACTTCTCAGAAGAAAGGAAAGAAGTCTCCCTTCAAGGATCATCAGAAGTACTGCGAGATTTGTGAGATGTACAATCACAAGACGGCAGAGTGCTACTACAACAAGTACTGCACCAACTGTCAGATGTACAACCACGACACAATGGGATGCTACTACAACAAGTATTGCTCTATTTGTGACATGGTAAATCACAACACATCCGAGTGCTACTACAAGCCGAGAAGGTCAGTCCAAAGAAGTTCATCATGTGCATACCCTTCCAGGTATTTTTCTAACTTTAAAAGATCTAATCATAGACATTCGTTTGATGAAAATCAACATGTCAATGATTCATGGACACCAAAGTTTGTCAAGAACAAAAAGAGAAATCACGATTTAAATGATAAAATGATTCCAATAGTGAATCAATCTTTGAATAAGAAATATAGTCAACAAAATCTGTTTTTAAAAGAAAATCATAATCTGTTTGAAAATGACTATAATTTCTCTTTTGACAAACAATCCATGAAAGAAGATGAAGGTACAAATTACATTGTATCATCAGAACCACCACCTGAAGGTATTCCTTGCACTTATGAGAATATCACTTATGTTGATGATTTTGGACGACCTAAAACCGAAATGGTTTGGGTCATTACCTCTAACTAATTTGTTAGTGTGTTAGGGACAGTTATGGAGGCCGGTCAAATAAAGAAAAGAAGACCGTGGCTGATCCCTTATCATGACAAGATACCGAATCTTGTTCATGATGTCTTCGATGCAACTGACACCAAATGGAGTTGGGAACAAAAAGGAATCATTGCAGGAATTTTTAAAAACATTTTCAAAAATCAAACAATGATGGCAGTGCAAGAAACAACCGATGTTTCATTTCTTCTGTTTAGATTAAGTATATTGCATGCACTTTTCATACGTTGATAACATATCTGCCATTTTCTTTTCATTAAACTTTCAATTTTCATAGAAATTTAAAGTTTAGGGGGAGAAAACCATTAAAAAAAAAAAAAAAAAAAAAAATTCAAAAAAATATGTTGAATCTACTTGCACGTACATGAGAAATGATAGTACACTAGAGTTATTCAACGCATCATTTTAAACAATAAAGACTGAAGCGTGAAAATTGATGTGCGAGACGGCTCAGACAATTATACTGAACAAGTATATTCTATGATGATTTAACTAAATTCTAATGAGTTTTTGTGGTTGAAACATCTTAGTGCATGTGAAATGTTTATACAAATCAAATAGATATCTCGTGAAGCATCCAATTTACATCGGGTAACGATGCAATCTATTCAGTGTGATGAACCGCATCGTGAGCTTCTTTGTTGTGGTATCCACAGACCTGAAGTCTCACACGAAGTCTCTTTTGAGCTTCAAGGTGCAGCAAAAGATTCCAAAATGGAACAAAAAGAGTCCCAAATGTGGACCGTCACCAAACAAATTCCAAAATGGAATTCAGAAGATTCCCAAGGGGAACAATAGGAAATGAAAAATTCCAAAATGGAATTCAAAAGAAGTCCCAAAGTGGACCAAATCCAAATAGAACCCAAATTCCACACTGTTTATGATTGTAAGTGACCTGACGTGTTGAGTTGTTCTCAGGATATTTAGATAAGGTGTATAACTTTCTAATGTGCAAAGTATGGGTCACTCAAAACTTATTCTTAATCAACCTAATTGATCATCAAGAATAAAAAAGTAAGTGTGTCACTTCGAGCTAATTGATTTGTTCAACAATTCATCACTCAATTACTTCACAATTCAAATGTCTATTCTCAAAACTGCAAAACATGTGTTGGATAAATTGCTAGTATGATCTCATTGCAGGTTAAAGATTCAGAATGTAAAGAGAAAATTCCAAAAATATCAAAAACATTGAAAAATTCAAAAACACAAAAAAGATTGTTATTTTAATATTTTTTTTTTGTGTTGGCAGTTTAACATGTGTTATTGATGTAGGAGTTGTTCATCAAGCAATATCTCATCCGATTGAGAACTTAATCTTTACATTGATGATAAATGCACATTATTGCCTGAGTTTTAATGTTTTTCTTTGAGTTGCAGGAACAGTTTCCATTGCAGAACAAGCTTCCACGCGACTTGAAGATGTTCCTGTTCATGCCTGATTCCAGTCCAAAGATCTCCAAGTCTGATTGCTGAGTGTTAAGAATCCTCCTCTTAATATCTCATTCACAGATCCCGTTAACCTCGAAAGAAAAAGTTGAGGGGGAGTATTCTAAGTCAAAGAAGTCTTCTCATTCTACTTCAACCGTTGAAGAAGATCCCGTTGCTGATATATAGATTCACCGGAATCTACTCTCTGCTAATTTCTTTCCATAGCCTCTGATGTTACTCAAAAGGGAGAGAAGGATGCAGATTGCTTGTTGAAAGACAGAGTTTTGGCAGCATCATCTTAGGGGGAGTACTGTTGGGTCCTCTTGAAGATAATGCATACCAAAACTTTAAGTTGCTCTCTATACTCGCCACATGAAGATTTAAGCTGATATGTCAGATTTGTAAAGTGTCATCTTAGGGGGAGTACTGTTGGGGTTATTTGAAGATGTCACTTTCCAAATATAAGCGAGTGAAGATATCGAGCATCAGCACGAGCAAGCACGGGTGAAGACGTTCATAATTTGTATTTGTCTTAGAATATTTGTGTAATCGTTTTGTGCTTAATTGCATGTTTTTAGGTTACTTTGTAAGGTGAATGGTATGGACTATAAATACCATCACCTAGGTCATTTGTTGAGAGAGTTGCCTATTCTTGTTAGTCATATTCTCTTGTAACATCTATTGATCTAATACAATTCTCCTATTCTAATTATCATCATCTTCATCATACATTGCATTGATCTTCATGAACATTCAAGCATCAATACGTGATCAGTGAGATTCCGCATCACTGATTGCAAACAACATCACCAAACAATCTCAGATCTAGATCCTAGCTCGCTCCCTCCCGAACTATCACATGACGGGAAATCAACAGTTGCTCGATAAATACAGAACAAAGAAAGGATCTTATGTTGCATTTGGTGATGGTGGAGGTTGGATCACTGGTGAAGGAACTGTCAGCAATGGATCACTAAGTTTTGACAATGTCAATTACTGTGAAAATTAAAGTACAATCTACTCAGTGTTACACAAATTTGTGACAAGTCATACAAAACAATGTTTGATGGCAGTTTCTGTTACATTTTGAAACCTGGATTTCAAATACCTGAAGAGTGGATCCAAATGAAATCTCCAAGACATAATAATATCTACATGATGGATATGAGTACTATGTCTGAAAACAATAAAGAAACATGTCTGCTTTCAAAAGCATCTTAGGACGAATCAGTTCTTTGGCACCGACGTCTGGGACACACTCACTAAACAATATGAATAATTTGGTTAAACATGAACATGTAGTGGGAATTCCACAAAAGATGTTTTTGTCATTGATAAATGTCCTGCATGCTTAAAAGGAAAACAACATCGAAAATCACACAAGTAAAAAATTGTCAATTCAAATGCTACACCTCTTAAACTTTTGCACATGGACCTCTTTGGCCCAACTAATGTTTTGAGTCACTCAAAGAAACAATTTTTTCTTGTGGTGATTGATATTTTTCCAGATTCACTTCTGTATTTTTTATGCACAAAAAGAGTGAAACTGCAGAGATCTTAAAAACTTTCATTACTAAAATTGAAAATCAATTTCATTTAAAAGTTAAAGTAATGAAAAGTGACAATGGTACAGAATTCAAAAATGAAGTGTTTGAGTTTTTCGGTGCAGGTAAAGGAATTGATAGATAGTTCAGTGCTGCTAGAACTCCAAAACAAAACGGAGTTGTAGAATGCAAGTACAAGACATTGATTGAAGCTGCAAAAACAATGCTAACTGATTCAAAACTGCCTATTACTTTTTGGGCAGAAGCTGTGTCAACTGCTTGTTTTGTTCAAAACAGAAGTCTCATTGTCAAAGATCGTAACGAAACACCATATGAATTGTTGTTTAAAAGAAAACCTCAAATTAGTTTCTTTAGATCATTTGGTTGTCCAGTTTCTGTGTTAATTACCTTTGACCAATTAGCTAAATTTGATGCAAAAGCTTGTGATGGTTTCTTTGTAGGATACTCATCACAATCTATTGCATATATAGTTTACAATTCGAAACACAACATTATTGAGGAATCAATGAATGTTGAGTTTCGTGAAAACTCTTTTCCAACAATCATAAATGGTCCAGCTTGGTTATTTGAAATAGATGCTTTGACAAATTCATTGAATTCTAACTCAGATGATGGTTTTGCAGGTTCAAACTCCGGAGAGGATTCAGATGATGAATTTATTCTAACTTTTCCTACAAAATATCCATATTTATCAAATCCTGATATTCATGCAAATTTTGATGAGTGTATTCCACCGACTGATCCTCCATCCAATAACACCATAAGCGCAATTAAAGATCTCATTGAAAATGATGAATTGATAGTTGATGACGGATACAAGTATTTTCATAATTCACCTATGAATTTGATCGATCCATCCAAACCACAACCATTCAAGACTTCAATTATACGAATTTGGAAGATGAGGTGGTTGTTGAATCTATTCCTACTTCAAGGAATCACAAATAACATCCTCAATCTAATATAATTGGAAGTGTGAAGGAACGGATAACAAGAAGTAAGAGTGATAATGCTAATGTTTGTTTCTTCTCATGCTTCTTATCTTAAACTTTACCAAACAACATTTCTGAAGCACTTAAAGATTCAAGTTGGATCGAGGCTATGCAAGAAGAGCTTCTTCAATTTCAAATTCAGAATGTTTGGTCATTGGTTGACTTACCTTATGGACAATATGCCACTGGTACTTGTTGGTTATTTCGAAATAAATTAGATGAACGTGGCATTGTCATCAGAAATAAAGCTAGACTAATCGCTCAAGGATACACACAAGAGGAGGGTATTGATTATCAAGATTTGTTTGCACATGTGGAAAGACTTGAAACTATTAGATTATTTCTTGCATATTCTGCATACATGAATTTTACTGTGTACCAAATGAATGTCAAGTGTGCTTTCCTATATGGTGTCATTAATGAAGAAGTGTATGTTCAACAGCCTCTTGGATTTGAAGACAAGGAATTCCCTCACAAAGTGATGAAACTTGATAAAGATCTCTATGGCCTACATCAAGCACCACGAAAGTGGTATGAAACCTTGTCATCTCATCTTATGAAAAATGGTTTCAAACGGGGCAGAATTGATCAGACTCTCTTCCTTAAACGAAAGAACAAAGATCTTCTCTTAGTTCAAATTTATGTTGATGACATTATTTTTGGATCCATAAGCAAAGAGCTTTGCGCAGATTTTGAATCTATCATGCAGTTAAAGTTTCAAATGAGCTCTATGGGTGAAATGAATTTTTTTCTTGGGTTACAAGTTACTCAAGCAAAAGAGGGAATTTTTATAAATCAAGAGAAGTATGTCAAGAAGATTCTTAAAAAATTCTCTTTTGAAGATGCTCAATCCATACGAACCCCAATTGACAAAGCTCACAAGTTGGAGCTGGATGAAAGTGGAAAATCTGTGGATCAAACGCACTATCGTTCCTTGATTGGCTCTAATAGCGTGCACAATAAGATTGTACAGGATGTCATCACAAGTTGGTATAGATGTGTTATTTTAGGAAGAGATTTATTTTGTAATCACAATAGTAATAGGGCTGCTATATTGTTATTATAAAATAAATCTCTTCCTAAAATATCAGTGGTATGCTAACACTGGTGCATCTTCCCACATGACAAATTCGGGAGGTAATTTCAATTCTTATGTTAATAATGGTTTAAATTCAAACATTATAGTCGGTAATGGCTCCACAATTCCAATTGTGGGCATCGGTACCCAACACCTAAAACCACCCCTACCACCTCTAAAACTGTCACACGTTCTTCACACACCTAAATTAATCAAAAATCTTATCTCTGTTCGTCGGTTAACCACCGATAATAGTATCATAATTGAATTTGACCCGTTTGGTTTTGATGTAAAGGATCTCAAGACTCGGAAGCCTATCGTCCGATGCGATAGCACCGGGGACTTGTACCCGCTCACCTTCTTATCAACAACATACACAACTACACCGTCTGCCTTTGCTGCTATCTCCCAGGACCTTTGTCACTCCCGCTTAGGACATCCTAGATCATCATGTTTTACGGTTACAAAAACCTAAACAATCTACTCTTTGTTCCTCGTGTGTTTTGGGGAAACATATTAAGTTACCGTTTGTTGACTCTATTTCTTTTTCTCATTTACCTTTTGATATTATTCACAGTGATGTTTGGACCTCTCCTGTTCCCACATCTCATGGTCATAAATATTATGTGTTGTTTCTAGATGATAAGACCAATTTTTTGTGGACTTATCCCATGTGTCACAAATCTCAAGTTTTTGAAATATTTACAGAATTTCACACCCTAATTAAAACCCATTTCAACATGTCTATCAAAACTTTTCAATGTGACAATAGAAAGGAATATAATAACAATCAGCTTCACAATTTCTTTAAAACAAATGGCATTCAATTCCGTTTTTCTTGCCCCCACACCTCTTCCCAAAATGGTAAATCCGAACGAAAAATTCGCTCTATCAACAACATTATCCGTACCATTCTTGCCCACTCATCCGTACCACCCAAATTATGGAACCATGCTTTACAAACCGCCACCTACCTACTTAACATCCTCCCAAGTAGACTACTTGACAACCTATCTCTTACCCACCTTCTCTTCCATAAATAACCCGATTACTCTCATCTATTCGTATTCAGGTGTCTTTGGTATCCCCTTACACCCTCTATCCACATAAATAAACTCCAACCTCGTTCGTATCCGTGTATCTTTTTTGGATACCCATCCAACCACCGGGGGTATAAATGTTATGATTTGTCCTCCTGCAAAATCATCTTATCCCGTCAAGTTCTCTTTGTTGAAACAAACTTTCCGCTTGCTACCACATCTTCCCCTCAACCCACCTATGAGTTTCTATCCACCGACCCCCACCCCCTCCATCTGGCAACACTTGGCGCCTAATCCACCAGCCCCAACCCCCTCCTAATCTTAATCGGTTTGGCCAAACATATCAGCGCCGGCCCAAATCCAATCCTACAACCCAACAACCAAACAACATCAATACCCAACACCCTACAACTGATTCACAGCCCAATCACACTATACCTCAACCAGCCCCATCCTCATCTTCCATCTCTCACCCAGAACATTCAGCAACTCCCTCCCCACCACCTCCGCCCACCAGCTCCGCACCGTACCATGACCACTCGCACAATGTCAGGTGCAGTTCCCACTCGCACCTATCATGGTCTCTCTGCTCAGCCTCACCCCTCTCCCATACCGAAAAATCTAACCAATGCCCTTCGATGCCCATATTGGAAACGAGCCATGAATGACGAATTTAGAGCCCTTATTAATAATAAGACTTGGAAATTAGTTCCCTATGATCCCACAATGAATATTACGCGGTGTAGGTGGCTATTTAAGCATAAAAATGACGCTAATGGTTTTGAGCGTTATAAGGCTCGTTTGGTTTGTGATGGCAGGTCGCAGCAGGTTGGTATTGATTGTGGTGAGACCTTCAGTCCCGTGGTTAAACCTTCCACAATTAGGACAATACTTAGCCTTGCACTTTCACACTCTTGGTCAATCCACCAACTAGATGTGAAAAATGCATTTTTACTTGGTAATCTCACAGAAACCGTCTACATGCATCAACCACCCGGATTTCATGATCAACAGTACCCAGATCATGTTGGTCTACTGCAACGGTCTCTTTATGGTCTTAAACAAGCCCCTCGAGCTTGGTATCAACGGTTTGCAAATTATGTGGCTTCAATTGGTTTCTCTCACAGTCAATATGACCATTCATTGTTCATTTATCGCAACGGACAGGACATTGCTTATATTCTCCTCTACGTGGATGACATTAATTTTAATTACCTCCACACCACAGTTGCATCACAAAATAATGTCTCATCTGTCTCATGAGTTCGCAATGAAGGATTTGGGCCCTTTGACTTATTTTGTTAGGATTGCGGTCACTAGACATGCTAACTCTCTTTTTCTATCTCAAGAAAAGTATGCCAAGGAAATTATTGATCGTGTTGGTATGGCCTCTTGCAAGCCTGTTGCAACCCCAGTTGACACAAACACAAAGTTAGGGTCTTTTGATGGTGATCCATGTGAAAATGTTACTCCTATGCGGTTTAGCAGATTTGCATCCATATGCATGCCCCACGTACATCTCACTTTAATGCCCTCAAACGAATTTTGAGGTATGTTCAGGGTACTGTTGACTTTGGGTTGACTATGACGAATTCCGGGATTTCCTCATTATTAGCTTATACTGACGCTGATTGGGGTGGGTGCCTAGATACGCGTCGGTCTACATCTGGGTATTGTGTCTATATGGGTGATAATTTTCTTTCTTGGTCTTCAAAACGTCAAACCACCCTGTCTCGCTCTAGCGCCGAAGCCGAATATAGGGGGGTTGCTAATGTGGTTTCTGAAATCAGTTGGCTACGGAATCTATTACTGGAACTGCATCACCCCCTTTCGCATGCCACGGTGGTCTATTTTGACAATATTAGTGCCATCTATTTATCTGGCAACCCAGTTCAACATCAACGGACGAAGCATATCGAGATGGATATTCATTTTGTTAGAGAACAGGCGCAGCGTGGACATATTCGTGTCTTGCATGTCCCGTCTCGTTACCAGATAGCTGACATTTTCACAAAAGGACTACCAAAAGTTTTGTTTAATGACTTCCGGTCCAGCCTCAACATCCGTCAGCCTCCCGTTTCGATTGCGGGGGTATAATAGCGTGCACAATAAGATTGTACAGGCTATCATCACAAGTTGGTATAGATGTGTTATTTTAGGAAGTTATTTATTTTGAAATCACAAATATATAGGGCTGCTATATTATTATAATAAATAAGGAAGAGGAGGTCATTTGTAAGGCATTCAATCAATAAGAATATTAAACCTTTTAGGCTCATTGATGTACCTGATTGCAAGTAGACCAGATCATGTTTGCTATTTGTTTGTGTGCACGCTATCAAGCAAATCATAAAGAATCCCACTTTCAAGCTGTCAAGCATATATTCAGATATCTCAAAGGGAAAACTGCACTGGGTTTGTGGTATCCTAAAGAGGGAAATTTTGAATTACATGCTTACACTGACAATGACTATAAGGGATGTAATCTAAACAGAAAATCAACATCTGGGGGATGTCAGTTTTTGGGAACAAGGTTAATTTCATGGCAGTGTAAGAAACAAACCAATGTTTCGGTATCTACTACAGAGGCTGAATACATTGCTGCATCAGCATGTTGTTCTAAAACCGCAATCTATGTTGATGTGAAAAACTACTGCTGGACTATGGGTTTAACTTCTTGAAAACCGCAATCTATATTGATAATACTGTAGCAATCTTTATCACAAGCAATCCAGTACAACACTCTAAAACCAAACACATAGAAATCGGATATCATTTTTTACGTGATAATTCTGAAAAAGGATTAATTGTGTTAGTACAAGTCAATACTGAAAACCAATTGGCTGATCAGTTTACTAAGGCCTTTGATCAAGGTAAATTTGAACATTTGCTTCAAGTCATTGGTATGATCAATTATAAACCTTGATCATATGCCATTGCCATCTAATAATAAAAAAAGGGGGGAAGATACACAATTAGAGATAAATGATTGATGATTGCAACATAAGAAAAATGATTTTAAATCACGTCTTTGTCTTTTACATATTTTTCAAATCAATAAAGATTGACTGATCATAATGTTTAGTATGGATAAGTTAAAAAACAGTCAATCTGAAAAGTAAACATCTTGGTGATAAACTTAAAGATCTTTATATCTAGTTGTGTTAAGTTCCATCTTAGAGCATTTGTGGAGTATTCACTTTTCTAATAGACTGCTTGTAAAGTTACTTACACATATAAGGTAATGACGCAATAGAATACATGTTGAGCAAACATCTGTGAACTTCTTTGTTGTGGTACCGACAGACCTGAAGTTTCACACGAGGTCTCCTTTGTTGTAGTGATCTACAGACCTGGAACATCTCAAGATGTACAAAAGATTCCTAATGTGGAACAATACCAAGTGTTAAGAGTAAATTCTAAAAATTGGAGAGTAAAGAAGATTCCCAAAGGGAACACCACCAAATAATTTATAACCCAAAGCTCCACGGATTACATTGTAAATGACCTGTTAAAGTGCTTGATTGCATGTTTTGCAGAGAGTGGAATTTCTAAGATGTTTCTGAGTGTAGGTCACATACTTGACATATTTAATCAAACCAAAACATGATAAACTATAACTAAGTGTTGAAAAGTAAGTTTGTTATAAGCTTTATGCCCATCTTACATATTGAAAAGTGTCGATGTCTATTCAAAACTTTCTTTTATTTTGTGTGAAGACTATTGATGTGATATTATCTCTTTGCTCGTCTACATTTGTTTTTTAAAGTATATTTGAGTAAATGTGAAAATAATAAAGATGGCTTTGATCATACTTGTGATTGGTTCATGGTAGTTCATATATAAAGTTTAAATTTTCTTATCCAATGAAAATTATAACTTTAGGCGGAGAATAATGTCATAATCAAATGATATAACAAGAAAATCTGGATAGGCAAAGTGTGGTATTATGAATATAGATTGAATGTGTTCAATTCATTTCATGTTTGAAAATTTAATCTCTTGCAGTGTACAATTGTACATGCCATGAAATAACCAAAAGACCAAATTATGTGTGTCAAAGATGTCTTTAATATAAACAATCAAGAGTTTTGATCACATGTAATATAAATCACAAAAATTTCAAGATGTTCGAACACTGTTATTCGCAGATCAAGATATGCAGACATTGTTATCCGCATATCAGCTGAAACTGTCATACGCAGATCCGCTGAAATCACTGTCATTAATGTTCATACATTTTGTCATATTATTACGGATTAAATGAACTAATGTTGTGAATTGTTTGTGTGCAGATGTGCAAGGAAAGATCAAATGAGATTTGAGAAAAATTGTAG
Organism: Tagetes erecta; assembly: GCA_030867185.1. Classification (NCBI taxonomy): domain Eukaryota; kingdom Viridiplantae; phylum Streptophyta; class Magnoliopsida; order Asterales; family Asteraceae; genus Tagetes; species Tagetes erecta. Next base: position 22,281,921 of record CM061497.1, on the reverse strand, counting down.
AAAGTACAAAGAACTGTTACCCATAGATAATTGAAGATTTATGAGTACTGTTTAACGTACAAAATCAAGAAAGATAAAAATAACCTTAAAACTGTCTAAGTGTTTGAAAGATGTGCGGATGGTACTGTAGCAAGCATATCATTGTGATGTGCGAATGACACTATTCTCCGCAGATCGAACAAAATTAATATTTCAGTATTAGATCATGAATCATAAATGCTTTGTTTATATCTTAATATGTGAATCTTTATAGAAAATATTGAATTTTGAAGGATGTGCGAACAACAGTACAAAACTGATCAGGTACTGTTATCCGCATATCAAATACTGTTATCCGCATATCACAAAATTGTTTTATAATTTTTGAACTTTTGATGTCAGAGTAATATGACTTTTAGGTAAATATGTGTTCATTAAAAGAACAATCATCATAAACTCACATTTACTTATCAAACTAGTGAAAAATTGACTGATGTTTGTTCAAAATTTTAACAAGTGTGAGAACAGTATATAAACCCTTTAAAATAATCAAATGGTTCATTTCAAACACTCAGTACAGTTGCAAGGCAATTTTCACACAGTGCATAACAAATAGTTTAATCAACCATCAAAACATCATAAACATACCAAATTGATATCAAAACAACGAGTGTATCTTTTTGGGTAAGAATCAATCAATGTGTTTGAAAATTCACTATTCATCATAAAACTTTCAAATCGACTGATTAAATTGACATTGTAGTTTGAGTTAAACATGAATGTTATTAATCAATAAGTGTGTTAGGGTTATTTCCTAGTTAAGATTTACTTTGTATTTTGTTTATATGTTTGTATATAGTTTAGGGTCTATTTTGATATATTCCTTAAACTTGTATTTTGTTGCTTTAAGCATGTAGTGAGAGAGTGTGAGGGGAGAGGCTAGATCACTATTACACGTTAGAGAGAGAATTAACTGTGTGTGATTTATTTCTCCTGCACTTGTATTACAGATTTGCTTTAATCATCAATATACAAAGAGAATTATTAGTATGAATTGTGTTTGTGATTGAACTGTTTGTTTGTGCGAATTATTCTGATCATTGTGAGTAATATTAACGATCCAATTGAACCTATCAATTGGTATCAGAGCCATTGGTATTGTGTTCTTCGCTGTTCTTAAGCAAAACACATCAATATTGCTCAAATATCATGATCTGAATGAATTGTTGCTGTTTTTAGTTGTGATTCATCAGCATAATCACTTCTAATTCACAACAATTGTGCTAATTCCATCAGATTATCATCAGATCTGAGGAATTAAGAAGATTGAAAAAGTCACTGTTCGATCAAATTTTGCTCAAATTCATCGAAAATTTGATCATGTTTTGGATTGATTGAGATTAGGGATTGATAATCGGACCATTTCACAGCTTGTGTGTGAATTTTGAACGAATTGGACAAGTTTTTGACAAAACCCAGAAAATTCTCATGGAGAAGATGGTGAACAGTATGAATTTGGTTGAAGATTAACTTGTCGGGTGATTAATTTGACTTAGACAATTTTCCTTAGACTTAGATTGAAGAACAATTAGGTCCTGTGCAGCCGTGTAAGGGAATTTGTGCTAGACGGGTAAAGAATTTGACGTGAAAAAGTGTTACTGTTCAGCCGGATCAACAACTGTTGTGCCGGGTGATACACTGTTACGCCGGGTGATTAAGAGATTTCAGCCGGGTAATCATCAACTGTGTAGCCGGGTGATTAACAACTGCCGTGTGATCGAGTACTGTTCAGCCGGGCAAACCTTTTTGCCGTGTCAAGATTCTGCCGGGTCAAGTTTATCTGCCGTGTGAAGTTTTTCTTGTTGCCGGGTAACTGTTCAGCCGGGTCAAGAACAAAAGTATTACAACTGTTGAGCCGTGTGACTGTTTAGCCGTGTAAAGACTTTTTCTCTGCCGGGTGAAGAACAAAGACACTGTTTAGCCGGGTGAAGAAGGATTTTCACTGTTCAGCCGTGTGACTCATTTTAGTTGTTTTAATTCTTGTTTTTCTTATTTTGTCTTTAATTACTTGTCTTTATTTTAGTACTTTAATCATTTCTTTTCAAAAATTAACAAAAACCAAAAATATTTTCTTTAAAAATTGTTAAAAATGGCTCCTACTGATGATTCTGATAACCGTGTTCCTAGACTTGTCAATCGTGCAGATTTCAAGAACTGGACAATCAGGTTGAGACATCATTTGTGTTCTATTGACAATGATTTATGGAAGTCAATTGAAAAGGGTCCTCATATTCCAACTCAGACTGCTCCAGACAGTGCAAGTACCTACACCAAAGACTCTACTGAACCTTATCCAGAAGATAATTTGTCAGCAGAAGATCTGAGAAAAGTAAAGAATGATAACAAGGCTTATTCTTTAATGTGCAAGGGACTGCCACTACAAGTTCTGTCAAGATTGGATGCATATCAGACTGGTTATACATGTTTCAAGGCATTAAAGTCGATATGTGAAGGAGGAGAACAATTAAGAAGTTTGAAGAAATCTAAGTTGAAAAGGCAATTGGAGTTGTTCGAGCATATTAATGGAGAAACAGTGCATCAAATGATGAACAGGTTTGTTCATTTAACTACTGAGATGTCAAACCTCGGAGTTAAGACTGAACTTCAAGACTTGAATGATCGTTTGTTATGTGCTTTGCCATCATCATGGAAGCAGACTGTTACTTTGTTGAAACATACTGAGAAATTTCCAATGGAATTAGATTTGCTTATTGGAAAGATTGAAGAAGTTGAGATTGACGAAGGATCAAGAAATACTGATAGATCAAGCTCACAAACTCAGTATAAATATGTGGTAAATCCTGCCAATAGTGTGGAGAATGCATTTCTTGCACAAGATGCAATGAAGTTTGAAGAAGATGGTGATTTATTCGTTGGTGCGAGTTTTTATACTGATTCAGCATACTTTCCAAATTCACCAACTTATTCTCAACCTCAATCTCCACCAAGAAATCAAGTTCAAAGTCAGAATTTGAAGAATCAATCAGAAAATCAAAGTTCAAATGTTCAAGCTAAGGTGAAAGATGTAATGAACATTCTGTTGCAAGATGATGAGACCAAAACTGCTTTTACAGCGTTTATGGCAAGTTTTCAAGCATACCAAGGAAGTCACTTAAGTCAAATGGACGTGGTTCTTCAAGACTTATTTGAGATGGATCCAGTTGACGTTGAGGAAATGGATTTAAACTGGCAAATGGTAATGGTTGCATATAGAACGCAGAAGCATGCATATGTTAACCGAAGCTACAAGCCTCATGCAAACAAGACGGTTGGTTTTGACAAATCAAAGGCCAGATGCTTCAACTGTAATCAGTATGGTCATTTCTCAAGAGAATGCAAAGCTCCCAAGAATCAGAATTTCAATGACCAAGCTAGTTCAAGTAATCAAGGTCAAGGTCAAAGCTCACAACAGTCTTCAAGCTACCAAAGCAGAAATCAACGTTACTTTCAGAAACCATACCAAAGTCTTCCCATGCCGGAATTGAAGGACGAAGGAAAGAAACCAGAAGACCAAACAAAGGCACTGGTGGTCAGCGTAAAAGATGGTTATGATTGGAGCGCATATGCAGAACAATTTACGTCTGATCTTACATCAAGTCTGGCTCTGGTATGTGAAATTGAAGAAGACTGGTCTGAAGAAGGGGATGGAAAAATAATTGAAGATGTCAATGAAGATTCTGAAGATTATGACTAGAGTGCAAAGTCTGATCCTACTGAAGAAACTGAATCTGAAGTTGCGTTAATGGCTACATCCAGTGAGTCTTCATCTTCTACTGAACAACCAAAGGTTAGTAATGACTTACCCCCTAACTATGTTCCACTGCCCCTAGATGTGAAAGAAAGGTTATGTTCTGAACAATGCATTCAACAAGTAGAACATTATCGAACTCATTCATTTAAAATTGGTGATAAATTAAGTAAACATGAAAAACTTCATGAACAACTTAAAATTGATCATAAAATTTCTGATGAGAAGATTTTGTCACCTAAAGAATCATGGAACAAAACTTTAAAAGAACTGGAACTTGTTACCAAACAACTGGAAGAAATGACAAAGAATTTTGAGCAAGAAAAAGTTGCTCATGCTGTCACGCAAGTGGAACTAACCAAAGTTAAAAGTTGTAAGAACATGGTTAAACAACTTATGAGTAAAAGAGGTAACAAAACCAAAACCGGGTTGGGTTTTACTCATGAACCAATGCCAAATTCAATAACACAAACCTTACCGGAAAACTTTAATGAATTTGATCATTCACCTGAAAATGAACGAAAATTCAAAGAAATTCAAAGAAGTAAATCCGAGTCTGAAGGTTCTGAAGTGTTGATGGAAAGTTTGAAAGAAGAAGATGGTGTGACAACTGAAGCTGATGATGAAGCAAGCAACGAATCTGATAACAAGTTAGAGCCTGTTCTGATTCAACTTGTTGAGTATCCGGAACTGAATCCGAAGTCAGAAACAGTGAAGGATGAAGGTGAGTTTTCAGGATACAATGATCCTGACTATATCAAGTGGAAGAAAGAACAAAAGGCGCAAGTTGCTGATCAGTTGATCAAGAAGCAAGAAGTGAAAAAGGCTGAAGTTTCAACTGTGAAGAAGCAGAAATCTAAAGCAATGACCAATCAATCTGAAACAAAAGAATCAAAAGGAAAAAGTGTCATAAAATCGAATGACAACACTAAAGGTCAAATTGTTAAACCTGTCAAGAAGAAAGTGACAAAAGGTAAAACAATTAAGTTTGTGTCTGCAGGAACGTTTGATTTAAATGGATCTTATGGTAAACCAATCAATTCTCCAATCAAATCTAACTCTGGTCTGAAAACAGGTTCAGGTCCTAAGTCTTCCGCTGTCAATGATAAGAGAATTGAATCTAAAAAGGTAACCAAAAAGGAAAATTTAAAATCGAACCAAAGTCCCATGCAATCAAAATCACAAATCAAGTCTCCACAAAAGAATCAAGTTAATCTAAAACCGAACAAAACTGATAATGAATCTCGAGTGGGTTCAACATCAAAAGTTAACAGTCGGCTCTTTAGGATTAGCAAGAAACATTGTGAGATATGTGATCGTTATAACCATGCAACTGCTGAATGTTTCTTTAACAGGTACTGCAGTTACTGTGACAAAAGAAATCATTCTTCAGAAGAATGTTTTTATAACAAATTCTGTGATATTTGTGAAAGAAGAAACCATGACACAAAGGATTGTTTCTTTCGAACAAACTCAACAAGAGAAATGACACCAATTTCAAATTTTCGAAGAAATCAGTCATTTGGTTTTCAAAATGTTAATCAAAGTCATTCTCCTGTTTTGAGAAGTTTCAATCGAAACAATTCTGGTTTAAACAATTTTGCATCAAGAAATATGCAGGTTAACAGTTTTAAACCAAGAGCTTTAATGGTAAGAAATCAAAAGTTTGAAAATAACCTTGATCCTAAGTTAGAGGAAAGGTTTATGGCTTTGAGAAGAAAGCAATCATTTCACGCCAATGGGCGAAACAGTTTTCAGCATCAAAATCTCTTAAATGAAACAAATTTTCAAAATGTTCAATATCAACAAGTTACTATTGCAGATAGATTCGGAAAACCCAAGACCGTGTGGGCCTGGGTTGACCAAACTAACTAAGTGATTGTTGAATTGCAGGTACGCCCAAGAAGACCTATCAACTCATGGTTCGTTGATAGTGGGTGTAGCCGGCACATGACAGGCAACCATGCCTTGCTTCAGGATTTCAAGCTGAAAAATGGTACACACGTCGCATTTGGAGGTGATGCGGGTGGTAAAATCACAGGAGAAGGAACTGTTTCGAATGGGGTCATTAGTTTTGATAAAGTCAACTACTGTGCACAGTTGAACTTTAACTTACTAAGTGTATCTCAAATCTGTGATAAATCTTATTCAACTCTTTTTGATGATTCTTTCTGTTATATTCTTAAACCAGGTTTTAAGATTGACAATGAGTGGGTAGTGGTTAAAGCTCCAAGAGATCGTGATGTATACAAATTGGATATGTCACAGATAGATGCTGAAACTGAAACAACCTGTCTCATTGCACATGCTTCAAATGATGAGAGTCAGCTTTGGCATAGACGGCTGGGCCATTCAAACTTCAGAAACATGAACCGTTTGGTAACTGGAAATCACGCTGTGGGAATCCCATCGAAGAAATTCTCCACAACTGATCTCTGTCCAGCGTGTTTGAAGGGAAAACAGCATAGGATGTCTTTTAAGTCCAAGCAAGAAAACTCCATTTCAAAACCCCTGCAGATGCTACATATGGATCTTTTCGGACCAACAAATGTGCAAAGCATCGGAAAGAAGTCTTACTGTTTTGTCATTATTGACGATTTCACTAGATTTTCTTGGGTTTATTTTTTGCATGCTAAATCTGAAACAGCTGAATTATTAAAAGAATTTATCATCAAAGTTGAAAATCAATTGGAATGCAAAGTTAAAGTTTTAAGAAGTGATAATGGAACTGAATTTAAGAATGCTAATGTTGATTTATTTTGTGCAGAAAAGGGGATTGCTAGACAATTTAGTGCGCCAAGAACACCTCAACAAAACGGGGTTGCGGAACAGAAAAACCGGACACTGATTGAAGCAGCAAGATCCATGCTCGCAGATGCCAAAATCCCTATCACTTTTTGGGACGAAGCTATTGCTACTGCGTGTTTTGTACAAAATAGAACATTATTGGTTCAAGATAAACAGAAAACTTCTTATGAGTTGTTATTTGGAAGAAAACCAAATATTTCTTACTTGAAAGCATTTGGTTGTCCGGTATCGATTTTAAATTTGAATGATCATCTCGGGAAGTTTGAGTCAAAATCTGACGATGGATTTTTCCTAGGCTATTCGTCTGTTTCTAAAGCTTATCGGGTTTTTAATAGCAAAACAAATACTGTTATTGAAACTATTAACGTCAAGTTTTTAGAAAATTCGTTTCCGTTAGTGGCTCATGGTCCCGAATGGTTATTTGATTTAGATTCGTTATCGAAATCTTTCAATTCTAACTTATTTGATTTTTCAGGAAAAACAAACAAAGAATCAGGTGACTTGGGATGCTTTAGTGACGATTCTGATAATGACGAGGATGGAAATCTCAACTCAGAATATCCGTTCATGTCATTTCACAATTCTGATCATGTCAAATCCAGTCAAGATCCGGGTCCTTCTGGTTCTCATGAAGATCAAGAATCGAACAATCTTGAAGAAGATGTGAATTCGCAAGTTTCTCCTAATGATGGTGGATCTGTTCAGAATCAACCATCATCCGATCCGAATGTTGAAGTTGTTCCAGAATCTTTTGATTACTTCATAAATTCACCGGATCAAGTCCCGAATTTCACACCGCATACTTCGACCATACTACAAGATCTACCAAATCTGAATACTTCTAATCTGGAGAGTCAAGTGCAAGGAGGTGACATACCAATTCATCGAATTCACAAGAAACATCCTGTCTCTCAGATTATTGGGCCGTTGAATCAGAGAACTACAAGAAGTCAGACTGAGCAAGCAAATGTCTGTCTTTATTCTTGTTTTCTATCTCAAGTGGTGCCAAAGAACATTTCAGAGGCGCTGCAAGATAACAGTTGGATTGAAGCCATGCAAGAGGAATTACTTCAGTTTCGCAAACAGGAAGTTTGGAAACTAGTGGACTTACCTGAAGGAGAGAATGCTATTGGTACAAGATGGTTGTACAAAAACAAGCCAGACGAACGTGGCATTGTAGTGAGAAACAAAGCGAGACTCATTGCACAGGGATACACTCAGGAAGAAGGCATTGATTATGAAGAGGTGTTTGCTCCGGTCGCAAGACTTGAAGCCATACACGTTTTTCTTGCATATGCTTCCTTCATGAAGTTTAAAGTATTCCAAATGGACGTTAAAGGTGCTTTCCTGTATGGACCTATTACAGATGATGTTTATGTCAGACAGCCTCCGGGTTTTGAAGATCCTGACTATCCTCATCGTGTATACAAGTTGAGTAAAGCTCTATATGGTCTACACCAAGCTCCAAGAATCTGGTATGAGACATTATCCAAGCATTTACTAGAACATGGATTTACAAGAGGTCAGATTGATCCAACTTTGTTTATGAAGAGGGAGAATGACGATTTGTTGTGCGTTCAAGTATATGTGGACGATATTATCTTCGGATCAACCAGTGCGTCAATGTGCAAAGAATTTGAAGAAATCATGAAGTCTAGATTCCAGATGAGTTCAATGGGAGAGATTAATTTCTTTCTTGGATTACAAGTGAAACAATCAGCTGACGGAATTTTCATCAATCAATCAAAATTTGTTGAGAAGTTGTTGAAAAAGTTCAAGATGCAAGATTGTCAGACAATTCGAACTCCATCTGATGTGAACTGCAAGATTCAACCTGATCCAAAGGGCAAAGCAGTTGATCAAACACTATACAGATCAATGATCGGTTCTCTGATGTACCTTACTGCATCAAGACCAGACATCATGTACGCTGTGTGTGTATGCGCCAGATACCAGTCTGATCCGAAAGAGTCGCACCTTGTTGCTGTGAAGCGTATATTCAGATATCTTAAAGGGAAACCAAATCTTGGGTTATGGTATCCTTACGAAGGAAATTTTGAATTATATAGCTATTCTGACAGTGATTTTGGTGGTTGTGCTCTTGACAGGAAATCGACTACTGGTGGATGTCAATTTCTGGGTCCTAGGCTTGTCTCTTGGCAATGCAAGAAGCAGACCAATGTTTCTGTATCCACAGCTGAAGCAGAGTATATCGCTGCATCTGCAGGATGTTCTCAGGTTTTGTGGTTACAAAATCAGTTGCTTGACTACGGGTTTAACTTTCTAAAAACTCCTATTTACATAGACAATACTGCTGCTATGTTTATTACTGCTAATCCTGTTCAACACTCAAAAACCAAACATATCGAAATTCGATATCATTTTTTAAGAGACAACTCTGAAAAGGGTTTAATAATTTTGATTAAGGTTCATACCGACAAACAGCTGGCAGATCTTTTCACAAAATCTTTTTTGTCAGGCCGGTTTGAATTCTTAATTCAATCCATAGGATTAATCAATCATGATTGATTCTATTTTTCGTAAAAAACAAACAAAAATCAGAAAAATATAAAGCCAAAAATATAATAAGTTGATGTCATATATTGTTTTCGTTGTCTTTTATTTTATGTTTTGCATTGTGTGTGTGCATGAAAAAGAAAAGCAAAAACAAAATATAAAAGCAAAAAGAAAAGAAAATATCATGTCATAAGAATCTATATTGCACAAAGTGAGAAATGATAGTTACACTAGACATTATTTGTTACATCATTTTTAAATAAAGACTGATGAATGTTAATTGATGTGCTAGACAGCTCAGGCAATTAGACTGAAAAAGTAAGTTGATTGTTGACAAACATAAACTTAATGATCTTTGTGTTAAGTTCCATTGTTATACATGTCTAGATATATATCTTTTGATACAATGCTTGTGATGATAGTTGTGCATGATCGGGTAACGATGTAGTCTATTCAGTGTGATGAACCGCATCGTGAGCTTCTTTGTTGTGGTACCCACAGACCTGAAGTCTCACACGAAGTCTCTTTTGAGCTTCAAGATGCAGCAAAAGATTCCAAAATGGAACAAAAAGAGTCCCAAATGTGGACCAACACCAAACAAAATTCCAAAAAGGAATTCAGAAGATTCCCAAGGGGAACAATAGGAAAGAAAAATTCCCAAAGATGGAATTAAAAAGAAGTCCCAAAGTGGACCAAATTCGAATAGAACCCAGATTCCACACTGTGTATGACTGTAAGTGACCAAGTTGTGTACAATATGCATTCAGGTAGTGATTGATAAGGAAATATGTTGACATATGTATACATGTGGGTCACATAAGTCATTCTAATCGAACCTTAAATATCATCATGATACTGAAAAAGTAAGTGTGTCAATTCGAGCTAATTGGTATGTTCTCATATCATCACTCAATCAAGCATAAGTCAAATGTCTATTCAAAACTTGCAAAACATGTTCAGATAATGTGTGGTATGATCTCACTGCGATATTTTGATTCATTGCATTGCATATGTCTTTAATTTAATGTGTGTGCTCTGTGTATGCAGGCATATGGAATCTTTATTGACACATCAACATCCTTGTTAAACTTAAAAATTTTCAAGAAATTTCAAGTTTAGGGGGAGAATAAATTGAAGAAAAATATCTATAAAAAAAATCCAAAAATATTGTTGAATAAGTGTGTTTTGAATGAACAAGATTATGTGGTATGAAAAGCAAAGGTATTGGATATATGTTAAAAACAAACCCAAGGTCTTGTGAATTGTTTTTAAGAAATTGCTTCGGGATATAGAAAAATTGGTTGTGCAAAAACATTTTTTGAAAAAGAAAAAGGAAAATGAATTTAAATTGTGTTAAATTTGTTGCCCTAAAAATGTTGATTGATAATTAATGTGACGAATTCTTTTTAAGGATATCTTGTCTAATTAATGTGTCAAGAATGTTTGCAGGTGCAATAAATGCTGTTGAAAAAGTCAACAGACGAGAAAAGTGAAGAAAAATCGCAAAGTGTTATAGCCGGGCAAAGATATCAGATACAACTGTTCTGCCGGGTAATGAACATACTGTTCAGCCGGGTAATGTTGTGATGTTGATACAAGCCGGGTGATTGAGAAAAAGGTGAAGATATTATGACCACTGTACAGCCGGGCAAAGATCATGTCAAATACTGCCGGGTGAAGGTCATAGATATCTGCCGGGTGACAAGTGTTTACTATACAGCCGGGTAAAAGAGAAATCTTCTTGCCGTGTAAAGTGTATGACACTGTGTTGCCGGGTAATGAAGAAAAGCATGCCGGGTGATATTGAAGAAGAATGTTGCCGTGTAAAGAAGAATGCTACCATGTGAAGAAGGCATGCCGGGTGATGAAGAAAGCAAGCCGGATGAAAGAAAAGCAACTGTGTTGCCGGGTGATGAAGAAAGGTTGCCGGGTGATGTTTTAAAGACTACTATTCTGCCGGGTGATGAATAAAACCCATCAGGTGTAGTTGTTCCTAACCTTTACCCGTCACTACAGTGACTTACCCGTCTCTACAGTGTTTGACCCGTCAAGTATGTTTCACATGTTGTGACTTGTCCAAACAGTACATGACCCGTCACAACAGTGCATGACACGGATCAACAGTGCTTGACCCGGCAAGGCTTATTGGGCTTTTTAAGCTTGCCCGTCCAATTTGTTGACCCGGCACTTCATGTTTGACCTAAATTTTTGACGATATAAAAACCCGCCTCTTCACAAACACTTATCACTTTTCACATTCACTTTCAAGCAAATCCCCAGTACCTAAATTGTTTTGATTATCATATTCAGTCATTGTTCTGTAACAAGTGTAATCGACTGAATAAGGTATTGTACTTGTGATTTGTTCTTGATAAACCTGCAAATCGACCGATAAAATGAAAAACGATGATGAACAGTGTTTTGACCATTGAATCGACACTTTGATTGTGTGTGTTAAAACCTAAATCAAATGTTGTTTTAAGTGTAAAATCTGTCGATCATTAAGAATCTATCACTCATTTGCACCAAAACACCTTAAAACCAACTGAATCAATCAAAATTGTCATAACAGTCAAAATCGCCATTGTTGAACTTTGAAGCTCTTAAATGTTAAACATCAAAATGATGAAATGTTTGGTTAAAAATGACAAATCCTTGTTAAAACAAGAACTAAAACATGATAAACAACTTCATCATACAAATGTCAAAATTGTGCTTAAGTGTTAAACTGTTAAATTGAAAATTGTTGTATAATCATTAAAATTCAAAGTTGTTTTGATCAAAATGATGAAAATCAGTTTGTTAGATCAATTTAGGGTTAAAATGATTATGTGAATGTTTTTCTTCTTAACTTTTGTTCATACACTTATAAAATTTTGATATGTTTTTAATGAAAAATCTAACACATTTGTCTTGTTTATGTTTGTGTTTGTTTTGACAGATGGAGAATCTAAAGTTTGAGCCAAACACAATTTGGTGGCATGTTTGGATGAATCTATCCCTGAAACTGATGGTTACAGAGATATGATCAAGTTTATCAAGAGGACGAAATATGTATATGCTATGTGTGCCAAACCGGTCATATATGCAAGGCTGATTAAGAGTTTTTGGAGGACAGCAGAGGTTATCAGAGATGATCATGGTGTTGCTGTTGTTAGAGGAAATATTGCTGGTGATATGGTATTGACAGTGTCTGAAGAAGCAATCAGAACTGCCTTAAGGATTGATGAAGATGAAGTTGGTATGAATGATGAATTAACCATGGCAGAATGTCAATCGTGTTTTGTTAATATGGGTCATCCACCTGTATTTCCAAAGTCACAGTTTTACAGAGCAAAATTGGGAAAGAAGTTCAAGTTGCTATGTTATGTTGTTCAACAGTGCATGTCCAGGAGGAGTGCAGGTTTTGACAACTTCCCATCTGACATAGCTTCACCGATAGTTGCCATTGCAGAGAACAAACCATTCAACATGTCGAGATGGATTATGAATGGATTTGTGTTTAACTTGGTGAAAGGCAAGAGGTTTAAGTTTCTCATGTACCCGAGATTCTTACAACTGATGATTAATGTTGCCTATCCTATCATCAGAGCCGAAGGTTATTCTGGAGGTATCTTATATACTGAGGACATGAACGATCTATCTTACAGAAAGATGAGTATCGGGAATGTGCCTAATGTGGAGTTGTTTGACTATATGAGAGATATAGCCAACAATGAAGAAGATGTTGAAGGTATTTATCATCATATTTCGAATGGAGAGATTGTGAATCCAGTGGATCTTGTTGATAGAGAGATTGATGAAAGTGATGATGGTCAAGATGATGATGGTAATAATGATGGTGAAAGTGATGATGGTCAAGATGATGATAATGATGATGGTGGTAATGAAGGTGCTGAATCTGAATCTAATTCAGAGGAGGCAGAGATTGTTGAAACAACTGAACCGATGGAATTGGAGACTGAGAATGTTGAAGTCATTGAGCCTGTTGAGATAGAAGAACCTGTTGAGGTTGCTTTAGTTGAAGAAGAAGTAGTTGCTGAAATTCCAAAGGATATTACTGTTCAGTATGTTAGAAGAAGAAGGACGAAATCAGTGATAGAGTCTGTGACTGTAGAGGAACCGAATGTAATTGAGCCTGAAGAGATAGATGTAATTCAGATTGCTCAGGAGGTAATGGCCGAAGCTGAATCTATTGCACAGATAGTTGAAGAAGCTGATGCTGGCGTTACTGATCCTATTTCTGTTGATATACCCACCACATCATCACCTATTGCACAAAACATTGAACAAAGTTTGGAGTCTTCACCAAATTTTGTGTCAAGTGTTGAAGAAAATGAGAATGAGAAAAGAATTGCTGAGTTAGAGGAGATGGTACAAAAACTGTTAGAGGCAAATGAATTGTTGAAAGCCTCAAATGAGAGAAAAAGGAAAAGGTTTGATGAGTATTGGGATATTCATAATCAAAATCTGAAAATTTTCAAAGAGTTGGATGCAGATCATCTCAAATTGAAGATTGAACATGATGATTTGAAGGATAAATATGAAAAATTGAAGGAGGAGCATGAGAATCTGAAGTTCGATTATACGGATTTAAAGGCTGAATGCAATACTTTGGATGCAGAGAAAGAGATGTTGGAGAAATGGCTGGAGGAAACGAAACCGAAGAAATCTGGCTCATCATCTGATAAAGATTTTTCAGATGAAGTAGTTGAAACAACTGAAGCAGCTCTAGTACCAAAAGTTTATCTGACCAGAGCACGAGGTACTACAAATGTTGGCATAAGGGTGGAATCTCCAATCATCATTCCCGATGAAGCTGTTGCTGAAACTGTCATCTCTGACAAAGCTGAGGGAAAAAGGAAGTTAGATGCTATTCCAGAGATTATGGGTGATGAAGGTAGTTCGAAAAAGGCAAAGATTGATGAGATAGTGCAGATTGAGCCGATTCAATCTGTAGCTGTAGTTGAAATGGCTGAGAGAGCTAAGGATGGTGATGAGACTATGACTGAAGCTGAAATTGCCAAAACAGTTCAGATTGAGCCGATTCAATCTGAATCTGTAGCTGACACTGAAGTAGTTGAGTTGACAGATAGTGAGAAGGAAGTTGGTTCTGAGGAAACAGTTCAGATTGAGCCGATTCAATCTGAAGTTGTTGATATGCCTGAAACTGTACCTGAAGTTGCAAGTCAGTTTGAGCCGGTTCAAACTGACAATGCACCTATGATTGAAGCTTTAGATGATTTGGACGATATAGATTTCACTGAGTCTGAGCCAGAAGCTGAACCAGAAACAAATGTTGATCAAGAGATTCCGGTTGATTTGGATCAAAGATTTGCATATCTTGAGAAAATGAAATACAATGCTGTGTTCTTGAATGGGTTGACTGTGAGCCAGATAAACGAAGAATATGAAAAGTGTATGATTGCCCAAGACAAAGCTGCTGCTGATAAGAAAGAGTTTGTCATTGAGATGGGTGAATGGACTCCAATGCAAGAAAGCCTGAACATAGAAGACTTGCCTCCAACTGAACTTTATCATCAAAATCCGGAAGAAATGTCGAGTACAGATATGCGAAGTTGGCTAAGCTCAAGGAACTATCCATATAGAACTTTGAAGAGGTTGAAATCTGAGTCACTGAGGAAGATTGTTACTAGTTTTATGAAGACGGAGAAAATGTACAACCGGATGTTTTATTTGGACTACAACAATCCTCAGTATTTCGAGCTGACAAAGAAATATAAAGTTCTTGGACCTAAAGAACTTCCGGTGATGGCTTTACCTGAAGATGCTCACAAGAAAAGGCACGAATTGATAGATATGTTTCCAAGCGAAGTTAAATCTTATAACATACCGATGGATGTTCGCGAATCATGGCATAAGTCAGCCACAGCAGGTGACGTGGTGAGGTCACTCTTGAGTAAAGGTCAGTCAATCGCTGAATTACTTGATTCGATGATTGTGCCAGAGAAGAATAAGAAGGTGAAGATAATTGCATGGAAATACGATGAAGTGTTTGATGCTTTTATGATAAAGAGAGTTAATGGATTATGTGACGTATATCATTATTACTCGAGCATTTTCAAACTAGAAGTTCAAGATTTGAAGGAGCTGCACAAACTCAGGTTGATAAATCACACGCATGCTGAGCGTGGTGATAAATGTGCAATGCTTCTTGATGCCGGGATTGCTAGACCACCGAAGTATCTTGATTTCAGAGGCCAACAAGAAGATACTGCTTATGTGCAAGCCAAGAAAGAAAGAAAGAAGAAACGATTGGTTGTGACTGAAGATATGTATCTTGAAGAATTTTCGGATGAATATTTTGACAAGGTGACAAATCCTGGATTGAAGGTGATAGATGGTTCGCAAATGACAAAGCCTATACTTAGAGTTTTCTATAATCAAGAAACCTTTGAGTTGAAGCTTGTTCGGAATTTGGATGATTGGGACAAAGACATGATTACACTGTTTAGTACTTTTGAGTTGAAGCTGCTACATCCGTCATACATAGACTTTTTGAGAAGCTACAGAATGGAGAAGTGTAAAGATGCACTTGCTGAAGCTGATAGGAAGTTGTTTGTTGTAATGATTGAAGTAATAGTTGCGGCAACTGAAAAGATACGAGTGAGAAAGGCATTGCTGAACTCTAATCTCGTGAGGGTTGATTTACCAGAGATAGAGTATATGAGAATATCTAGAAGAGGAACTTTGGAGGTGCAAGTCAAAGGACAAGAGATGCCGTTTGAATTTTATGCTAATATTGACTTTGCAGGTTTAAATCTGGATTCACTTAGACGCATGAATGCCTGCCCAATTTTGACAAATGAGTCCAAGCCGAGACAAGCCAAAATTGCTGAAAAGTTCAAGTCCTGTATAGAAGAAGCATTAAAGGAACAAGAAGAGTTCAAAGGAAAAGAGCTGCTGAATGTCAAAGATGAACCGGAAGATTGGTAGAAAGAGATTGATGCTGAACAAAGAAGAAAAAGATAGAAGATTTTGCTGAAGATTCAAAGATAAATCTTAGGGGGAGTACTGTTAGGGTTATTTCCTAGTTAAGATTTACTTTGTATTTTGTTTATATGTTTGTATATAGTTTAGGGTCTATTTTGATATATTCCTTAAACTTGTATTTTGTTGCTTTAAGCATGTAGTGAGAGAGTGTGAGGGGAGAGGCTAGATCACTATTACACGTTAGAGAGAGAATTAACTGTGTGTGATTTATTTCTCCTGCACTTGTATTACAGATTTGCTTTAATCATCAATATACAAAGAGAATTATTAGTATGAAGTGTGTTTGTGATTGAACTGTTTGTTTGTGCGAATTATTCTGATCATTGTGAGTAATATTAACGATCCAATTGAACTTATCAAAGTGCTAAATGTGATTATTATTTGTTTATCATCACTAACATCTTAGAAATGTAAGTCAAAAACTTGATCAAGTTTGACCTAATAGTTAAAACTTGATGAAAATTTTAACTAAACATTGATTCTGAAAATCTTGACTTCTTATTGCAGGTTAAATGGAAGAATTACAGTTTGTTAAGGAGCATAATGCTGTATCTTATCTACATCCAGAAGTTCCTGAAGGAAAAGAGCAATTTCTTGAAGTTATTCAGTTTTTATCATGTAACGCCCGTCTTACGACAAGCACCACAGTTGGCATTCATAAGCATAAAAACAACCGTATAATTAATAAAATTTCAAAAGAAGCGGAATAATTGTTCAAAACATCATTACATTACCCTTAAATTGTCTTAGAAACTACTTAAAGCATTACAAACATATGAATCAACTTTCCAAAAGTATTTTTCATCAATGCTAGTCTTCAACAAGTCTCTAGCCCTCGCCAAGCAGCTCCCTAACCCTCATAACTTGCACATCAATCTAACATGCATATAAAAGTCAGCTGCACTGAGTGAGTTCTAGTTTTAAAACATCTTTAGAAACATTCCATGTCATTCATGTAATACACGTAAATAGCATCATCATATTGGACGTCACATTCGCATAGCATAATATCTTTGTCTGTTAGTAAGTCATCATCGTGTCCTCTTTGGTCATAAGAGACCCATTCTATGGTTCTTAACTGGGTTTATGAGATCCCCATTAGGATTCTTAGCTGGTTTTATAAGATCCCTAGTAGGATTCTTGTCTGGTTTTATAAGATCCCCAGTAGGATTCTTGTCTGGTTTTATAACATTCCCAGTAGGATTCTTGCCTTCCGTTAAGGCATACATTCGTTTATATTTAAATATATATATATATATATATACACAAGTATTCAGTCACTCGTTCTTACATCATCATCATACTTCACATAATAAAGTCCAACAGTCCAGAAAACATCTCGGTATACATGTTAGCCTTAAAATTGTGTTTGAAACGGAAGTGAGGTCTAGAACTCACCTGATTCTTAAGTGATCTTGCTTGTTTGGACCAGGTTAAGATAGTGGTTTTGGTACACGATCTGCATTTAAGTTATTATGAAAAATCGTCATTTCTTTCTTAGTTTCGCAAGCAGTGTCGCACATAGTGTCGCAGGTAGTGTCGCAAGTAGTTTCGCATAGGCGAACCACAGTGTCGCATGCTGCTTCAGCAGCACCTCCACTTGCAGTGTTGCAAGGCTCTTGCCCAACTTTCGTTAGGACTTAAACTACTGTCGCAAACTCACCCGACACACGTTCAGAAGTCAAGTCATCCTAGTGTCGCAAGATGAACACTAGTGTCGCATTAAGAACACTAGTGTCGCAAAACGCCGTTACAGCTCGTTTTCAACCCAAAATCCTTGTTTTTCAAGCAAATCTCAAACTTTTTACGTCCAAAACCTTGGTTTATCATTTATACGACTAAATCTAAGCTTTTTCCACGATTTTATCCATAAAAATGCAACCTTTATTGATTTCTTTGAAACTTTTTGAAAAACTTAAAAACTCCATTAATGGTCAGATTCGTCTTGTGTTATGAAAACATGTTTTAAGGAATGATTTTACCTTGATTACCTGTTGTTTAACAACTTCAAACTTCAAATCAACTCTTTGATTCACAAAAATCTTGGTTTTCTTCTTTCTTGCCTTAAGTTTCTTTCCAAAAGATTAGGGGTTGAGTGTGTTGTTATGGAGGTGGTGAAGTGGGGAATGGTGGCTGGAAATGGAGGTTAAATAGTAGGGCTTCCATATTGGGTAGACTTTTTAGGTCGGCTTTGGGCCTTAATTAGGTGATTAGGCTATTTTAGGTAAATCTTTTAGTTAATTAACTTACCATTTTTGGCCTAATTCATTCTTTCACCCTTAATGGCCCATAATTACATCATAACCTCTTCATTAATTCTTCCCTTTTCTAATTAGCAAGTAGTTAGTCATTACGTTTTACATTCTCGCATACTTATAATCATTTTCTTGCTCAATTATATATATCGTAATCATCATATTTATCATTAACATAACATATATCGTAGAGGTCACACATCATTTTAATCATAATCACTTAAATGCACATTCATATAAGCATAAGCACGTAAATAAGTCCTACCATAAAAATCGGGGTGTTACATATCAAGAACTAGATTGGCATATGCTCTATGTGTTAATCCAGTGATATCTTCAAGATTCGTTAAAAGATTCTGGAGAGCAGCTTAGGTTGAAGGAGTTGATGGAATCATTAGAATTAGAGGAGAATTTTCTCAAAATAAAGAAATCATTATCACTGAAGCAAGTATCAGGACAAGTTTTCAGTTTGGAGAAGATGGTGATTATCCAATTGAATATAATAAAGATGAAATTTTACAATGTTTTGAAGATCATGGATATGAAGGAGGACCTGTTAGAAAACAAATGCTCAAAGGCCAAATCAGTTCAAGATGGAGATTTCTTATTCATTGCATTCAACACTCATTGTCTAAAAGAAAATCTGGCTGGAATGACATGACATATATAACTGCTTCTATAGTAGTGTCTTTGGTTGAAAACAGAGGTTTTAACATGTCAAGATATATCTTCAATGGGCTGAGAATGAATATTTAAGAAGATAGAAGGAACAAGTTTTTGCTGTATTCAAGGTTTATTCAATGCTTGATCAAACATTCATTTCCTGAGCTAGTAGGGATGTATCATGGTCCAACACTTAGAGTACTTCATCATGATTCTAAGGTGTTTGCTTATTTGACAAGGACTAATGCAAGAAGTAATTCTGTGGAATAGAAACTGATCTTACTCAGTATATTAAAGATGTGGCTTCTGGATAGATTGAGAATGGGAATGATCAATTGAATTTAATTGATGAAACTATTAATATGGATGCTTTGATTGAAGAAGAACCTGCAGTACAAGCTGAAACAAATCTTGAAGATGAGAATGATGATAGTGATGATGATCAACCAGGAAATGGTGATGAGGTGAATGTGGAAGTAGATCCAGTTAGTGGTGATGAAATTATTGAAGAACAAAAAGATGTATCTGATGATAAAGATGAAAGTTCTGAGAAAACCGTTTCTGATCATCAGGCTGATATTGACAAAATTGATCTTGAACAAGTAGATTTTGTTTATGATATGTGATAGTCACTATGTATAGGTTGGACTCACCGGCTTGTCGGTGTTACTTTTGTTTGTATTTGTTTATCTTGTAATTGTAATTGTACTAGCGAACCTACGGGCGAATCTATAGATTCGCCCGCAGTTCAAGTTGTCTTTTGTATTAAGGTGTCGACTGGGCGAACCTATGTGCCCAGCGAACCTGTGTTGGTTCGCTAGATAGATTCGCTAGAGCGAATCTATCAGCGAACCTAACACTGCTATATATTGTAACCTTATCTTCACTTTATACAACTTTTGCACATCTTTTATCCAAGCCATTTCTTACTGATTGTGTTGTGTAATCGTTCTATTTGAGGTGCTAGGAGCTTATTCTACTTATCATTGTAGCTTATTTACCTCATTTGTGTGTTAGATCTTGTTATTGGGTTGTTTGGACAATATACACTTTATTCTTCAAGTCTTGGTTATTTTTGTGTTAAACAAGTCAACATAGCACTGAAATCACGATCTTTATGGACCAACAATATGGTATCAGAGCCTTAGTGCTCTTGATTGTTTGATTCTTGTGATTTTTGTGTTGATTTTTGAAGTTCTTGGGTCGAAACACTTTCTGATTCTGTTCTAAGCTTGTTTTGAGTGTTTTGGAGTTGTATTTTGCTCAAAGATTGTGGTATTTGGTCATAGGAAGTTTTTAAAACAAACGTGTATGCAAATGGTCAAGTTTTGAAGGTTTTCGAGCTGTTTCCGTACTGTTACAGGGTGGTTGAGCTACCAGCGAATCTATCTGTTCAACCAGCGAAACTGACTGTTCATCCAGCGAACCTAATTCAAATTTTTGTCCTGATTGGTTTGTGTTGTGGCTAGCGAATCTGACATTTCATCGAACGAAAGTTCACCTATTTGGTTCTGTGAGCGAGAGAACCTGCGAGAGAATCTGCCAGAGAACCTGCGAGAGAACCTAGAGCGAACCTACGAGCGAGCGAGAGAACCTACGGGCGAGCGAGAGAACCTACGAGCGAGCGAGCGAGAGAACCTACGAGCGAACCTAGAGCGAAACTACGAGCGAACCTGCGAGAGAACCTACCAGAGAACCTACGAGAGAACCTAATTTCCAAAAAAAAAAAAAAAAAAAAAAAAAAAAAAAAAAAAACAAAAACAAAAACAAAAAAAAATGGATAGGAAGGCTATGGCTGAAAATGAGTTCAATTCATTCGTGGGTTTGAAGCATGAAAATCTAACTGAAATAACCAATCGATTTTTATGCGTGTCAAGCAATCTCAAAACTTATGATGAACAATTGGGAAATCATGAGCAAGTGACAAAGCTTTTGGATTCTCTTCCTTCCAAATGGAGTCCTCAGATCAAGTTGCTGAAACAAGAAAGAAATTTCTTTGACTTTAAACTAATGGAAGTAATAAACAAGTTAAAGTCACTTGATCTGGATGTAAAGAGAAAAGAATACAATCAAGCCATGATGTTCGCAACTGTCTCTTCTCAGAATTCTGCACTGATTACATCCGCTGCAAACTCACCAAGTGCAGTCTCTGGAGGATTATCAAGTTATGAATCCGTTAAATCCAGTGGTGTTGCAACAAGTGTAGGTGCCAACTCAAATGCATCCAACACCACTCAGACCTTATCTGACACTGCAGCCTCATCTGGGAAGTTTGTTCAAAATCATGAAGCTTTAATTGGTGAAGTTGTTGAAGAATCTGTTCTCAACAACGATTACATTGACTGTTTTGATCCTTTTAAAGAATTTTACGGTGAAGAGGAAATAAATACTGGAAAGGTTGCTGAGGATAGTTTGATTGAAGAGATTGCGGATTATGGTTTGACGAAAGAAGGAAAGAGTCAGGAAAAAGATGTTCATTCTGGATTGTTGTGTGAAGCCGTTACTGGAAAGAAAGAGAAGGTCACTGTCAACGTCGGTAATGGGGCAGAAAATGCTGGTACCGATTCTGACAATGTTATGGAATCAAAGCTTGACATAGAAGCCATGATTGAACAGGCAAAGCATGAAGCTGTGGACGAATACAAGAGGAACACTCCTTACTGCCAGTGTGATCGTGCTCTCGAGGCTGAGAAACTGGTTGTGGGTCTTCCTTATGAAGTTGTGGAGGATATGTGCTCATCTGCATGCAAAATTCGTTTAATTGGCATATATAAAGCTAATAAATTATTAATGTCAAATGAAAACGAATTAAAGAGAACTAACAAAGAGCTTAAAGTGAATGAATCAAAATTTTTTGTTAAATTAAGAGAGGCTTTAAAAGAAAACGAACATTTGAAAAGATCTCTTTTGGAAAAGAATTGTGAGATAAACTATTTAACTGAGCAAGTCACTCTTGCTGAATTTGAGACCAGAAAGGTTAAAAATAAACTGGAACAATGGACAATCTCTGGTATGAAAAGGGAAGAACTCCAAAAGAAACAACGGGGGGCAAGAGTTAAGACCGGGGTGGGTCATAAAGATGATGCACAAGTATATCCTCCACCTAGTACATTCTGTTATTCTCCTACACCTATTCCTCATCCTTCAAATGAGTTGATTCAAGAGATTATAAAGAATGATACTAACAGCTCTATTGCAGGTTTAAGTGGAGTGAATCTTAAGGAGGTGAGAGAGGATTATGCTTATGGTGAAAGCAGTGGTCTTGGAAGTTCTAGTAACTCTAGCTTTGATTCAAACAGGACTGTTGAAGACAGTAGTTCGAATGTCTTTATTTCTAGTCAAGTTTTAACGTCAAAGGATATTATGAGTGACATTAATTCTGGATGCTCAATTTCAAACTCAAGTAGTTTGAATGATGATTTTATTGAAAATGTTTGTGTGAACAACAAAGCAAAACTTTCAGATCAAGTCTCTGAAAGTCAAACCAAAACAAATTGTTTTCAAAAATTCTTGTCTCATCAAATTCCATCTTTCACACCAATAAGAATTTCAAAACCGAAAGACAAAGAATCATCTTTTTCATACATTCTTAAACCTAAATCTGCACCCTCCAAGGTAAAAGTCACAACAGGTAAGTCAAAAGAGTCTTACGACTCTTGCAGTGATTGTAACTTACAAACACCTGATAGTAATGAAGAGACTGCTAAATGTTCTAAAAGAAATTTAAAATCTCATTGCTTTCAATGTGGAAATACTGGTCATACTGTCAAACACTGCCCTGTGACTGTTGAAAATAGTTCAAAGCATAGATCTTTTGGAAAGAAACTGAATTCTTTTGTAAATAATTTTTTCTGTAAATCATCGATTGTTCAAAGACCCAAGTACACTAAGGCTTGGGTCCCGATTTCAAAAGTCTAATTTGTCTTAATTTGTAAATATGTACATAATCTGGGGGAGATATAAAAGATTAACTATTTATAGTTTTTCAAATTTTGTTATTTCAGGATCTCCGTTTTGATTGATGTTGAAGAGTCGTTGAAGGAGGTCAGAAGCATTGCGTTTGGGATATGTCAGATAGGCTCAGCCCGAAAACGAAGTAAACAGTGATTGTGCAGCCAAACATAACGCTCAAGATCTCGACAACAAGGATTATCTCCTTGACATGATTGGATTGCACAAAGATAATGGTTATGTCAAAAATGGGTTGAAAGCGTCAAATCTTTGCCTTGATTTCCCTAAACATCCCAAATCACCCTCGCCCTATCCCCGAATCGAGTTTCTAGTATGCAAAACAAATAAAATAAAAAGCTGCTAGTGATGCTCTTCGGAAAAGCCTCTGAGTGAGTTACTCGTTAACTCCTCAGAACGTATTGAGTCAAAGTGCTTAACTCCTCTGCTATACGGAAGTATTGACCTGGAGTTGGTGGATCTTCTCTGCTATACGGAAGTATTGACCTGAAGATTCACCGAGCATGCTCAAATGTTTATCTCCTCTGTTATACGTCAGTATAGACCTGGAGCTCTAGACTATTTGAGTTTCCCAAATAATAAGTCGCATTGTGTTCAAAAGAATCAATTGCTGACAAGCTCCACTCACAAAGAAAAGATGCAGAAATTGCACAAGTGTCAAAAGAAGCTAATGCATCGGTCAACATTCAAAAGTTGATCATTGAAATTCAAGCAAAGTCAATCGTATTGCTCAGATATACCCTGATGACAGAACTTGTTCTTTTTACCTAGATGTCTGTGGGGACCGAGTTGTCTGAGCTTCTTCAATCAAACCATAAACATGATAAAAGAAGCTGCTGATCTCTTGTTGAAAGGACTAAGGCATGGGTTTAAATGGACAAACATATCTGCAATCCCGCCAATCGATGATTCTCCGGATTCTACTCAAAACATCATGAAAAATATATATCCTTATTAGCGTTTAAAATTTCTTCTTTGTTATTTTATTTTATTTTATTTTATTTTATTTTATTTTTATCTTCTATCTTGTCTTTACTAGTATTTTTAGGATTAGAATTGTTTATGTTTATTTTTGGAGCGTTGATATCGTGGGACGTTTTCACGGATTTACAAAGTTTTTTTTTAAAATTTAAGAAAATCCAATAATATCTTAATTTGTGTGCGAGCGAACCTACAGGTTCGCCCAAATCTCAGGTTCGCCCGCAACCCCTTTTGCACCGCGCCGAAGGCTGTTTTGTCTTTTGGTCTTCTGGCGAATCTAAAGTTCGCTGGACTGTCTGCCAGCGAACCTATGTCTGTATATATATAGGCTGTGACAGCGAAGTTTTTCAAAACATTCGCTGTCACCACTGTAGCACGTTTTTCAAAAAAAATCAAAACCACCAACGTTCGATTCTCACTATTTCACGGCTTTTTCACACATTAAACATCATTTTAGTGTCTGGCACAATGTCGACATTATTCTTTGAGAAAAAGCACAACATGTGTGCTTTACTTGACGAAAATCATGAAAAGGCCAGCAGCTATAGAGATTCAATCAAATGGCTGAAGTCGTCTCATATACATTATGCCATTTCTCACTCACCTACTATATATGAGACGCATGTTCGGGATTTCTGGCGAACTGCGGTCATGAACGTGTCGGTACAGCCGTCACGTATCTGTGCCAAAGTCTGTGGTTATGACTTGGAGTTTACTGAAGCTGATCTAGCCAGGATTTTGAGGCTAGAGGATGATGTTGGGGACGAAGTAAGTATGACTGCTGAGGAAGTGTACGGTGCTTTCCGGACTGCTGGGTATGAGGGTCCGATGCCCGGCGAGAAGAAAATGGAATTTGTGAAGTCCTATTTGATCCAGGACTGGAGGTACATTGCACACGTGTTTATCATGTGCCTGGATCATAGGAAAGGGGGAACCGACGGATTGAATCTGGATTGGGCACGGGCTATGGTGCTGTTTTGCCAGGGGCAAAAAGCAAATCTCGCGAAGCTGATCTTCAACTATATGCTCGAGAACATCCATGCTACAAAAGGCGCCAAATGGTTGATGTATCCCAGATTCATTCAGATGATTCTGAATGATAAACTGCCAAATCTGCCGGTGGAAGTTATTGATTTGGATGTTACTAGCGAGGAGCAAACTGCAGAAATTCAGGCGGAAACAACTGTTCAACAAATGCCTGATGCTGATGTCGCTGATGCTGAGTTTGTGGAATCAATGTTAGTGTTTAGTGAAGATGAGGCCGGTTCTGAAGACATTACAAACCCAATGGCCGGAATAAAAGGAAGGGCAGGAGCGTTTATCGAACATCTTTGAAGCCATCAAGACGGAGCTAATCAGAAGACTTCCCCAGGTGAGGTCCAACCTAGGGGGAGTATTGATAGTCACTATGTATAGGTTGGACTCACCGGCTTGTCGGTGTTACTTTTGTTTGTATTTGTTTATCTTGTAATTGTAATTGTACTAGCGAACCTACGGGCGAATCTATAGATTCGCCCGCAGTTCAAGTTGTCTTTTGTATTAAGGTGTCGACTGGGCGAACCTATGTGCCCAGCGAACCTGTGTTGGTTCGCTAGATAGATTCGCTAGAGCGAATCTATCAGCGAACTTAACACTGCTATATATTGTAACCTTATCTTCACTTTATACAACTTTTGCACATCTTTTATCCAAGCCATTTCTCACTGATTGTGTTGTGTAATCGTTCTATTTGAGGTGCTAGGAGCTTATTCTACTTATCATTGTAGCTTATTTACCTCATTTGTGTGTTAGATCTTGTTATTGGGTTGTTTGGACAATATACACTTTATTCTTCAAGTCTTGGTTATTTTTGTGTTAAACAAGTCAACATAGCACTGAAATCACGATCTTTATGGACCAACAATATGCATGATGAAGAACAATCAAAGGCTGAAGAAGAAAAAGAACATATTTTGATTTCTTCTTCAGAAGAAGAACAAATGTATGAGAAGGATGATAAGGAAGTTGATGATGACTTACCTTTAGAATATCCAACTCAAGAATCAAAATTACCTGTTGGTGATCTGTCCAAATTTGAAATGGCACATCTATCTGAAGTTGCTAAATTGATAACTGAAATTGAAGAACTTAACAGAAGAATTGAAGATTCAGATAATCTATTCAACACTTTTGGATTAACATCCAGTGAAATTGTTGATACATATAATAGACTTGTTAGAAAGAATCTTGATCTAAAGAAGTTAAATTTTGATCTTAGAAATGAATATGATCAGAAGGATAAGGAAATTGAAACTTTATCCTTAAGCTTGAAACACAACGATGAATGTATTCAAGAATTGTCTGAGCTGAACAAGTTAAAAGATAGACAAGTTGAAGATCTTTTGAGTTTGATTGACTCTATGAAGAAAATTCCTGCTCCTAAATCATCTTCTGAAAGTTCTGATAGTTCTAAGACTGAATCTAGTGAATCTGATAAAGATCAAGATGATATATCTGATATTGAACCCATGAATGTGGCATATGAAGAAAACTTACAATTGACTGTGGTTGAAGAGATTGATGAAAGGTTTAAGCCTTTGGCAGTGATTTATCCTGAGGTGATTCATATCAAAGACACATACACATTTCAAGAACTAAAGGTGGATGAATCTGTGTTAAAAAATGTTCAATCAAGCTTTTTGTGGAGAAAAAAGACTATTCCAAGAGCTAACTTGACTGATAAAGATAAATAACTGATCATCTCTTAGATATTAACTTTTGATGAACAAGAAGTACTGTTGAGAGAGATTGATAGAGTTGTAAATACTTTTCAAAGTGCTGTTGACAATTTGAAGAAATATCAGCCTCTGAAAATTAAGCCATCTGATTCATACTCTATCACATATCAAAAAAAGAAAAAGAAGTTGAATAAAGGTAAAGATGTGTTAGTTGAACAAGATGTTGCTGAAGTGAAGGAGTTAACTAAACTTAAGAAGATGAATGCTAAAATAAAAAGAAAATTAGAAAGAGACGAGTTCATAACTCTTGAAGAGTGGAAAAGGCATCTTGAACTTGTAGAATTAGATGCTTAGAAAGCTCAAGGCATTCACTCTTCACAAGTTGAAGAAGAAATTTCTGATACAGAGATGATAGAAACTCTTCAAGGAATTGATGATGAAGAGGAAACCGAATTGAGTATTCAGGGTACTAAAACTTTGATTGATGTAGAAGCTGAATCACACTATCCTGATGAGTATTATGATGAAGCGTTAAACTTTAATTTGGAAGAACCTGAGCAGGAGATAAAACAAAGATTGAATTTGCTTTTAGTAACAAGATCATGTTCTTGTTGCAAAAAGTGTTTAATAGAATGTATGTATTGGGAAGAACTGAAGAAGAGCTTGATCAGGAAATTAAAAAGTTGCAATCTGCTGATACTGAAGAAGGAGAATTTGAAGCTGAAAAATATTTTGAAGATTTAGAGGCTGACAATCCACGTACTTTGATACATCCAGTCATTGACAGAATGAAGAAGGATGAATTAAAAGATTGGTTGGCTTCTAGAAACTATCCTGTCAGATAGATTGAGAACATGTACACCAAGCAACTGAGAAGAATGGTTGAAACATTCTAGATGAAATAAAAGGCTGAAAGAAGAATGTTAAAGCTCAATCCTTTTAAGGATCAGTACATAGACATTGCTGAAATTAAACTTTTTCCAAAACCACAAAGAAGTCAATTGAAGAAATCAAAGAAAAATATAACATCAAGTCTAAACCCAACAGGTCTTTTGGCACAAAAGAGTATGTTCCTTCATCAGAAACTCTATGAAAAGCTGGTTTCCAAAGAAACCAATTGGTGTGTGTTGGTTCATTAGATTGAGATTTCAGTGCTATGATGATTAATGAACAACAAAACTCACTAAGATTCAATGAAACATAGTCCAAATACTCTTAACACACTATAACAAGGATCAAATCAACACAAACAGCGGTAAACAAGCTACAAAGATGATAATAATAAGCTCCTAGCACCTCAGCCGTCACACACACACAATTAGGGTTTGATAAACTTGCAAAACTTGTATTCAAATGAGAAAACATTACATTATATAGAACAGACTTAGGTTCGCTGACAGATTCGCTAACAGCGAATCTGTCATGCAAACCTATCAGCTTCGCTGGGCACAAAACAGATTCGCCCGACGACTGATCTAATCTAATAGTCTATTCTAATCTAGACTTCCGGACGAACCTATAGATTCACGCGTAGGTTCGCTAGTTACATTTAGAACAAAATACATAACAAATCAAAAGTAACACCGACATGCCGGTGAGTCCAACCTACATGTACTATCAATACCCCCCCTGGGTTGGACCTCACCTGGGGAAGTCTTCAGTTTAAGCTCTGTCTCTTTCCAGCTTTAAAAATTCTCAATGAATGCTCCGGCTCTCGATTCAATACCAGCCAATGGATTAGTAACATATTCAGATCCGGCTTCATCACTTTCACTAAAATCCAAAAACGATTCAACAAACGGTGCTTCGGTGACCACAGTATCAGGCATATCAGTTTCAATAATCTCCTCCTGAATAACTACCGTCTGCTCCTCACCTTGCACCTTTGATCCACTAACTTCCAACTCAACAGGCTTCTCAAATCTCTTTTCAATCGATTAATCCAATTGTTTGGATAGGTCATCCATCTCTAAGTTCAGATCATCAGTTCTTCTTAACCTCTCATTCACTTTTCTCAACTCAGCACGTACCCCCGGGCTTTATTCGCAACCCTCACAAACAGGTTGGCTTCAGTTCTTGTATCATCTCCAGCCCCGTGCTTGATTTCATTCTCACAAAGCACCTTCAGATCTTCATCACAGAAGGAGAAGATCTCCATTGGGTCAAACAATCTAATTTCTGGACGATCTTCCCCTTCCAATCTGATTACTGCATCTCTAGTGTTGTTATCATAAAACCACTTGACAAACTCTTGCAGTCGTTGTGGCTGAGTATTTGGAACTCTCACTCTATTCATAATCTTTAAAGCAGCCAACTTCAGCACAATCTTTCCTTTCCACGATACCCAATGTTTGTCTTTCTTTGACCTTCTTCTAATCGGTTTCTGGTACCCAAAAGCTATAAAGTTGTCTTCGGCAGCCCTTCAAATTGTAACCTCAAATGCACATGCCCTGCCACTATCCTCCTTGCCGAGCAGAGGGAGTTCAGCTAATCTTCTTAGATCCCATCTTGGTAGTGTAGCAAAATGCTTTCGGTTCTTAATATAGCAAATATCTCCACCTCTCCTCATTCTCATATATGCATCAATCAAAGTGTTGTATTTCCATGCAATGATCTGTCTGTCCATCTGCATGGTGTTTGGTTCATCTAGGTGTTGGAATATCGGGTCTTTAGGGATAATTTCTTCATTTTTCTTGAACCATTCTGATTTGTCAAGATCGATATGCTCAAACAAATAAGTCACAACCTTATCCTCAACATTGTATTGCTCAGGTTCATCCTCGGGATCATCCTCTATCTCTTCTTCACTTTCAACATTTACCTTCGAACCAACAGCAACCTCAGGGCCAGTGAATGCATCAAAATCCAATCTCATATCTTCATCAAATACATCTTCACCAATCTTCTTTTCAGTTTCAACCCTACTCCCAGAATGCATTAACGGATACTTTGAAGCATCTGTTAAGCTGTTCAGCTCTTGCTCAGACATTGCAGGATAAGACCCATCCTTTTCTTTCAGACTGTTCAATTCTTTAAAGATTCGTACTATCAGGCATTGTTGATCTTTTATCATTTTGCCCATCTCCTTAATCACCACCTCTTTTTCCTTATCTTTCTTCTCCAACTCAGCATATTTAACCTTCAGACCATCTAATTCAGCCTTTGCATCAGTACCGGTATCCCTAGCACTGGTTTCAGCGGGCTGTGCAGGGATCCCATGCTTCTTTTTCGATCTCTTTTCTCTTGCAGTATCTAACTCCTCCTGGACTTCATCAATCTCCTTGTCCAGAGAGTAGTCTTTATCTCTAAGGTAGGCTTTTCTCTTCTTTAACTTTTTCTCAGTTTCCACAACATTCTCTGTCCCCCTCTTGTTCTCAATCTCTTTCAATCGTTGAATATGCACCCATCTGTTAGCCAGATACATATTCTCCCACAGATAAGATATTCTTCCGACGCAGTTGGATCGTACAGATTTGCAGTCGCTGAAGATTCTAGAGTTCATTGGCCATATGCTCAGAGTATCACCAATAACAGGTAGATCAGGCTTCTTGTCGTTTAGGATCATTTGCACAAATCGCGGATACAGCAGTCATTTATTCTTCTTCGCAGCATGTATATTTTCAATTAAATAGTTGAAGATGAGCTTTGCCAGGTTTGCTTTCTGCCCGTTGCAGAAAAGCACCATCGCCCTGGCCTAATCGAGATTCAAACCATCTGTGCCCCCTTTTCTGTGATCCAAACACATGATAAATACGTGGGCTATATACCTCCGTTCTTTGATCAAGTAAAACTTTACCAATTCCATTTTCTTTTCCCCGGGCATCGTCCCTTCATACCCCGTAGTCCTCAATTTCCGATAAACCTCCTCAGCAGTCATCTTGACTTCATTTCCCACATCACCTTCAAGCTTTAGAATTCTAGACAAATCAGCCTCATTGAATGAAATCTCTTGTCCTTGTACTCTCGAACAGATCTTCGACGGTTGTTCAGAGACATTCAGCACATCGTTCCTCCAGAAGTCACGAACATGTAAGTCGTACACGATTGGAGCATGTGATATAGCATAATGAATCTGAGAAGATTTGAGCCATTTGATGCAATCCTTGTATCCTGTGGCTTTTTCATGGTTCTCGTTCAGCAATTCGCACATATTTTGCTTCTTCTCGAAATACAATGTGGACATAATGCCTGAAATAGAAACGGAAGTAGATCAGAAAAATAAGTTTGAAACAGTTTATTGGTTCGCTCGAATGTAACAGATTCTCTGAACAAGCGAACTTATAATTAGACAACAGAACCTATAGATTCGCCGGCATACAAATTTGACATAAATTCTCGGGCGAATATATAGGTTCGCTAAGAACAGTCGGGCGAATCTATGCTAATGCACGAGCAGTATAACAGCATAGGTTCGCTCAAAAGTTTGAACTTTCGTTCAGATTCGCCAGACGAACACTAGGTTCACTGGAACCCTAGATTTTGAAGATCGGGTAGAAACAATAGGATAAACCAAATAGAACACACCATCATGCATTTAATCACAAAAACGCATACATTCTTTAGGTTTTATCATTCATCCGCAGCAAGTTCAATTAATCAGAGACAAGTTAAATGGGTTCGA
The DNA here is from genome assembly GCA_030867185.1 of Tagetes erecta. Taxonomy (NCBI): domain Eukaryota; kingdom Viridiplantae; phylum Streptophyta; class Magnoliopsida; order Asterales; family Asteraceae; genus Tagetes; species Tagetes erecta. The sequence goes on along the minus strand of CM061497.1, from coordinate 22,250,589 downwards.
ATGGCTTGAACCATGTTAAAAACAATATTAAATCAGAATGATTTTGTTTAAGGGCACTTGCGTTAACATACCTAAAGGGACTAAAACGAGTTGATTAGTATAGAAATGCCTTTGTGAGATTCGAACTTGAAACATTTGAAAAGAACCGGTCACATTATCAGAGAATGTGTGAAATGATTTCGCAGGAAACGCATATATATATATATATATATATATATATATATATATATATATATATATATATATATATATATATATATATAACCATAGGTTCGCTGAGACAGGACGTGGCGAACTTTAGATTCGCTCGGGACATTAGATCAAATGAAAGTCGAAGAGACTTAAACCAAGTCCGGGCGAACCTCAGATTCGCCCATAGTTTTGCTAAGTTGAAAGTTAAAAAATAAAATATTTTTGGTTTCTCTTAAGTTAGTTTTCCTTTTAAGAATCCATGAAAACGCCCCACAATTTTAATGCTCAAAAACAAAATTTAAATGAAAATTATAGACTTAAAAGGAAAAATAGAAATAAAAATGAAAGTAAAACTAAAATTAAAACTAAAGGAGGATATATATATATATATATATATATATATATATATTTTTTCTTGACGTTTTCCGAGCAGAATCCGGAGAATCATAGATTGGCAGGATTGCATATATGTTTGTCCATTTAAACCCATGCCTTAATCTTTTCAACAAGAGATCTGCAGCTTCAATTATCATATTTTGGTTTGATTGACGAAACTCAGGCAACTCGGTCCCCACAGACATCTTGGTAAAAGAACTTGTCCTATCATCAGGGTTTATAGAGCAATAAGAATGACTTTGCTTGAATTTCTTTTGGATTAATTCTTGAATATTGATCAATTCATGAATATTGATCAATTCATGAACCTCTTTTGACATGATGCCATTTTGCATTTTGGGAGTGTTGTTTTTCGACAATGATTCTTTTGATGTTTGAATACATTGCGACTTTATTATTTGGGAAACTCAAATGGTTAGAGCTCCAGGTCTATACCGACGTATAAAAGAGGAGATAAACATTTGAGCATGCTCGGTGAAACTTCAGGTCTATACCGACGTATAACAGAGAAGATTCACCAACTCCAGGTCATTGTTCACACAAAGAAGAGGAGTTAAGCACTTTGACTCAATACTTTATGAGGAGCTAACAGGTAACTCACTCAGAGGCTTTTCTGAAGAGCAACACTAGCAGCTTTTTATTTTGTTTGCTAACTAGAAACTCAATTCAGGGCTAGGTTGAGGGTGATTTAGATGTTTTAGGGAAATCAAGGCAAAGATTTGACGCTCTCAACCTATTTTTGACAAGGACTTGTAACTTTGTGCAGACCAATCATGTCATGGAGATAATCCTCATTGCCGAGTTCTTGAACATTATGTTTAGCAACACAATCACTGTTTACTTCGTTTTCGAGCTGAGCCTATCTTGCATATCCCAAACACAATACTTTTGACCTCCTTCAACGTCTCTTCAACATCAATTTTAACGGGGATCCTGAAATAGCAAAATTTGAAAAACTATGAATAGTTAATTTTTAAAATCTCCCCCAAAATTTCTATATGATAGCTATCTAATAAGAAATTTTTGCTTTTCAGATTTTCTTAATATATATACATGATAAAGAGAAGAAAGAAAATAAAATAAAATAAAAAGGAATAAAAAGGAAGAGCGAAGAAATATGTGACAATCAGATTCTCAAGGAAAATAAAAAGAAAATATATTTACATATATACAAGGCCATTTTCTTAGAAGAAGGTTTTCAAAAAGATATCAATCCCAACATGGAAATCAGTTCATAAAAATGTGGTTTATCAAATGTTTTTGTGAAAAGATCTGCTTTTTGCTTTTTGGTTTCAATTGGAATAATATTAATGAACCCCTTTTCCTATGCATCACGAATGGCATGAATTCTTGTTTTAATGTGCTTAGTTCGAGTGTGATGGATTGGATTCTTGGCAATTCCGACAGTAGCTTCATTGTCACAGAAAAGTGGTGTATGAAGGAAGTTGATGCCGTAATCCATCATCTGGTGCTGAATCCAGAGCACTTGGCAGCAGCAGCTTGAAGCAGCGATGTATTCAGCTTCTCCTGTGGACAAGGAGACTGTTGTTTGCTTTTTTCCTTGCCAGGAAACAAGACATTCACCGACTTATTGGCATCCACCAGTTACTGATTTTCTGTTTATCCTGCAACCAGCATGATCACTGTCAGAAAAAGCATGTAAATCAAAGTTCCCACCTTTTGGGTACCAAAGTCCCAAACGAGAGGAACCCTTAAGGTAACGAAAAATGCGTTTAACAGCTTTTTCATGTGATTCTTTAGGTTGGCCTGGAATAGAGCACAGTAGCACACAGCGAATGTAATATCTGGACGGCTTGCAGTCAGATACATGAGAGATCCGATCATCGAGCGGTGCCGATGAGCATCCACAGGATTCCCATTATCATCAGAAGTTAGGCATATTTGAGCAGTGAAGGGAATCAGTTCAGGAGAAGAATCGTCCATGCCAAACTTTGTAAGGATTTCTTTGATGTACTTTTCTTGGTGGATAAGGATTCCATCAGTCTTCTGTTCCACTTGCAGCCCCAAGAAGAAGCACATTTCGCCCATGATTATCATTTCTAATCGATCTATCATTACTTTCTCAAATTCTCTACACAGCTCCTCATTTGTTGATCCGAAGATAATATCGTCCACATACACTTGAACTATCAGCATCTCACCATTAACCTCCTTCTTGAATAATGATATATCTATAGTCCCACGAGAGAAACCTTTGCTGAGCAGATACTATGTCAGAGTTTCGTACCAGATTCGTGGAGCTTGATGCAACCCATACAGAGATTTATCAAGCTTGTATACCTTAGAAGGAAAATCTGGATCCTCGAAACCCGGTGGTTGACATACGTAGATATCCTCATCGATATCTCCGTATAGAAATGCACATTTTACATCCATCTGATAGACTTTAAAGTTCTTGTTAGCAGCATGTGCAAGAAAGATTCTAATGGCTTCGAGACGAGCGACAGGAGCAAAAACTTCAGTGTAGTCTGTGACACCCCGCCCGGCGGCGGAAAACACCGGGCGCGTCAAGTGAATTGGATATCAATAGTACAAAGCACATGGCACTAAATGCATATTTTAATACCATTAATGTAATAATGTGGTGACATAAATGAAGCAATAACTAGTCTTAAAAATCGCAATAAAAGCCGACAAATAAATCAAGTTTATTTATTCTAGGTCCAAAGCATCCTAAGTATCTTGAACCATAACCGTCTCAAACACCACCTGAAATACATGTAAAATAAGTTAGCTAAAGAATTAGCTAGTGAGTAAAACACAGTGATAGTACGTAATACGAAATCCGAGATCATTATAAATAGGTTTTGCAACCTTATGTGTCTAGTAATATCATCATATATCTCAACCATGACCATAGAACCACATAGAAACAAGAATCCATAGACCCCGCAGGGTAACCTTTAGCAACAAGTCATGAGGAACCACTCATGTTACAAATACTGATAACTATCGTTTAACCGTCATTTAACCGTCTCGATATATATAAGTTATCAATAATTGTATAAGCATCTAAGGGACATAGCAACATAGCAACAAGCATCAGTTATAGTAACTAGTAACCAACACATAGAATCGAACATAGAATCGTCGGGTTAAAATCACCTATCAGGCCATTAGTGTAGGTGGGCTTGTCAAGCCATTAGCGCTAACATCGTACCGGTGGAAATTACAAGAATATATAAATACTATTAACTATCACATAATTTTCCATCAAGAGGCCGGCAAGATTAACACATTTTATGATCTCATTTGAAATAGAAACAAAGAAACGAAAAACCGTAGTATTATATGAACATGTATTTCAGCCCCAAAAAACATAAATAGCAAAAAAGGGGGAGTGAGTTTACTCACCTCGTAAAGAAAAAGTAATAAAAAAAGTAACGCAGCTACAACGAACCGAGAGTCTTCCAAATATTGGTACCACCTAATTAAATGGGATGAACTCAAACTTAGAAACGAAACGATAGAAGCAAGAATCACAAATCCGAGATCTAGGGTTTCGGATTTGAGATTTAGGATTTTGGATTACAATCGAAAATTTGGGTTCTAAATTAAGATTTGGGATTTTGGTACGAACCGTAATAGTATTTTCATTTATATATTTTAAACAAAACAATTTTAGTTTTCTTGAATAGTATTTATGAATAATATTTGTAAATGGGTAACATTTTTATGTTTTAAAAAAATGTATTTAACTTACTTATGTGATTTAGGTTATTAGGAACTTATAGATTAATGCTTAAAGTGATTTAAAATGTAAAAATCAAATAAAACAGGTTGTGGGTTTCGAACCCACGACCTCAGCTTTGAAACTGAACATACATAACCACCAGACCACTTCCACCTTTGTTTAAAGATTCTGGTTTTTAATCCTTTTATATGTTATTTATCAAGAACACCCATTTCCTACCAAACCCTAGAACAGAGATCAAATCAATTCGTTTAACACAGATAATCGAACCCAAATTGGTTATAGGGCTTTTAATCCCTGTCATCGCGTGATCATTTTGATGTATCAAAACTACCTGTTGGTGATGAAAGGATACGGATTTGAGAAGGAGAAAAGGGGCGACTGTTCTTGAGGTTTTTGGTGGATTAGAAACTGAAATGATACAGAATTGATATGTTAGATAGATTCAGATGATCAAGAGGGTGATAATGGTTACAGAAATTACCCGGATTGATGCTCCGAAGGTCGAGATTGATAAAAGTCGCCGGAAAAGTTTGAAGTTGATGATTCGTCGGTTTGCAGAGAAAATACGAGAGGTGGTGATGATGCGCAGTGTTAGACGGAAGGTAAGGAGGTGGTATAAACTAGCTTAATTGTTGATTTCGGCTCAAATACGGAAATGAGATTTTGATTTTCAAATCTTCAATCAAACGAGTCAATGGGCTGTTAAACCGCGTGATTGACATTCAATATCTGCTCGAAAATAGACCATGGAGGATTTGGAAAGTTTAGTTGATTGGATAACCAGCGAAAGCGCGTAAATTTGTCTCGCCGGAAAAAGAGTTGTGGCCGGAAAATGCCTGCTGGAAACGCGTGGGCTGGGGAGATGCGCAGGGGGTTTGGGTAAATTAAAATGTTACAAAACAGCCCCTGAAGTTTAGAGTTGGTGTTAAATAGTTAATATTAGTTTAAGTATAACTTTTATTTTTGACAATTTTTACCCAAAGTTAATTTTATAAATTTTATTAACTAACTATCTTAACCAAGTTGAAACGTGACGAATATATAAGTGACGTGTTTATAGTTTTAGTGTATTTAAGTTATTAAGTGACTATTTCGAGATTGAGAGCATTTTTGTTTGACATTTTCAATAGTTTTCTTTTTACGAACTATATACATATATATATATATATATTAATGTATATTTTGAATTTCATTATTACAAATAATTATTTGTCACACTTGAATATTTTGCGACATAAGTATATTTATTTAATTGAGACGAGAATATCGTAGGATCGAATGCATTTATTAATAATCATACTAACGAACGTTACATTTCTGAAAATAAATACGATTACATATAAAAGATATAAAACATCGGATTCGAGTCGGGCGTCCGGATTCAGGTTCGGGGCAGATGTCACAGTCTCCCCTCCTTATAGAAATTTCGTCCCGAAATTTGCTCAAACCGAAGTAGAAGAAAAGGAAACAAAAAGATGCGGATACTTGATTTTCATTTTGTCTTAAATTCATGTTCATGTTTTGAGTTCCAACGAACATTAACGATTGGTATTCGATTACGCCTGAGTTGTTTGACTTCACAGTCCGTAATTTCCAATGGCCGCTGAATTAATTGCATAGATTCATCGATGTAGACCTCACCGAGAGGTAAGATAAGATTTTCATCGAGTAACACTTTTTCAGATTAGAAACATTAGAAACGTAGATCATAGGACAAACACTACCCGATTCCTTAGGCAGTTTGTGTTCGTAGGAAACTTTATTATATGAGTATTTGATCAATGAAAAGATGAGCATTTTTATTGAGACGTGATTTTAAATAAACGAGACTAAGAAGTTATTTATTTTTAATTTGTTAGAGTCGCCTAGCTTGTTTAACTCTTTTCGTGTTATAAGAGTTCGGGTGAATTAATTGTATAGAGATTCGAATAAGGATTATTTGCTACTCAATATAGGGACGAAATAAGATTTCAACTTGTGAATAAATGTTTTAAGTAAATAGATTTAGAATAATTTAAATGAAGATCGGAAATAATCATGATTAATAGAACGGATGAAACGAATAAAGTAGCTTTACGTATAGTTAAACGAATTAAACGCAACTAGTAAAAGGAGTAAGCAAGTCAAGTGAAAATAATATGATTAAATATGGCCCAACTACACAAGACAAAACTTACTATGGTTCCCATGCACCAACTTTCATAATTCTGTGTGCACCCGTAATTACTTCAGTTTTTGCATGGACTCCATAGTTCATTCGATCACATGCGAGTCAGAAGTACACCAAATTTTAAGTTAAAGTGATGATACGCATAGGTATTGATATCATACCCGATAGAAATAGTACTTGGGATGATCAATTTAAGATGATAGGTAGATTGATGATTCAAAAGAAAACTAAAGTTTATTAGGTATGCATTGCTCATATAAATAGTTTTGTTCATCGATATAGATAGTCAAGTTCGAGTACTAGAATAGTGACACTTAAGTTTGTGAAAATCGATCTTTTTGTGTGTAAGATGTAATCATCTAAGTTTTCTGATATTGATCAGTTCATAATCATTAGTTGATGTTGTATATGTAATAACATAGTTAATTAGGATTTTTAGAAAAAGATTGGTTTCATGAAAATTAATAATGTGGATAATTCAATTTATAGTTCGAATGAATCGATCACCTAGTTCCGATTGGATTCGGTTTCTAAAATGTTTGAATTTATATGAACAACAACTTTAGTCAACCAGATATACTGACTATGGAGGTAAATAAGTTTATAAGAGATGATATTGTTTTTCCATCATGCAGTTTTTAAAAGTTAAGTAAAAAGTTGAAAGTTTTAATCTTTACCATAGATAAGGAGATTGATTTGAAAATAAACGACACAACTTATGTTGTAAGTACTTGGTACTGGAAAACAGAAGACAAGGTGTTTGTTGCAAGTCCGTGTGTCATATTTGAGAAAACGGGAAAATGTTGTGTGAATTATTTAACCAACGTTAGAATGACCAATCCATTTTTAAAGAAATCATTTATCACGAAATGCATATATATATTTTTATCTTACAAAAATAGTAAAACCAAACGGTTATTTTAAAAAAAAAAATTCTTTTATTTTAAAATGCATATATTTTTATTTGCAAAAAAAAAATAAGGAAATTATTTTAATAGAATTGAATTTCAGTAATTTACAAAGTCCATTGATTATACATTGCGTTAGAGTAACGAGTTTATAGATGAAATACATTGGGTTTAGATTAGTGCATGAAAACTAGTTGCGTAAAATTTCATTAGTGGTCATATGTATAGATGAAACATTTAGTTCAATGAGTTTGAGAACAGTTGTGTAGTGAGTTCTTGTTAGGTTTTGGATAACGAATTTATGGGTAGCATCGCGTAGTTGATTTACAAGTACATGTTTTGATGGTTAGTTCATAATTTGATAGTAGATTTATGGTTTAATGATGTGTTAGAAATTGGATTACAATCTTTTGGTTAAAGGAGTAGTTTGAATCAATTTGAGTATAGAATTCAAGTTGAAATATTTTGAGGGTAACGTTCGATTCGAATACGTTAACTTGTAAGAATAGCAAAATCCGTTATCATTTATTTCGTTATGGAATTTAGCTTTGACCAAAATTCATAAATCAAGACAAACCTTTGATTGGAGAGTCGATAATCGATTTGGGATTAGAAGTATGCCCTAGATTTGATAATTGATATATGATTTGAAGTTTTGGATAGTTCAGTTGAGATATATCTTAGTTTTGGTTTGAAACGTTTGGTTTACAACGCTGTATTTGAGTTATATGGATAAGCTAGCAAGTATATCGCATAACTATTATTGTAGCTTAGAAACAAATGGAATGATGAAACATAGAATAACACGGTTTTGTAGCAAAATCTTTGACCGCTAGAAACGTCCGATGTAATAATAGCACCTCGTTCCACTTAGGATACCATAGAATCTTTGAAACATGCCATAGAAAATCACTTCGAAACTTTAGAATTATTTTTTTTTTATTAAATGAAATAGTAGTAGTACTTAGAACATCATAGAATCCTTTGAAACATAACATAGTAAATTACTTAGAAACTTTAGAAATATCAGTAAATAAACTTGGAATATTATTTGAATAACTATAGTAATTCATGGAAATAATTATAAATCATGGGAATGAAAAATATAGAATCATTAAGAAAATGAAAATTTGAACGTTTAGGAGTGTGTCTTGGTTTTGGACACTAATGACTTATCAAAGTGTTAAGTTCGTTTTCAACGTATTTGAGAATGCGTGCTTTAGTCTATAGGTTCACACTCATCTCGTACATCCCCAGGTAAGCATACATGTCTCTTAAAGAGATTTATACGAAATGCTTTGCCTTAGACACGATGTCCGTGATACAGGCGTTCCCCCTTCCAGATTGCACGCGTTCTCACGTTTCAAACTCACTTAAGAAGATGACGAGATTCCACAAAGAGAAGATCCTAATCACCCAGAAGAGTCTCTCGTAGCTCCTTCGCGAAATCGGATAAGAAATGAGGTAAAGAAAAGCATAGAAAAGTTCGTAGAAAGAAAATAAATAAGTTCAAACGAATTCCTAAGTATATCTATTTGCACTAAGGACTCTTAGGTTATAGTCTAGGTCGGTGTGTTTCTAATACCCTATCCTAGTTCCCCATAACCATGGCTCTGATACCAAACTGTGACACCCGCCCGGCGGCGGAAAACACCGGGCGCGTCAAGTGAATTGGATATCAATAGTACAAAGCACATGGCACTAAATGCATATTTTAATACCATTAATGTAATAATGTGGTGACATAAATGAAGCAATAACTAGTCTTAAAAATCGCAATAAAAGCCGACAAATAAATCAAGTTTATTTATTCTAGGTCCAAAGCATCCTAAGTATCTTGAACCATAACCGTCTCAAACACCACCTGAAATACATGTAAAATAAGTTAGCTAAAGAATTAGCTAGTGAGTAAAACACAGTGATAGTACGTAATACGAAATCCGAGATCATTATAAATAGGTTTTGCAACCTTATGTGTCTAGTAATATCATCATATATCTCAACCATGACCATAGAACCACATAGAAACAAGAATCCATAGACCCCGCAGGGTAACCTTTAGCAACAAGTCATGAGGAACCACTCATGTTACAAATACTGATAACTATCGTTTAACCGTCATTTAACCGTCTCGATATATATAAGTTATCAATAATTGTATAAGCATCTAAGGGACATAGCAACATAGCAACAAGCATCAGTTATAGTAACTAGTAACCAACACATAGAATCGAACATAGAATCGCCGGGTTAAAATCACCTATCAGGCCATTAGTGTAGGTGGGCTTGTCAAGCCATTAGCGCTAACATCGTACCGGTGGAAATTACAAGAATATATAAATACTATTAACTATCACATAATTTTGCATCAAGCGGCCGGCAAGATTAACACATTTTATGATCTCATTTGAAATAGAAACAAAGAAACAAAAAACCGTAGTATTATATGAACATGTATTTCAGCCCCAAAAAAACATAAATAGCAAAAAAGAGGGAGTGAGTTTACTCACCTCGTAAAGCAAAAGTAATAAAAAAAGTAACGCAGCTACAACGAACCGAGAGTCTTCCAAATATTGGTACCACCTAATTAAATGGGAAGAACTCAAACTTAGAAACGAAACGATAGAAGCAAGAATCACAAATCCGAGATCTAGGGTTTCGGATTTGAGATTTAGGATTTTGGATTACAATCAAAAATTTGGGTTCTAAATTAAGATTTGGGATTTTGGTACGAACCGTAATAGTATTTTCATTGATATATTTTAAACAAAACAATTTTAGTTTTCTTGAATAATATTTATGAATAATATTTGTAAATGGGTAACATTTTTATGTTTTAAAAAAATGTATTTAACTTACTTATGTGATTTTGTAATTTGGTCGTGTTTTGTTTCTTGTTCGTCTCCTGTATTCGATGTTTCCGAAATTGAATGTCTTGCTTGCTGGTAAGATATTGCCCTTGTAGCAGCCTGTATGTAGTTTGTGTTTGTGATTCTTGTTGAGAATGTCCTGCATACTACGTTTCTGTTCTCTTTTGGTCCAACGTCCCATATTTCCACATCTTTATCTTTGAATCGATCAGTTAAAATTCTGATACCTGAAGGTGTATACGGTACATCTTCAGGTTTTTTGTCAGTCCTTAATTTGAGATGTGCCTTTATTTTGGCAAATAAGGTGGTTGAATTGATGTTTGAATCTTCAAGAATATATTTTACAACCCATGGGCAGTGTGATTCGTTTAGATAACGTCTCGTACCAAATCCTTGGGGCTTGATGTAGACCATATAAAGCTTTGCTCAATTTGTATACACGATGTGGATACTCAGGATTCTCAAAACCTAGAGGTTGTCTGACATACACATCATCGGTAATTGGTCCATACAAAAATGCGTCTTTAACATCCATTTGATACACTTTGAACTTCATGAAAGAGGCATAAGCTAGAAAAACGCGAATAGCTTCAAGTCGAGCAACCAGAGCAAACACTTCTTCATAGTCGATACCTTCTTCTTGAGTGTAACCTTGTGCAATAAGTCTGGCTTTATTTCTGACCACTATGCCACGTTCATCTGGCTTGTTTTTGTACAACCATCTCTTACCAATTGCATTTTCTCCTTCAGGTAAGTCCACTAATTTCCAAACTTCTTGTTTTCTGAACTGAAGTAACTCCTCTTGCATGGCTTCAATCCAACTGTTATCTTGTAACGCTTCTAAAATGTTCTTCGGTACCACTTGAGAAAGAAAACATGAATAAAGACAAACGTTTGCATGCTCAGTCTGACTTCTCATGGTTCTTTGATTCAAAGGACCTATAATATGAGAGATAGGATGATTCCTATGAACTCGGTAAGTTGGAATTGCATCACCTTGTACTTGAGTCTCCAGATTAGACTAATTCAGATTCGGTAGATCTTGTAAAATTGTAGAAGTGTGCGGAGTGAAATTAGGAACTTGTTCTGGTGAATTGATGAAGTAATCAAATGTCTCAGGAACAACTTCAACATTCGGATCTGATGATGGTTGATTTTGAACAGATCCACCATCATTAGGAGAATTTTGTTGATTGACATTATCTTCAATATTGTTTGATTTCTGAACTTCTTGAGAATCAGATGGACCCGGAGCTTGATTTGGTACCACATTATCAGGATTGTGAAATGACATGAATGGATACTCAGAATTGAGATCATTGTCATCGTCATTGTCAGAATCATCACTGAAACATCCTAAGTCTCCTGATTCCTTCTTTGTTTTTCCTGAATAATCAAATAAGTTAGAATTGAAAGATTTTGATAACGAATCTAAATCAAATAACCATTCTGGACCATGAGCCACTGATGGAAAAGAGTTTTCTAAAAACTTTACGTTAATAGTTTCAATAACAATATTCGTTTTGCTATTAAAAACTCGATAAGCTTTTGAAACTGATGAATATCCTAAGAAGAAACCATCGTCAGATTTTGACTCAAATTACCGAGATGATCACTTAAATTTAGAATCGACACAGGACAACCAAATGCTTTCAAGTATGAAATATTCAGTTTTCTTCCAAACAATAACTCACAAGAGGTTTTATGTTTATCCTGAACCAATAATGTCCTGTTTTGTACAAAGCAGGCAGTAGCAATAGCTTCGTCCCAGAATGTGATAGGGATTTTGGCATCTGCAAGCATGGATCTCGCTGCTTCAATTAGCGTTCGATTTTTCCGTTCTGCAACTCCATTCTGTTGAGGAGTTCTTGGAGCACTAAATTGACGCGCAATTCCTTTTTCTGCACAAAACGAGTCGACATTAGAGTTTTTAAACTCGGTTCCATTGTCACTTCTCAAGATTTTTACTTTACAATCTAACTGATTTTCAACTTTGATAATGAATTCTTTTAACAACTCAGCAGTTTCAGATTTAACATGGAAGAAATAAACCCAAGAAAATCTAGTGAAATCATCAATGATGACAAAACAATAAGACTTCTTTCTGATGCTTTGAACATTTGTTGGTCCGAATAGATCCATGTGTAGCATCTGTAAGGGTTTTGAAATGGAGTTTTCTGACTTGGACTTAAAAGACATTCGTTGCTGTTTTCCTTTCAAACATGCTGGACAGAGATCAGTTGTTGAGATTTTCTTTGACGGTATTCCCACAGCATGATTTCCAGTCACCAGTTGATTCATGTTTCTGAAGTTTGAATGGCCCAGCCGTCTATGCCATAGCTGACTCTCATCATTTGATGCATGAGCAATGAGACATGTGGTTTCGGTTTCATCGTCAATCTCAGACATATCAAGCTTGTATACATCTCGATCTCTTGGAGCTTTAACCACCACCCAGTCATTGTCAATCTTAAAACCTGGTTTGAGTATGTAGCAGAAAGAATCATCAAATAATGTTGAATATGATTTGTCACAGATTTGAGATACACTTAGCAAATTAAAGTTCAACTGTGCACAATAGTTGACTTTATCAAAGCTAAAAATCCCATTTGGCACAGTTCCTTCTCCAGTGATTTTTCCACCAGCATCTCCTCCAAATGCAACATGTGTACCATTCTTTAGCTTAAAATCTTGAAGCAAGGCATGGTTGCCTGGCATATGCCGGCTACACCCACTATCAACAAACCATGAATTAATAGGTCTTCGAGGGCGTACCTGCAATTCAACACTTACTTAGTTAGTTTGGTCAACCTAGGCCCACATGGTCTTGGGTTTTCCGAATCTATCTGTAGCAGTAACTTGTTGATAATGTAAATTTTGAAAATTTGATTCATTTGAGAGATTTGGTTGAAAACTGTTTCTGCCACTGGCTTGATTTGTTTGCTTTCTTCTTAAAGCTGAAAACCTTTCCTCTAACTTAGGATCAAGGTTGTTTTCAAATCATTGATTTCGTACCATCAAAGCTCTTGACGTAAAACTGTTAACCAGCTGATTTCTTGATGACATTTCATTAAAACCATAATTGATTCTTTTGAAAGGTCTCAAATCAGGAGAATGACTTTGAGTTGATTTTAGAAAACCAAAAGAGTGATTTCTTTGAAAATTCAGAAAATGAGTCATTTCTCTTGATGAGTTTTTCCGAAAGAAACAATCTGCAGTGTCATGATTTCTCCTTTCAAATATCTCACAAAACTTGTTATAAAAACATTTTTCTGAGGAGTGGTTTTGTTTATCACAGTAATCGCAGTACCTGTTAAAGAAACACTCAGCAGTAACATGGTTATAACGATCACAAATCTCACAGTGTTTCTTACTGATTTTAAAGAGCCGACTGTTAACTTTGGATGTTGAACCAACACATGATTCATTAACAAACTTGTTCGGTTTTAAGTTTACTTGGTTCTTTTGTTGAGATTGTGATTGTGACTTTGAATTCTTGTTATCCAAGTTTGATTGTTTGGGTTGACTAATAATGTTAACTAAAATAAAACTACTAAAAAAAATAAAGATATAAACTAGATTAAAGATTGATTTAAAGCTAAAAATAATAACGAAACTAATGGCGAACAAGAGACGGGAAAAAACTCAAATATGGAGAAACGACTACCTAGGCTAGGAATCCTATTAATGACTCAACTAATCTAGGTTTATTTAATCACACGGTACCGGATTCTAAAAATACAACTATCTCAAAAAATCACTTAAGTTTGCTAGATCTCCTCCCGAACTCACTAACTCACCTAACCAACTCCTAAGGGTTATGTAAAGCACACCGGGGTAAGGTTTTGGTTCTCCTTCCGGTCTCACCAACTTAAAGAATGCTAAGGTATCCAAATATTATATCACCTCCCGGTCTCAATAATACATTATCCTAGGAACCAAAATTACGATTCTAGGGATAAAGGGATAAAATATTTATATTAATTTAAAATACGAAATCAAAAGAATCTAAGCCAAAAAGGTAAAATTCACCCCCGCGCAATCTTATCCTAATCGAACCTAAAAACTAGATGAAACGACACCGGCCCTATCACCTCCCGGTCTCAAGGTTGGTAGAATATTAGTTTAGATTTCCACAAAAGCTTATCTCTATGATTGACTATTCCTAGCTCAACCACCTAATGATCCAAAAACAACGTAAGGAATTTAGCATGCGGTCTATTAATCAAAACCCAAAGTTCACTAACGAAACCACAAGAAAGACGAAACAAACATGAAAATCTTATAACTAGTACGCAAACACATCTTAAATTAATAATAAACTAGTAGGTACCCGCGCGATGCAGCGGGGACGATATTATCGACAGTACTTTCTTTTTAGTGTTTTGTTGATTTTGGAAAAAAAATTTATAAAGTTTATTTTGTTTGTTTTTTTGAAACATTTTAGGCTAATATCATCATAGTAGAAAACATACATGATAAACTTTAAACATGTCAGGTAACTAATAATTCGATACGAAACATCTTTGGGTGCCCACACGGTTTGATACTTTCATTAACAATACGGTTTCATATATTCATTACCAAATAAGTAGTTTGACTCTGTCAAATTTCTTACCATTAAACGCTAAATTTCCAAGTTTATTGCTTCACAATCATTTGTAGACTATATGATTTTTGGAACTTCAAACGCTATCAATTAGTAAAGACCAATTTTTTTAAAATATCCATATCTTTCATATTAACAAACAAAATTTGATAGAAATGTAAAATACATTGTTTTGCAATTAGAGCACCTTCTTCATCAACGATCTATCAAAAATTTTCATCATTGACTTATCAAAAACTAAAGTCACATTCTATTAAACAAAATTTTCTTCATCAACGATTAAACAAAATTTTCATGAATGACTTATCAAAAACTAAAGTCACATTCTATTTATCTTCTGAATCCAATGATTTATCATCATTGAAAATATGTAATGGATGGTAATGTTAAATCATAAAACAAAACCTGAAACGAAAACAAATTAAGATCCTAAGCAAAACCCATCTTCAAACCAATGCATTTCTAAGTCATAGACAATTATACAATTCCAATGAAAAAGATATCATAGATAAAAAAATATTTACCTTTTCTTACAGAGTAAAATAGCAAACAGAAAATGTAAATCCACAATTAAGTTCCCAATAAACAACAAAACTTATGTAACCCCGAATCACAAAAAATACCTCACTTTATATTAATAGGTTAACATTATAATCTTACACTTTTAGGGTAAGATTTAATTTAAAGTAAACTCTTGACCAACATAGTATATCAAATTGAATATTTACAAATTATTCACCATATGCATAATAAACCAACATAAGACTAAAGTTTAGGAAATGACTCCATATACTTAGTAAAATTAAGTTTTTAATGAAGTATTGGCTCTAACTAAATTTAGCATGGTATAACTACTAATTATTTGGGCATGTCATACAAAAAATATTATATAGGCATCGAATAATATATAAAATTTTGAGAAAGATTTATGAAGACAAAATAAAAAAACTTACCTGATTCTTCTCTGCAACTTCATGTCCATCACCATCTACAACTATTCCGTCAAGTTTAATTAGCTTCTTATTAGATCCCTAACATTGCTATGAAAAACTTTTAGGTAACAAATATTTAAGAAAGCATCCATAACTACAAGAACTTAAGCAATTCTAGATTTAAAGTATGAAATTACTAATTAGCAAAGTAAATGACTACCTTAATACAAAGACACATATCAAACTATGCTTTGAGATGGTTATCCATGATGCACAAAAGTTGTTGAAAGTCACAATAACTTGCATTGTGTACGGTTTAAACAGACAATAATTTACGTTATAATAGTTTGTGCAACATGATTCCTAAATATTTCAAGCACACTAACGTTAGCATTTAAAATAATAAATGATTAGGGGCAATGAGATAAGTTCAAATCTTTCATTAACAACTAATTTTAAGTAAGGTACATACAACTGACCAATGTACTTATGTGTACATTATGTCATTATCTGCAATATATATGTGAGTTACTGAGCATATAGTCCCCCACTAAACAAACAACTGTTGTCAGAAAAAATGAGTTGACTGCTTATTAAATTTAAAACCTAAGATAAAGTGCATGTGAACTCTCTGCAACATACATTCCCAAAAAATATCTAGAAACATCTCACCTCACATTTCTCATATGTTATAGCAAAGGATTCTCTATCTACATGAGAAACAAAAATACAATGAGAATTGAATTATATACGAATGCATAATACAAGGGACCGTACTAAGTTTGCTAGGTTTGATTTTTTTTATCATCAAGATCATTAAAGAAAGCAATCAAGCGAATATAAGATCATTAAGCCATATTACATTTGTTTTTCTGGCAATTGTCCATGATCAAAGGACCTCCAAGTATAGGGGTAACGAATTCTTATATCGGCTTATTAGAAATATAAAATACTCACTTTCTATTCAAGATTTACATTTAACACTTTTTTAATCTTCGAGTTTTTAGAGAGTGCACAATTGTAACTATTTGCTTAGTTATATGAATATATTCTTTAGTTCAAAAAGATATTTTATAAGAACCATTAACACCCCTACCATAGTGAGGTTTCAATTTTGTCATTGCAGATTGTAGTTATAGAACACATTTTTTTTCACATAGAGATCACCTCCTAACCTGCATTTACACAATATATTTTGGCTAGGAATGACTCACACATGCACAAACATATGTAGAAACACAAGCATTACATGTATATTTTAACATAAAAGGAATGAGCAATCTAATTCAAAAAGAGAGAGTTGACATAATCTGATAAAACATATCCATAATGTTAATATATAAGCGCTTGCTTGTTGAGCAACAACATTAGTTTGTGAACAACCTTTAAGTAAACTTGCTCAATATGTCCTAGGAGCCTGCATTCATCAAAGCTCAAAACATATCCATAATCTTAAAGATAATTATGTCCACTTTATTCTTAATATATATACCTAATCAACGGGTCAAAATTTGATTTGTCCTAATTCAGAGGAATTTTGCTAATTGTAAATCGCCACATTCCATGCTTTTGCTCTCGTTACTTTTATAGTTCTTTCTATATCGGTCTCGTGTCATGCTACAAATGGTGTCAACATGGCATGATACACCAACCCTGTTCCCTAAAACAATCATAAAACACCCTTAAAGTTTCATTTTTAGGAACAAAAAATGGTAACATTTCCTTAACATGCATGCATACATTGCATCTGTCAGGTACCATGGAGCTAGCCATTCCCTTTAAATCACCCAAAACATTGCTTAAATCATCAAGCATGTCATCTTGCTTTTCCTTCTCCAACTGATTTTATTAAACCCCAAAAAATAAAATGAAATAAATTAAAGATCAAGTGCATAATTAATGGTCATGTAAAATGGTGGATCCTAGTTTTAGCTTTAAAGTAACACATACCTCAACTTTATGCATGACATCCTTTGGTTCACGGAAAGTTGTTTTAGAGGACATCTTCTCCTTATGTTCATTTTAACCAAGCTCAACTTCTCTATCCTCATTACTTGCTTTCCCTCCTACTTTCCCATTATTATATGGTAAAACAAAGTACACCCCATAGATGTATTAATTCAAATATGGGTGGGTTAAGTACGGTAACAAGCCAACACTCTTACCCATTAATCATGTTTGTTTTGTGGTAATACTAAATCCAACTAAATTCCACCACCGCCGCCACCTTCGTGACACGTTCTACCTCCTTCGTCGTCGTTTTTTTTCTTGTTATTTTACAGCTTCATCTACCTGATATTAATGACACACTAAAATAAGTTATAGATACAAACTTACAAAAAAAAGCATGTAATATCAGCAAGAATCAATATTGAAAAATTCATAAATCACATTGTAACAAATGATATGGAAAGATTCATATTTATTACTAACATAGCATCTTACTAAAGCAACTCCATTGTTCTCTACTTCTACCATTAGGCTATACACTAAGACCATATTTCCACTAAACAATCTTCAAACATTCTCTACACTAAAAGACACAGAAAAGCTTCAAATTTTATCGCAACAGATCAGACTTAACCAGGTCTGACTACTAATTCCCCATATATCATTTCAAAATTAGTAGATCAATCATAAACATACACGTTAACAAATCATGACGATAAATACAACTCAAAACCGAATTGATTTCATATTATCAATTCACTGATAGAATTAAACCATGCATGACATTTTCCGAGAAAATATTAAATAACCATCAAATTAACACCCAAAGTTCCAAACTTAACGAAAAGAATATGGAAACATTATGAAAAAAAATGCTTATACTTAGCATCCAAAGTACAAATGAGTCAATTTTGCTCCTAGCACTATTAGAAAGTTCTACATACCAGTTGATAATTTTTTGCTGGTTTAGTCCAAACACTTATATATATTTGCCCTCTTTACCAACCTCTTAACACATCAGCACATCTAAATTTAATTATTTTAATCATTTTATATCAATCTTAAGGATTTAATGGATATATTCAACGACATGTCGAAAGTTATAGCATATCAAATAAGAGATAAGGGGTTTGTTGTCAACTTGCAACTACATTAATTTAAATAACTTTATGAACTCTTCTACTTAAACATAATTTAATATACTATAGAGAATGATCAACTGAGTTCATGGTCAATGGAATTTATGCCTAAAATGCAGTTTCACATACCTGAGATGTAGACGCACCAAGCTCACATCTTGACATGTATCAAATGTGCATGTTTCAATCCCAACCCATAACAAGTTAGGCAACTATAGTTAAAAACAAACTTGTGGCCTGTAAGATTATTTATTGTATCTCTCAATTCATACAAATTAGAACGCAAGAGTTCACTAAGATGATGAGATGCTCCTGCAAAACGGATAATAATAACAAACAAATTACTTCTGACGGTTGACACAAAGATAAAAATAGCCATGAAAGAACTTCATACTAAATGACCATACCAATGGCTTATCTGCTCATCATTCTACCAACATTGGAGTTTGAAGTGGTGCCCACTCGGTTAATTCCCCCTATTTATTTGATCACCAATGATTTAGTTACATATGTTTGACCCATAACAATGCTTATGATAATAGTTTTACCAAGATTAATGTGGCAATGACATTAAAGAATTCGAACAAAAAACCATAATTAAAACAAAATCGCTAATAATATAACTTTATGAACATATACACACATTGATCGACAATCTAAAAACTATCAAATAATAATACCCTTTCTTTAAATAGTAGCACAACATGATAATCAAAACCTAAAACAAATCGTTACTCATGTATAGCAATACCAATAAAGAAATGTAATAATTAAAGAACCATATACAACTGACAACCAACTCAACCAGGTTAAACACCAACACTAACAAGAAATAACAAACCATTTACATAGATTCAATGAAAGTAACCTGCAGCTACGAAGAGTTCTAATCCTGATAGTCGCTTTCAAACTACTAACCAACATATATGAGGCCTAAGCTTAAAAACATTAAAAAATAAAATAAAACAACACAGCATAATAATCAAATTTGAAAAGTAAGTGTTACCTAACTCATCCCACAAGCCCATCAAGTAAAGAGCAACTCTGAAATTACCTAAAATCCTTTCAGTATTCACCAAACCAAAGCCTACACAAATGAAACAATGAAAATTAAATACCCAACCTAGAAAGCAATAGGGAAACAAATCAATTTGCCTCAGTTAAGTAGCTTACCTTTGACATGTGCTTGATCTAGTTTCATCAAACATTGTGTCTTTATCGCTACTTTTTTAGAAGTCTAACCATTCCTATCAAAAACTGTAAAAGTAGAAACTCACATAAAGATTCAAGAGATAGTAACCAAATCAGAAACTCAACATCAAAAGTTCAATCATTTCTTTACTTAATAACAAAGTAATTCGTAAACGAATCAATAAAATTACAGTTATGCTTACTCCAATGAGCTCGTTAGCTGACACAATTGTTGAACTTTCATATTCACCTGCGAATTATTTGTATCAAATGTAGACAAAGATAAGATAAGTAAACTTTAAATCAAAATGTAATACACTTTTTATAGAAACAATATTTGATGCAATTTCAAAGAAAATTGCAGGCTTTTGGAAAGCAATATGGCATGTAAATTGGAAGTGAAAGTAAAAAGAGAATTGTTAAGATACCGTCCATCATTCTTGCCCTCGTAAACAGCATATCAAAGAACAAAAGGAAACCAACCACCAAAATCTCCAGTCTTTCTGCATCTCTGTTGAGAATCAGAGATCAAAAAACCAAACCATGATTAACAATAGGCATACTCCTCTGTTTATACTAAACGTTAACTTAAAAATTTAATAAAATAATCATCACTAAGTCTAAACATTAATAAATTGTAAACCATTAAACGTGTGAACCAAATCGGTATTAACTTCATCAACCTCGTAGCAATTATTGGGAACAATGATAAAAATGATTTGATTATAAGAAACAGGGGAAGAAAACTCACAATTAAAAACAATTTTCATTTGATTCAAGGGAATCTATAATAAACGAAGAAGAGTCGATCATCGTACTGGAAAGCGATTGTTCCTCTTGTTCACTTCTAAGATTACCCTAAACCGGCGGCGTGAAAGAACTCTACTGAATCATTGTAAGTGAAGGTTAAGGATGGAAGCTTTCTGAATGAAATAAACAGATTGAGTAAAACTCGGGAAAAATAAACTATTTGACTTTTGAATTAAAAGGACTAAATTATCAATTGAATCTAAAAGAACTAAATTATCATTTATCAGCATTTTTTAGGAACTGGTGGTTGAATCTAAAAGGTACTAATTCAAAAACCAAATGAATTATAGAATTTCAAATAAATTGATAAATGAATGAATGTATCTAAGAGATCTAATATGAATATTACCAATTAAATCAAAATCACGTAAAATTGTGTATATGAAATTATTAAAGATCATTATGTAAAACCATGAAATCGTACCAGTTAAATTTGGCATAACCATTCAAAACAAGAGTAAAAGAATACACCAAGAACACCCAAACAAACTTACCAGCAGATCTTGAATAAAAGAATCACCACCAACGCACAATCCAGTTCTTCATCAATAGAGAGTATCACTTAGGGTTTAGAAAACCGTCGCATCCATTGGCCTTAGAAACATGTTCTCAAGATCCATTTAGGTTTCTGAAAAAAAATAAAGGCGAAGAACAACCGTCGTTTGAAATCACTGCATCGATTTTAGGTATATCAGTGAGTCCTCATCTTCTTCATCGATGGTTTGAAACCTATTTTCCAGAAAGCATAATTTTTTGAGTTGAAATGAAAGAAAAACCAGAGCATTTAAGAGAGATTAGGATTTGATTATTTCAATAGAAATGAAGGAGAGAACTTGCTGCCGATGAAGGTGGATTTCAATTTTTGAAACCCACAAATTCTCAGTAAAAGAAGTGAAGAAGGTAAGTTTAAATAATTTGAGTGTTAAAAAGTCTAAATTACCCTTAAAATTGGTTGTACACTGTGCATTAAATAGCAGTACCTAGTCAACAAATTGGGTATCTTAAAATGCCCCTCCAATCTGCTTTATTAATAGTATAGATAAAAACTTCAGTAACATTCAACCATGTGATCAAACAAAAACCGAGTAGTAGTTTTATCAACAATGTTCAATCCATGCCTAGATAGTACTAAAAGTTTAGCTAGTCATGACCAATAAGTACGAATCAAAACTCATAAAAACAATAGAATCCATGGTTAATAAGTTATACAAAATAATTAGAAACATGTAACCGAATAATTGCTAACCGACTTATGCTCCAAACTTCTGTTCGAACTCTATGTGTTGTCGTCACACACCCAATTCCTTCTCCAACTTGTGCGTCCCAAAAAGAATTAAAAGAAGATCTCGGTGTCGTGCGTCCCTTTTCTTCTTTCTTTGCGGCTG
The DNA here is from genome assembly GCA_030867185.1 of Tagetes erecta. Lineage (NCBI taxonomy): Eukaryota > Viridiplantae > Streptophyta > Magnoliopsida > Asterales > Asteraceae > Tagetes > Tagetes erecta. Next base: position 22,228,319 of record CM061497.1, on the reverse strand, counting down.
ACTTTTTTCCTTTTTCCTCCTCAATAATTGCCGGTCCAAAATATATCTCAATGATTGCTCCCAACCAAAATTAATATATCCTCCTCTGCCGTCATATGCATATATATATATATATGGGTAGGGTTCAAGAGAGAACTCATTTTAAGTTGAGAACTAGAGAACTACCAAAAATAAAAGGGATGAAATTTTAAAGAGGAAGGGTAAAATTGGAACTTTAAATATATAAATCTTTAAACATTTCTATCTTTTGCATACGTTAATATTATTTTAAAAAAATTGCACCATTAGATCAAGAATTTCATTATCTTTCATTTGAGTATAAATAACGTCATAAAAAATAATTTTTTTCTCGTTTTTTTATAATTTCATACTACATATATGTAGTATTGCGATATTGTATTTGATTATATTTTTCTTTAAACGTTACTAACTTTTACATACGTTATTTATATTAAACAATTTTAAAAATCACATTTTGGTTTTTTTGATACTACATATATGTAGTATCAATGTACTTGATGCATTTATTAAGTGGTCAAATGACTCAAGAGTCTAATAATTATTTAAATGGTACATATAATCTCAAATAACCAATAACAAAGTTCATAAGATTTCATATTAAAAAACTTATGACAAATGAAAACAAAACCAATACTTATACTATGTCTAATCATAGAGATAATAATAAACTAATAAACCAATGATAAATATCTAAAAAAAAAACTTGAAATTCAAACTATAAGATAACAATGCATCAATATTGCATATACTACATATATGTAGTACTTTGATACTACATATATGTAATATACGATACTGCATATATGCAATACTATAAAATTTAAAAGGGGATATTGAATATGGTGATGTTATGCACCTAAGTTACACGTAAAACCATTAAAATTATGTAGCTTTGATAAATTAACTTAAAATTTTTTATTAAAAAACTTAACTCATTGATTTTTATTCAATGTTAATGGACGACTCAGTCTTCTCCTCTTAGATCATAAATTTTCTCTTTCTCATTTACTCAATAATCGTCATTCATTTTAGTAAAATATTATCCGCCCTTTAAAAATCGATTGTAACTCAATTTGGCTTCTCAATTCCAACTAACAGATTAATATAACATGACTCATATAATTGGTATTATGATATGCGCATGCTACACATATTCATACCACATCACATAACGTGAACCAAGTTATTGCTAGCATTGTCAATACGATCATATGAGAAAATCCAAATTTGGAATTGAGGCATGATGATGTTGTTTTTTGTGATAACGTCATTGAAATCAATGCGCTTGAACTTTTGATATTTTATCAAAGTATGTAGTTTTGATGGTTTTTTGGGTAATTTAGGTTCATAACAACACCGTATTCATTTCCCCAATTTAAAAACATACGGTATCGTATATTACATATATGCAGTATTGAAAGTAAAAAAAACGAGAAAAAAATAATTTTTTTATAACGTTATTTATACTCAAATGAAAGATAATGAAATTCTTGATCTAATGGTGCAAAAAAAATTTAAAAAACTTAACGTATGCAAAAGATAGAAATGTTTAAAGATTTACATATTTAAAGTTCCAATTTTACCCCTCCTTTAAAAATTCTATCCATTGTCTTTTTGGTGGTTCTCAAGTTCTCAACTTAATATGGAGTTTTCTCTTGATCCCTCCCCATATATATATATATATATATATATATATATATATATATATATATATATAGGGATCCATTCAAATGAGAACACTTTTAACTTGAGAACAACTTAGGAACTGCTTTAACTGTTGTATTTATTATAATATTAATTGATCAAAATGCTTATAATTAACCTAATTTTAACATCTATTTAAAAAATATATGATTTGTGAAGTCGTTTGTTAAAATGCATATATGCACCTAAATCACTTGTACACAAACACATATTGTGGGTGCATATATGCATTCTAACAAACGACATGACGAATCATATTTTTTTTAAATAGATGTTAAAATTAGTTGAATTATAAGCATTTTGGTCAATTTATATTACAAAAAATTCAACAGTTTGACTCCATATATGATCCGTTAAAGTTGTACTTTTTGTACTCAAGTTAAGAGGTGTTCTCACTTGAGTGTGCCTCTATATATATATATATATATATATATATATATATATATATATATATATATATATATATATATATATATATATATATATATATATATATATATATATATATATATATATATATATATATATATATACATTCAAGAGACTAGGTTTTTTTTTCACGTGGCCCTTTCTCAATTGATATGCCCATGTTATCTCTTAAGAAACATGTAGCCCATTTAATAATTCAATTGCACTTGCAACTCCCGAATTTGACCTGCCACATAAATTAACACATGATTCAAAATTGGTTCAACTAAAATCAATTTTGATTCCTAATTTATAACTTTATTTATTAGTTTCAACTTTAGCCAAAATACTTTATTTTCATTCACGGTCTCTTAAAAATATCAAAATATTAATATGAACCGAATAGGAGTAGAATTAGACCATATTTTACCCAAAAGTTTAAAGAATATTAATAAATAATATGTCTATTTAAGACCATATCATTATCCAATGTTTACTAATTAATTACTAGATACAAAAATTAAATATCCAAAAATATATAAATCGTATTTTATATAAGAGGTTTATATATATAAAAACTTTCAAGTCAAGAAAATAACCTTTTAATGACAAGAACGAAGACATAAAAAGCGTCAAAATTGAAACGGCATTTATATAAATGTTACAAGTTAACATGATGAAGTGAGTTAGTTAAAATAAACATATAATTAACTTTGGGTTAAAAGCGTCAAAATTGAAACTGCTACTAAAGTTATTTTACCAATTAATAACTAGACCGAACAGCAGGGACCTAACTGAAAAGTTCATATAACCCAACCCCCCTCCCAGTGTTTTCACGCTTTTCCGACCTGCCCCCTACTCCGGCCATTTGGCCGGAAAACCAATTGTCCGGCGAGAACGAAAATGCAATTTTAAGCCTATATAAAACATCCCTTGTCATGTTTCGAACCTAGAACCTATGTTTAATTGCATTTCAAAGCTCGAAACAACCGAATTAACACAAATTCATTACGAACGGTTTCGTGTTCATAAACCCACTTCACTAAATCGATCTAAAACGCATAAAAAAAATAATCGAGTTAACTAAAGCGATGTTTTTAATGTTTAGAATCCGTTGGTAACATTCAACTGAATTAAAAACAACGAATTAACACCCAATTAATCTTAATTATCTCGCAAACTATCTTGAACCCATTCATCAGTTTTCTGTCGAAACCAATTCAATTAAATTATACAAAACACTCTCCCAAACTCGATTTCACTCTCTGTTAATCCACTTTGCAATCAAAATCATCAAAATCTCAGTTGTTGATTTCTAATCGCCGTGCTTGTTCTTCGTTTCAATTGATTCAATTCGAGTGAATTCAAGTAAGTTATTTATGTTAAAATGCTCCTTTTCTTGTGTAGATCAAAAGCACTATGATCAATTGTTGTTTGGCTACCAGAATCTGGGTCAATTGGATCGATTTAGTTTCTAGGGTTCATAAGGTTTTTGGGTGTTTTTGAGAAATAAGATAAAATCATTTTTAGTCGAAATTAAAACAAATAACTACCTTAGCTCTCATGTGGCGAGTGCAGAGACCAAGGTTCGAACCTGGTCTCCTACACTTTTGTTTTGAGTCATTTTGGTAAACTGCAAAATTACAAAATGTATTAAACAATTAATTCTAGCTATTTTATAAACACAAAAATATATATAAAAATTAAAATTCCAATAAATTTAGTTTTTATAAGGTTTTGAAAAGAGGTCGAATTTATAAAATAGTTCTATATGTTGTACAAATATATATTATTTAGCTTTACTATATACAAATCTTTCTAAAATGCTAGATATATTTTAACTTTATTTTTATCATGGGATTACTAGATTTCCTATATGTTTAATCTAAGAAATTTATTTATTTATCGACTAACTATTATCGTTTCCTAACATTAACCATTTTTCTATTATCCGAACTTAGTAAGCAAATAAGTTATACTAATATTTTAATGTCACCACCAAATATTATTTATCAAAACCATATTTTTTTTTCCTTTGACATTTTGGTTAATATACTTCTAACTGTCTACAGAAAACCCACAAATCTCAATTGAAACCCTAGAATTCCAATTCACTTAGACTTCTATTGTTTTCAATTCTAGTTCTCTATGCTATATGTTTTTTACTAATTTAGGATTCTCATTTACATAGGTGATTCTAGTATTTGGAAAATCATCGGTTCAATTCAAATTATTTACTATTGGGTTTGAGCTCGTGTTTCAAGGTGAGTAAATTCACTCCCCTTTTTACTTTTACGTTTTGGGGCCGAAATATGTTTTCTAATTTTCTTTCAATCTTCAAAAGAGATCATACAAATGTGTTAGTCTTGCTGTAGCATGCTGCAGTCTTATGTGGTAGTTTAAAGTAGTATTATTACTTTGTAATCCTACAGGTACAATGTTAGACCTAATCGTTTGACAAACCCACCTACATGTATAACAACGATAGGTGATTTAAACCCGTCCATTCAATTACAATGTTACAATTACTATTACAATGTTACAAGTTGCTATACGATGATACAAGTTGCTATTGCTATGCCATGTCCCTAAGTTGCTAAATAATTATTGATAACTTAAATATCGAGACGGTTACGTGACGGTTGCTTAAAAAGTTATCTTTAATTAATACATGAGTTGGTTCATCATGACAAATGGCTACAAGTTATGTTACAATGATGGTTTTCAATGTGTGTGCAAGGGGCCATGATTGAGAATAGTATGAAATGGCTATACATGTAAGATTGTGCAACATATTTTTGATGATCTCGGATTTCTATACTACTATTTATCAATTGTGGTTTACTCACTAGCTTTTGTAGCTAACTTTATTTTTCACATATTTCAGGTGTTGTTAATATCATTTTGCTGCTTTTACCAAGACATAGGATTGCCTTGGACCTAGAATAATAACAAAGACTTTGCAATTACTGTTTCGTTTTTTTTTCTTATGTCGTTTGTATTTAAGACTCAGGTTCCAAATGTTATTATATCATTATGAAAATTAATAAATAAATACCATGTGCTTTGTATACAATTGATATCCAATTTCTATGACAACCCGGTGTTTCCGCCGCCGGGTTGGGTGTCACAGTTTGGTATCAGAGTCATGGTTATAGGGAACTAGGATAGGGTATTAGAAACACACCGGCCTAGACTATAACCTAAGAGTCCTTAGTACAAATAGTTTGTGCTTAGAAAACTCTTCTAGAACTTATTTCCTTATTCCTTTTCATGAACCTTTCTATGTCTTTTCTTTAGCTTATTTCTTATCTGATTTTGCGAAGGAGCTACAAGAGACTCGTCCGTGTGATTAGGATCTTTTTCTTTGTGGAATCTCGTCATTGTCTTGAGTAAGTTTGAAACTTGGGAACGTGTGCAAACCGGAATGGGGAACGCCTGTATCACGGACATCGTGTCTAAGGAAAAGCATTTCGTATAAATCTCCCTAAGAGATCTGTATGCCTACCTGGGGATAGACGAGATGAGTGTGACCCTATAGGCTAAAGCACGCCTTCTCGAATACGTTGAAAACGAACTTAACACTTTGATAAGTCTTAATTGTCCAAAACCAAGACACATTCCTAAGCCTTCAAATTCTATTTATTTATGGTTTCTATGATTCTCATTTTCTATGATTTCAAATTATTTCAATGGGTTTCTATATTATTTCAAATGATATTCCAAGTTTACTTATTTAAAATTCAATGACTTCCATGTGATTACTATGTTACGTGTTTTAAAAATTCTATGAAATTCAAAGTACAATTGTCCTTTCTATTCAATCCAAAATTCTACTACAACTTATGTTATCCAAAATTTTCTTATGTCTTATGAAATTCTTGTTCTATCTTATCCTGTAGAGTGTCAACAAGACGTGATTATAATACCATCGCGACCCAAATGTTCTAAATCAAAACTAAGATATATTGACTGACCTCAATCAAATTATCAAAACTTCGAAACAAATACAAATACCAACTCTATGGCATATTTCTAATCTCAATTCAATTATCGAATCCCAAATTAAAGACTTAATTTATGATTCCTAAAAACTCGTAACGGATTTACTATTTTGTTATGTCAACACATTCATTTGATTTACGAATTGAACGTTTATCTCCAAAGTATCTCAACTTGATCTCAAAACTCAAATGTTGTCTAAACTACTCATCTAATCATAAGATTCTAATCCAACTTCTAATTCAACATTAAATGATGCTATTCATAAATTCGTTTACCAAAACTTAACGTGAACTCACTACACAACTATTCCTAAGCTCACTGAACTAAAACATTTCAATTGTATATATGATCAGTAACGAAATTCTATACATCTCTTTTCTATAAACTCATCCAAACACAACATGTCTTACGTGTAAACTCTCTACTTAAAACACCATGTCTTATCTGCGGTTTTCGAGAAAAACTACCAACAATTGAGTCTATTAAAATGATTTCCTTATTTTCCTAAATAAATAAATTATATATATATATATATATATATATATAATGTATTTAAAATTTATGGCAAATGATTTCTTTAAAAAGGGATTGGTTATTTTAATGATTACACAACATTTCCACGTTTTCTCAAATACGATACAAAGACTTGCAACAAACGTCATGATTTATGTTTTCCAATATCGAATTCTCGAAACTTAGTCTGTGCCATTTACTTATTTTCAAATCAATCCCCTTATCTGTGGTAAAGATAAAATACAAGTTCATCATTTTATTATTTAGTTGTTATAAAAAATATATTTTTTTAGAGAAACAACATCATCTCTTATAACTTTGTTTACTTCCATAATCAATACACTTGGTTTACCTAAAAGCTTTTGTTATATAAACTCAAACGTTTTAAAAATCGAAACCAATAGAAACGGAGTAATCTATAAACTGGAGCTATAAATTGGATTATCCATAGCATCAAATCTTCATGAAACTAATTTTTCTAAAAATCCTAATAAACTAGACTATTTATGTACACCATCATCCAATGCTTATAAACTTGCTAATACCATGAACAATTGACATCTATATCTTACACACATGAAGTTGGTTTTCAAAAACTTATGTTGTTGCAATTTTGGTACTCGAACTTGACTATATGTATCTATGAACAAAACTATTATTATGGGTAATGACTACATAATCAACTCAATTCTCTCAAATCATCAATTTACGTATCATATTAAACTATACTTCACAATAACTAAATGCATCGAATATATTTTCGGAACCTATGTGTATCACTTGTGTACCTTTGACTCTCACGTGATCGAATAAACTATGTGTTCCATGCAAAAACTAGTGTAATTACGGGTGCACACGGATTATGCAAGTTGGTGCATGGAATCCATAGCAAGTTTTATCTTGTGATTAAGTTGGTGTAATCTAATTCAACTCCTCGAGACTAACATATTTTTCTTCAAATCAAACGATCTAAATAATCACATTTTTTCGTTTCCTCTTCTGTTTCGGTTTGAGCAAATTTCAGGACGAAATTTCTATAAGGATGGAGACTGTGTCATCTACCCCAAACCCGAACCCGAATGCCCGACTCGAACCCGAAGTTATCTATCTTTATTGTATTCGTATTTATTTTTCTCTAATGCAACGTACCATTATTAATATACATAAATATGTCGAGCTTTACATTATTTCTCTTCTTTAATATTAACGACCGGGTTATTATCCAATGTTTACTAATTAATTACTAGATACAAAAATTAAATCCCCAAAAATATATAAATCGTATTTTATATAAGAGGTTTATATATATAAATACTTTCAAGTCAAGAAAATAACCTTTTAACGGCAAGAACGAAGAAAAGACATAAAAACGACATTTATATAAACATTACAAGTTAACATGATGAAGTGATTTAGTTAAAATAAATATATAATTATCTTTGGGTTAAAAGCGTCAAAATTGAAACTGCTACTAAAGTTATTTTACCAATTAATAACTAGACCAAACAGCAGGGACCTAATTGTAAAAGTTCATATAACCCAACCCCCCTCCCAGCGTTTTCACGCTTTTCCGACCAGCCCCCTACTCCGGCCATTTGGTCGGAAAACCCATTTTCCGACGAGAACCAAAATGTAATTCTAAGCCATTTTAAGCAAAACGAGCCTATATAAAACATCCCTTGTCATGTTTCAAACCTAGACCCTATGTTTAATTGCATTTCAAAGCTCGAAACAACCGGATTAACACAAATTCATTACGAACGGTTTCGTGTTCATAAACCCACTTCACTCAATCGATCTAAAACGCATAAAAACAATAATCGAGTTAACTAAAACGATGTTTTTAATGTTTAGAATCCGTTGGTAACATTCAGTTGAATTAAAAACAACGAATTAATACCCAATTAATCCTAATTATCTCGCAAACTATCTTGAACCCATTCATCAGTTTTCTGTCGAAACCAATTCAATTAAATTATACAAAACACTCTTCCAAACTCGATTTCACTCTCTGTTAATCCAATTTGCAATTAAATTATACAAAACACTCTTCCAAACTCGATTTCACTCTCTGTTAATCCAATTTGCAATCAAAATCATCAAAATCTCAGTTGTTGATTTCTAACCGCCGTTCTTGTTCTTCGTTTCAATTGATTCAATTCGAGTGAATTCAAGTAAGTTATTTATATTAAAATGCTCCTTATCTTGTGTAGATCAAAAGCTCTATGATCAATCGTTGTTTGGCTACCAGAATCTAGGTCAATTGGATCGATTTAGTTTCTAGGGTTCATAAGGTTTTTGGGTGTTTTTGAGAAATAAGACAAAATCATTATTAGTCGAAATTAAAACTAATAACTACCTTAGCATGTCTGGTTTAGCACTCATGTGGCGAGTGCAGAGACCAAGGTTCGAACCTGGTCTCCTGCACTTTTCTTTTGAGTCATTTTGGTAAACAGCTAAATTACAAAATGTATTAAACAATTAATTCTAGTTATTTTATAAGCACAAAAATATTTATAAAAATTAAAATTCCAATAATTTGAGTTTTTATAAAGTTTTAGAAATAGGTGGAATTTACAAAATAGTTCTATATGTTGTACAAATATATATTATTTAGCTTTACTACTATATACATACGAATCTTTCTAAAATGCTAGATATATTTTTAACTTAATTTTTATCATGGAATTACTAGATTTCTTATATGTTTAGTGTAAGAAATTTATTTATTTATCGACTAACTATTATCGTTTCATAACATTAATCATTTTTCTATTACCCGAACTTAGTAAGCAAATAAGTTATACTAATATTATAACGTCACCACCAAATATTATTTATTAAAACTATTTTTTTTCCTTTGACATTTTGGTTAATATACTTCTAACTGTTTACAGAAAACCCCCAAATCCCAATTCAAACCCTAGAATTCCAATTCACTTAAACTTCTATTGTTTTCAATTCTAGTTCTCTATGCTATATGTTTTTTTTTACTAATTTAGGATTCTCATTTACTTAGGTGATTCTAGTATTTGGGAAATCCTCGGTTCAATTCAAATTGTTTACTATTGGGTTTGAGCCCGAGTTTCAAGGTGCGTAAATTCACTCCTCTTTTTACCATTACGTTTTGGGGCCGAAATATGTGCTCTATTATAATGCAACGTTTTCTAATTTTCTTTCAATCTTCAAAAGAGATCATACAAATGTGTTAGTCTTGCTATAGCATGATGCAGTCTTATGTGGTAGTTTAAAGTAGTATTATTACTTTGTAATCAATCCTACCGGTACAATGTTAGACCTAATGGTTTGACAAACCCACCTACATGTACAACAACGATAGGTGATTTAAACCCGTCCATTCAATTACAATGTTACAATTACAATTACAATGTTACAATTACAATTACAATGTTACAAGTTGCTATACGATGATACAAGTTGTTATTGCTATGCCATGTCCCTAAGTTGCTAAATAATTATTGATAACTTAAATATCGAGAAGGTTACGTGACGGTTCACTACAACAAAAATGGCTTTTTAGGACCTTTTGTGTGAGACGCTTGTAAATGATGGTCCTAAAAAACTATTTAATAGGACGAATGAAATCTTGGGGTCCTTTTATAATATACTCTACTAAATCGGTGTCCTAAAAAGTTATTTAATAGGATGGATGACTTTTTGGGGTCCTATTATCATATAACTTAATAGGACACATAGAATGTAGATCCTAATAATGTAATTTATAGGACATTAAGTTGTTGGTGTCCCATTATGTGGTAATGTAATAAGACACCGGATGAACGGAGGTCCTATTATAACATTACTTGATAGGACACTTTGTAGTTGAGTCTTAAGTGTTCAGTGCTATAGGACCCTTTCTAGTTGAAGTCATATTAGAACACGAGTTAATAGGACACTTGACATTTGAGTATTATAACTTTAACCTTTATAGGACGCTTAATCATTGTGGTTTTATAATAACACATCGTAATAGGACACTCGATATTTGAGTCATAAAACATCAGTTTTATAGGACGCTTATTTGCTAGAGTTTTAATATATCATAGCTTAATAGGACACTTGACACTTGGGTTTTATAACTTAAACATTAGTAAAACACTTATTCATTGTAGCGTTATTATAATACATCATGATAAAAAAAAAAGAAATAAACAAGCTAATAAAGTTCGGGGTTAGTTTAGTTATTAAGGAAAAATTTATTTCATTAAACTTTAAACAAGAAATAAACAAGCTAATAACTATAAGGGCCATTATGTAAATTATGAAATTTGTGACACACGGTAGATAACTCCGTCAACACAACTCTGTTAAATTACATTATCTCAACCATGTATTTTTTTTAATAGGCTTAAAGGCCCAATACTAGCCCAATATATTAAACAATACAAGCACAATATGATAAACAAGACCCATTAAAGACCTAATACACCATAACGAACATTCATATATATCATATATACATATTGAAATAATATGACACTGAGCGTGAAATATTTTATGACAAAAGAGTTTGGGGACTTGACGGGAACGAGTATCGACTTGAATACCAATCAACATCAAGAATGTACATAGTAAGTATATTTTATATACCTTACATCGGGTGTTTGTTTTTATAATAGAATTATTAGACGATATAAATCCCGATAGAGACTCGTATAGACACGCGCTCCGACAAAAGACAGTATAATACAAGCAAAACACCCCTCTTCCAAACCCTAACTATATAAACCCTCCTTTATCTTCATTTTATCAATTTAAAACCCTAAAAACAAAAAAAAACCTCTAGCCGCCACCCTCCTCCCCCAACTTCTTTCCGGCCAATTTCCGGCCAACTCCGGCGTCCCCACGAGGCGTATTATATGTCAAAATCTTCGTCTCGACGGGAGGAATCCAACGGTAGTGTCCGTTCCCTATGAATCGCATCAGGTAAAAAGTTATATGCTTTGAAAGGTTGCGGCAGCTATGGTTCTTCTTCTTCTTATTCGTTTTCCGGCATGTCTAGTAGGGTTTTGTTAAGTGCAGGCTTTGTATTCACGAGGGGCTGTTATGGTTCGGTGGTGTAGTGAGGCTGAGGTTGTGGTTTCGAGTGATAGAAGGTTGCTGTGATGGTGGTGTCGAGTGGCACAACAGCAGCAATAGTAGTAGCGGCGAGGGAAACATGCTCCATAATCTATTTTCGTGTTTCTCAAGTGAGTTCCTTTAGGTATAAATGTTGTTTTTGGATTGTTAGTTGCTGCACTAGGTGTCAATGGTGATGGTGTTATGGTGTGGTGCTGCTGTGATGTTCTGGTGGTTGCTAATGGTTCTTCATGGTTGATGTATATAGCAATGATGGCGGGTCTTGGTGATTGTTGTGACTTACTTTGTGGTGGTGATTCTTTGGGTACGAGTTAATAGTTGTTATTGGGATAATTCATGTAAATAGTACATTATCGTAAAATTGTGTTTATATATTTGAAATATAATAAGATTTTATTTCTTTCATTAGTTGATTTTATGTACACAATAACTATCGGGGTTTTATATATTGATGGTTATTTTATTGTTTAATTTGATGTTCATAACCATATCGTAAAATTGTTTGTGTGGATGTTTAAGAAAGTGTTGTAACATATGATTTGTTTGGACCATTCTCTTAGTACTAAAGTACCTATACTGTTACATTATTAGGGTCCTATAAATTAATTTTTAAGGACGCTCGTACGTGTATCATAAGATTAAAAGTAAGTTGACATATATTGCAACATTGTAAAAGTGTCCTTATATGTTTTTATTAGGACGCTTTTTGAGTTGTTCATAGACATATTATGCGACTATAAAACTGGTTTCATAATCTTATTTGGGATATTAGGACCCTTTTCTTAGTACTAAATTACCAATACTGTTACATTATAATGGTCGTATAAAGTAATTTTTAAGGACGCTTGTACGTGTATCATATGATTACAAGTAAGTAGTCACATATTGTAACATTGTAAAAGTGTCCTTATATGTTTTTATTAGGACACTTTTTAAGTTGTTCATAGACATATTATGCGACCATAAATTTGGTTTCATAATCTTATTTGCGATATTAGGACGCTTTTTAAGTTTCGGGACTTAATACAACCCCTTTACATGAAACGCTTTTACTATTGGTCCTATTAAATAAAAGGTCCTATAAAGTAACATTATAGGACACTTTTGGGCGTACTAAAAACCCAATTTTGTTCTAGTGGTTGCTTAAAAAGTTATCTTTAATTAATACATGAGTTGGTTCATCATGACAAATGGCTACAAGTTATGTTACAATGATGGTTTTCAATGTGTGTGCAAGGGGTCATGATTGAGAATAGTATGAAATGGCTATACATGTAAGATTGCACAACATATTTTTGATGATCTCGGATTTCTATACTACTATTTATCAATTGTGGTTTACTCACTAGCTTTTATAGCTAACTTTATTTTTCACATATTTCAGGTGTTGTTAATATCATTTTGCTGCTTTTACCAAGACATAGGATTGCCTTGGACCTAGAATAATAATAAAGACTTTGCAATTACTGTTTCGGTTTTATTTCTTATGTCGTTTCTATTTTAGACTCATGTTCCAAATGTTATTATATCATTATGAGAATTAATAAATAAATACCATGTGCTTTGTTTACAATTGATATCCAATTTCTATGACAACCCGGTGTTTCGCCGCTGGTTGGGGTGTCACAAGGAGGACAAAGAGATTATTGATACTGGTTCATCTTCTATCCCTGTTCCCGATGAAGCTTTTGCTATCAGTCCATCTGAAAAGGCTTAGGGAAAGTAAACTTGATGCGATTCCAGAGATCACTGAATCATCTACAGCTGCTAAAATTGCGAGAACCGAGGATGTAGCTCAAGTTGAGCCGATTCATTTAGAAGGTGATGATATCTTTGATGTTGATGACTTGTTTGATGATAAAAATGGTCCATCTATGCTAGAAGAGGATGACTAAACCATTGATGGACTCCCGCTTGATATTGAAGAGAAGTTTGCATACTTAACGAAGATGAAGTATAACCGGGTGTTTTTGGATGGTTTGACATTACCTCAAGTCTGTGAAGAGTACGAAAAATGTGTGGCTGCTGAATCTATTGTACCTGCTGATCCAAACGAAATGGTTGTTGAATATGGAGAGTGGGAACCTTCACATGAAGCAATTATGGTAGATGATATTCCTGAAGAAGATCTGAGACACCAAGATCTTGAGCAAATGGATTTCTCTGAGCTTAAAAGGGTTACTGTCCAAGAACTACCCAAGGAACAAAATGATGGTACTGAAACGTTGATTAATCTTATTAAGATCTTTCAGGAAACAGAAAAGAGGAATAAACGAATAATGAAACTAGATATGAGCAATCCAGAGTATTTTGAATTGACAAAAAGGACGAGAATGTTGAAGCCGCAAGAGATTGTGAAAATCTCTTTAAGTCTGGTTGTTCACGATAAACGGAAGGAGCTAATTAAGATGTTTCCAGAATCTGCTCCGGAAGCTTATGCAGTAACAGATGAACAAAGAAAGACATGGAATTCATCAAGGTCTGTTGGTAATTTGGTACGTAGTGTGTTGTAGAAAAGGCAATCAATTTCGGAGCTGCTAGATTCGATGATTGTGCCTACAAACGCTAAAGAAGTAAAGATAGTCGGATGGAAGTACATTGAAGTGTTCGTTGTATTTCTGATTAAACAAGTGAATGCTATCTGTGATATTTACCATTTTTACACAGCGATCCTTCAAGTTCCAGTCCAAGATTTAAAAAAGTTGGTGAAACTACCACAGAGAAATCCCTCTGGATCAGCTAGAGGTGAAGGGTTAGCTGAATTGATCAACAATGGGGTAAATCTTTCAAGAAGTTATCTGGAAACTCCATGCTATCAAGAAGATAACAAGTATTCCTCTCAGAAGAAAAGAATGAAAGAGGCTGCGGGTGAAGTTTATCTGCATGAGATGAGCGATAAACATTTCGAGAAGATCACCCAGCCTAGATTAAAAGTGTTTGATGGTACTCAGCACACAAAGCCTATTCTGAAGATGTTTTATCATGAACGTCACCACGAATTAAAGCTTGTTAGAAATTTGGAAGACATGTAAGAAGATGTATAGAGATATTTGGGGCATTTGAACTGAAGCTGCTTCATCCTAGTTACATTTACTTCATGTGAAGGTACAAGATGGACAAATCTGCTGATGAAGTGTCTGAGATTGATCGCAAGTACTTTGAAGGTATTATTCAAGCGATTGCTGCTGCGATAGAACGAATCACCTTCCGGAAAGCTATGGCTTATTCAAATCTGGAACGGATGGATATCCAGAACATCTCATATATGTGAGTCACTTCAAAAGGCGCATTGGAAGTGGTGTCTTTAAATTGTAAAGAACCTTATATGTTCTACGCTAACATTGATTTTGTAGGTTTGACTTATGAAACTCTTCAAAGGATGTCAAAAATGAATATTATCATCAACGAAAAGAAAGTTGCTCATGCTAAGATGAAGAAAAAGTTTGAAGAAGAAATATGGAAAGCCATAAGAGATCAAGATGAATTCAAAGAAAAGCCGATGTTTGATGCTAAAGTAAAAGAAGAAGATATCTGGAAATGAAGACCAAAGATAAATATTAGAGGGATTACTGTTACGGCTCTTGTCTAGAAAGATTTACTTTAGTCTTTATGTGTAAATGTTTGTTTTATTTAGGGTATAATTTGCATTATCCCAAAAGTGTATTGATGCTATAAATAGAATGTTACGTCATAAGAGTGAACAAGTAACATTATATACAGCTTTTGCACCTGATTGTACTGTGACTATTCTGATAATCAATACAAGGGAATTATAAGTATTCTTTGTGCTGATTTTCACGGTTGCTTTGCATAGATCTGTAATTTGTTACTCATTTGTAGTAGTTTCGATCCAATTGAACCTGTCACAAATCACTAGAACTTCAAGTGGATTCGCTTTAAGTCAAACCCAGTATGTGAAACAAATTCTTGAAAAGTTTAATGCCAATGACTCATGATGGCTAGAACTCCCATTAACATGAGTCAACATCTAGCTAATAACAGAGGGGAGCCTGTCAACCAATTAGAGTACTCAAGAATTATTACCAGCTTAATCTATTTGATGAGTTGTACTATACCAGACTTAGAATATGCCGTGAGTAAGCTAAGTAGATACACAAGTAACCCAAATTCAATTAACTGGAGTTATATGATTAGGTTGCTTCGGTACTTAAGATACACTCAGGACTACGGGTTGCACTATACTGGCTATCCAGCCGTCATTGAAGGACATTGTGATGCAAACTGGATATCAGATACCCACGATTCAATAGCAACAAGTCGGTATGTATTCACACTAGGAGGTGCAGCCATATGGTGGAAATCTTCTAAGCAAACAGTTATTGCTAGATCCACGATGGAGTCAGAATTCATCGCTTTAGATAAAGCGGGTGAAGAAGCAGAATGGCCACATCAATTTGTGGAGGAAATTCCAATTTGGCCTAAGCTGGAAACGGCCATATGAATTCATTGTGATAGTCAATCAGCAATTGACACTGCTCATAATACAATGTATAATCGGAAAAACTGACATATAAGATGTAGACATAATACGATACGACAACTAATCTCTACGAGATTTATCACTGTTGACTATGTTAGATCAAAGGACAACATTGCAGATCCCCTAACAAAAGGTCTAAGTAGAGAGTTAGTGCAGAAGTCGTCCATGGGAATGGGACTAAACCCCGTAAAAAGCTAAGTTTATATGATGACTGGAGATCCTAAGATCCAAGTTCAATAGGGCAACCTACTTGTATGAACTGCTAAAGTCACTAGGGGGGTTAACTAAGAAAGAAGAGTTAACTAGTAAAAACCCACGTCTTCAAAAAAGGAATCTACTACAAGGTTAGTAATTTTCTATTGGTCCCAATTAGCCTTTAAACATCAGATTTATGATGAACTTTGGATCAAAAGATGAAAAGTGGATGAATATATGATGAACAAATGAAGAACACAATGAAAAACCTTTGTTTGATCCAAAATTCTGATTGATAATGATAAAACAATGGAAACCCTCAATCAATTGCTCCTCCAAGCCTACAAAACCCTAATTGCACTTTACTATTTATAGTAAGTGTTGGGTCTGAAAATGATAGTCTATATTATTAATGTAGTCAAAGTCACCAAAAGTCAATGTCATGATTAAAGTCAAATGAAGAGTTCAAGACGAAGAAGACGTTAAAGATAGATCGTGACTAGGAGCATTATTGTAAAGAATATATTTTGTGTCAACAAAATATATTTAATCAAGTTGTAGTCACATTTTAGGTTTATTTGTATTTTTCCTAATTAAACTAAGTCTAGGGGGTTAATATGTAATTAAGTGGATTGAACATTCACTATATATAGATTAGTTTGATTAGGGTTTAGGTGCTTGAAACATAGCCTAGAATTGGGAGTCTACCATGTAAACAACACCATATGCAATTCTAATGGATCAAAATGAGGAATTTCATTGTGTTCTTGATTGTTCTTACATGTTCATCACAATTTATGTCATTTTGATCCAAAATCTTCACAATGTCCATTGATTCAAGTGTTTGTGGACCTACAATTTGGTATCAGAGCATCAAAAGCCATTCAAGGCTTGCTTCAAGTGTGGAAAGGATGATAACGTGCTCAAAGAATGTCCAAAAAGACATGCTCCAGTTACTAAAGGCAAACTGGTTTGCTTCTCTGGATTTCAAGGTAAAGAACAAACATCTTTGAAAGGTCGGATGACGATTATTCCATCTTTACCTAATCATGTGAAACCGGTTTCACATAATTCAAAGATGAATGTGACAAAATCATCAAAACCAAAATCTTTTTCCTCGGGACATAAACAGAAAATGATTTCCAAATTTAATTCTTTCAAATCGAAAATGTTTGAACCTAAACAAATTTGGCAAATTAAAAGATAAGAGGAAAAGATAATTGATACAAGAACAGGTTGTGTGCTTAAACAAGTGTTTTACACCAATGAAAATGGAACGCCCAGGACTACGATGGCCTGGGTTCCCCTTTCTAACTAATCTGTTAATGAGTACAGGAACATTTCAGGAGGACTGTTAGTAATCCGGTTTACTGACAGAGAATGTTCCTTATTTAAATTTGGGCGGAACAAACAGGTTACGGTTCTGGTTTCTTATCCACATTCTGGATCTTTCTCTGATTTTCACAGCCACTGCATTTTTCTTGATACATCATTTATAATCTTTTGATAGGGTAATATGGAAGACGTTTCTTTGGTAATTTCTGTTTTATACTTAGTAGATAGTATAAAAAAAATCAAAACAAAAAAAATGGGGGAGCCTAACATTTTTACGTGTATTTTTTATCAAGTTTTCACATCCTTTTGAGGTCGCTCTTGTGTCTTTAAAAATTTCAATTTTATGCTGAAATAAAAATTTTGGGGGAGATATTAAAGATTAACTACTTATAGATTTTCAAAATTTTGCTATTTCAGGATCCCCGTTTTGATTGATGTTGAAGAGACGTTGAAGGAGGTCAGAAGCATTGTGTTTGGGATATGTTAGATAGGCTCAGCCCGAAAACAAAGTAAACAGTGATTGTGCAGCCAAACATAACATTCAAGATCTCGGCAATAAGGATTATCCCCTTGACATGATTGGATTGCACAAAGTTACGGGTTCTGTCAAAAATGGGTTGAGAGCGTCAAATCTTTGCCTTGATTTCCCCATACATCCCAAATCACCCTCACCCTTGCCCTGAATCGAGTTTCTAGTTAGCAAAACAAATAAAAAGCTGCTAGTGTTACTCTTCAGAAAAACCTCTGAGTGAGTTACTTTTTAACTCCTCAGAATGTATTGAGTCAAAAGTGCTTAACTCCTCTGCTATACGGAAGTATTGACCTGGAGTTGGTGGATCTTCTCTGCTATACGGAAGTATTGACCTGAAGATTCACCGAGCATGCTCAAATATTTATCTCCTCTGTTATACGTCGGTATAGACCTGGAGCTCTAAACTATTTGAGTTTCCTAAATAATAAGTCGCAATGTGTTCAAAAGAATCATTGTTGACAAGCTCCACTCACAAAAAGATGCAAAAATTGAACAAATGTCAAAAGAAATTCATGCATCGATCAATATTCAAAATTGATCCAAGAAATTCAAGCAAAGTCAATCATATTGCTCAAATATATCCTGATGACAGAACTTGCTCTTTTTGCCTAGATGTCTGTGGAGACCGAGTTGTCTGAGCTTCTTCAATCAAACCAAAACATGATAAAAGAAGCTGCTGATCTCTTGTTGAAAGGACTAAGGCATGGGTTTAAATGGACAAACATATCTGCAATCCCGCCAATCTATGATTCTCCGGATTCTGCTAGTAAAACGTCCTAAAATTTTTTTTTATATCCTTCTTTAAGTCTTAATTTCTAGCTTTTTCTTCTTTCACTTTATTTTATTTTTCATTTTATGTCTTTATATTTCATTTAATGTTTTTATTTTTTTTCGGAGCGTTGAAATCGTGGGGCGTTTTCATGGATTTGCAAAGGATTTAAAATTTAAGAAAATACAAAAATATTTTATTTTTCTTGTTTTGTGTCCCAGCGAACCTACTAGCGAATCTACAGGTTCGCTCGGAACTTATTCTTGTCGCCGTGTCTTCTCTTGACCATAAGTCACGAGCGAATCTGAAGTTCGCTAGTTCTCATCACCAGCGAACCTGTGGTCATATATATATATTCTGTCTGCAAAACTCTTTTACAAGTTCGTTGTCACTGTGTTACCAAATCATTTTTCAAAAAGTCGCACGATCGATTCTCACTCACCACACTCACTACCTTTGAACCGCTCTTTTTTTATCATCTCTGGTATGATTTACTCTCATTTTTATTATCAATTTTACCCTTTAACTTGTTCTTAATCACCGTTAACCCAATCGACCCATCATGATTCTATGTTAATGATTAAACAATTGATTATGTGCTTTGATGTCTATCAAAACTTGCTCGTTTCATGCTTATATTGCTTGATTGTTGCTTTGATTGTTTGATTATGGATTTTAGACTGAGTTTTGGCCGTTTTTCAAAAACTAGGGTTTCAGTGAACCTATGTGTTCGTCTGGCGAACCTGAACGAAAGTTCAAAACTTCGAGCGAACCTATGTTGTTATGCCGCCCGTGCATCAACATAGATTCGCCCGACTGTTTCTAGCGAACCTATACATTCGCTCGACCAAATGACTGATTTTTCATGTCAGCGAATTTATAGGTTCTGGTGCCAAATCTCAGGTTCGCCCGTTCAGCGAACCTATGATAGGTTCAATTGGATCGATAATATCGCTCAATGATCAGAATAATTCATACACAAACACAATTTAATCATTAACACAATTCATACTAATAATTCTCTTTTGTATATTGATGATCAAAGCAGATTTGTAGTACAAGTGCAGGAGAAAAATAAATCGCACACACTTAGTTCTCTCTCTAACGTGAATAGTGATCTCGCCTCTCTCCTCACACTCTCTCACTACATGCTTTTAAGCAACAATTACAATATTAGGGAAAATAACAAAATAGACCCTAAACTATACATAAAAGTATAAACAAATACAAAGTAAATCTTAACTAGGAAATAGCCCTAACAGTACTCCCCCTAAGATTTATCTTTGAATTTCAGCAAAATCTTCAACAATTTTCATCTTTTTCAGCTTCAATCTCTCTCACCAATCTTCTGGTTCTTCTTTGATATCCAGCAACTCTTTCCCTTTGAATTCTTCTTGTTCTTTCAATGCTTCTTCTATGCATGACTTGAACTTTTCTGCAATCTTAGCTTGTCTTGGTTTGGACTCGTTAGTAAGGATTGGGCAGGCATTCATGCGTCTCAGAGAATCAAGATTTAAACCTGCAAAATCAATGTTAGCGTAAAATTCATAGGGCATTTCCTTCCCTTTGACTTGCACTTCCAAAGTTCCCTTCGCAGTCACTCTCATAAACTCTATCTCCGGGATGTCAACCTTCACAAGATTAGAGTTGGGCAATGCCTTCCTTACACGAATCTTTTCTGATGCAGCTGCTATCACCTCGATCATCACCACAAACAGTTTTCGATCAGCTTCAGCAAGTTTATATTTGCATTTTTCCATTCTGTAACTTCTCAGGAAATCAATGTATGATGGATGAAGTAATTTCAGCTCAAAAGTACTGAATAAAGTGATCATGTCTTTATCCCAGTCATCCATATTTCGTACAATCTTCAACTCAAAAGTTTCCTGATTGTAGAAAACTCTAAGAATTGGCTTCGTCGCTTGAGAACCATCAATCACTTTTAACCCCGGATTAGTTACCTTGTCAAAGTATTCATTAGAAAATTCCTCTAGGTACATATTCTCACTAACCACCAACTTCTTTTTCTTTCTTTGTTTCTTCTCTTGAACATATGCACTGTCCTCCTGTTGACCTCTGAAATCTAAGTATTTCGGTGATCGGCTTATTCCAGCATCAAGCAACATTGCGCATTTATCACCACGCTCAGCATGCGTGTGATTTATCATTCTAAGCTGGTGTAACTCTTTCAAATCTTGAACTTCTAACTTGAAAATGCTAGAGTAGTAATGGTATACATCGCATAAACCATTAACTCTTTTTATCATGAACGCATCAAACACCTCGTCATATTTCCATGCAATAATCTTTACCTTTTTTGGATTTTTCCGGTACGATCATTGAATCAAGAAGTTCAGCAATTGACTGACCCTTACTCAGCAGTGATCTCACAACATCACCTGCTGTGGCTGATTTGTGCCATGATTCACGTACATCCATAGGTATATTATATGACTTGACCTCACTCGGAAACATATCTATCAACTCATGTCTCTTTTTATGCGCATTCTCAGGTAAAGCCATCACCGGTATTTCTTTTGGTCCGAGAACTTTGTATCTCTTGGTCAGCTCATAGTATTGAGGGTTGTTGTAATCTAGATAAAACATACGATTGTACATTTTCTCCGTCTTCATGAAACTTACAACAATTTTCTTCAGCGACTCTTGTTTCAATCTTTTCAAAGTCTTATAAGGATAATTCCTTGAGCTCAGCCAGTCTCGCATATTTCTGCTTGACATCTCTTCAGGATTTTGGTGATAAAGTTCAGTTGGAGGTAAATCTTCAATATTTAAACTCTCTTGTAACGGTGTCCACTCACCCATCTCAATAATAAACTCTTTCTCATCAGCAACGGCTTTATCTTGAGCTACCAAACACTTTTCATACTCTTCGTTGATTTGACTCACAGTCAGCCCATTCAGAAACACTGGATTGTACTTCATCTCCTCAAGATAAGCAAATCTTTCTGGTAAATCATCTGGAATCTCATGATCAGGATTGACTTCAGGCTCAGCTTCTGGTTCAGATTCAGTAAAATCAATATCATCCAAGTCATCTAATGCCTCAATCATTGGTGCATTGTCAGTTTGAACCGGCTCAAACTGACTTGCTTCTTCTGTTACAGTTTCAGGTACATTCTCTACCATTTCAACAGCTTCAGATTGAATCGGCTCAATCTAAACTGATTTATCAATTCCAGCATCAGTCACAGTCTCATCAACAACCTTTGCTATCTCAGCCACTTCAGTTTCAGTCACAGATTGAATCGGCTCAATCTGACTTTCTTCAGTCCTTGCCTTTTTCGAACTACCTTCATCACCAGTAATTTCCGGTACTGCATCTAGCTTCCTTTTTCCCTCAGCCTTGTCAGAAATGACAGAATCAGCAACAGCTTCATCGGGAATAACAATTGGAGATTCCACCCTTATACCCACATTTGTTGTACCACGTGCTCGAGTATAATAGACTTTTGCTACATGAGAAGGTTCAGACACTTCCATCACTTCGTCTGAAAAATCTTTATCAGATGTGGACCCGGATTTCTTTGATCGAGTTTCTTCTAGCCATTTCTCCAACATTTCTTTCTCAGCAACCAGAGTGTTACATTCAGCCTTCAATTCCTTGTAATCATACTTCAGGTTTTCATGTTCCTCCTTCAGCTTTTCATACTCATCCTTCAACTTGTCATGTTCAATCTTCAAATTAACATGATCAGTATCCAAGGCTTTGAAAGTTTCAAGATTCTGATTGTGAGTAGCCCAAAACTCTTCAAGTCTTTTCTTCTTTCTATCATTTGAAGCATTCAACTGTTCATTCGCAGCTACAAGCTTTGTCACCATCTCTTCTAATTCAACAATCTTCTTCTTATCCTCATTCTCATCAACACTTGAAACAATTTTTGGCGAAGACTCCAAAATTTGTTCAACGTTTTCAGCAACTGGAAATGATGTGGTGGGTATATCAACAGGAATAGGATCAGTAATGCCAGCATCAGCTTCATCAACTATCTGTGCAATAGTCTCAACCTCGGCCATTACTTCCTGAGCTATCTGAACAACATCTATCTGTTCAGTCTCACTCAACACTTTCTCAACAACAGATTTAGATCTTCGAGATCTAACATACTGCTTTGTGATGGGCTTAGCAACTTCAACTAACACTTCTTTTTCAACACAAGCAACCTCAACCGGTTCTTCAATCAAGGCAGGTTCAATGACTTCAACATTTTCTGTCTCCAAATCTAGTGGTTCAGCAATCTCAATATTTCCGGCCTCCTCTGAAACAGATTCAGCACCATCATTACCATCATCATCATCACCGTCATATCCTTTATCATCACTTTCTTCACCATCACTATCATTATCATCATTTTCATCATTCTCAGATTCATTTTCGTCATCTTCAGCATGACGAGCAGCATACTCATCATCATCCAATAGATTATCAGGCACCTCATCAACCAGGTCCTGAGGATTTACAATCTCTCCGTGTGAAATATGATGATAAACTCCTTCAACATCTTCTTCATTATTTGCTATATCTCTCATATAGTCAAATAGATCAACACTTGGCACATTCCCGATACTCATCTTTCTATAAGATAGATCGTTCATGTCCTCAGTATACAAAATCCCTCCAACAACTCCTTCATCTCTGATAATGGGATAGGCAACATTGATCATCAATTGCAAGAATCTCGGGTACATGAGAAACTTGAATCTTTTGCCCTTTACCAGATTAAACACAAACCCATTCATAATCCACTTCGACATGTTGAATGGTTTGTTTTCAGCAATTGCTACAATAGGAGATGCTATATCTGATGGGAAGTTGTCAAAACCTGCACTCCTTCTTGACAAGCACTGTTGGATCACATAACACAACAGCTTTCATTTCTTTCCCAACCTTGCTCTATAGAATTGTGACTTTGGAAATGCAGGAGGATGTCCCATATTTACAAAGCACGCTTGACATTCAGCCATAGTCAACTCATCATTCGCTCCTACTTCATCCTCATCAATCCTCAAAGTTGTCCTGATTGTTTCTTCAGAGACAGTCAAAACTAATTCTTTAGTAATGTTTCCTCTAACAACAGCTACTCCATCATCATTTCTGATCACCTCAGCTGTTCTCCAAAAAATCTTTATCAACCTTGCATATATGACCGGCTTGGCACACATAGCATATACATACTTTGTCCTCTTGATGAATTTGATCATATCTCTGTAACCTTCAGTTTCAGGAATAGACTCATCTAAACATGCCACCAGATTGTGCTTAGGTTCAAACTTTAGATTCTCCATCTGTTAAAACAAAAACAAACACAAACAAGACAAATATGTTAGATTCTTCATTAATAAATTTCAAATTTGCATAAGTGTTTGAACAACAGTTAAAAAGTAAGACATTCACATAATCATTTTAACTCCTAAATTGATCTAACAAACTGATTTTAATCATTTTGATCAAAACAACTTTGAATTTTAATGATTATACACCATTTTTCAATTTAACAGTTTAACACTTAAGACATAAATTTGACATTTGTATGATGAAGTTGTTTAACATGTTAATCTTAGTTTTAACAATGATTTGTTAATGTTCAACACATATTTTGTCAGTTTGAAGTTAACACTTAAGAATTTTTTCAAAGTTCATCAATGGCGGTTGACAGTTATGAATGATTTTCATTGATTCTGTTGATTTTAAGGATTTTTGGTGCAAATGAGTGTTTGATTGTTAATGATCGACAGATTTTACACTTAAAACAACATTCGATTTTGGTTTTAACACACACAATCAAAATGTCGATTCAGTGATCAAAAACACTGTTCATCATCGTTTTTCATTTTATCGATCGATTTGCAAGTTTATCAGGTTCAAATCACGTAAACAATACCTTATTCAATCGATCAGACTTGTTACAGAACAAACGATTGAATATGATAATCAAACGATTTAAGTACAGAGGATTTGCTTGAATTTGTGAGTGAAAAGTGATAAGTGTTTATGAAGAGGCGGGTTTTATATGGTTAAAAATTAGGTCAAACTTTGAGGTGCCGGGTCAACAATTTGGGACGGGCAAGCACAAAAGCCCACTAAGCCTTGACGGGTCAAGCACTGTTGAGACGGGTCATGTACTGTTTGGACGGGTCAAGTACGTGAGACAAGTCACAACATATGACGGGTCAACATATAACATATGAAAAACACAAGACGGGTCAGTCACTGTAGAGACGGGTAAGTCACTGTAGTGACGGGTAAAGGTTAGGGACAACTACACCTGATTGGTTTTATTCATCACCCGGCAGTATAGTAGTCTTCAAAACATCACCCGGCTTGCACAATAACTTGTTTTGTTCATTACCCGGCTGCATAGTGATAGTTTATCACCCGGCTTACTTTTCTTCATCACCCGGCAACACAGTTGTATTTTATCACCCGACATGCTTTCTTCATTACACGGCAACACAGTTGTCTTCTATATCACCCGGCATGCTTTCTTCTTCACCCGGCAACATAGTTGCTTCCACTATTACCCGGCAACACAGTGTTATACACTTACACGGCAAGATAAGACTTCTTTCTTTTACCCGGATGTATAGTGACAACATTTCTTCACCCAGCTGTATAGTGACACAACTCGTCACCCGACAGATATCTATGACTTCTTCACCCGGCATAGTTTTGACATGTTCATTGCCCGGCTATACAGTAGTCATAATATCTTCACCCGGCCTCACTTCTTTTTCTCAATCACCCGGCTCATATCAGACTTACAACTTTTACCCGGCTGAACAGTGTGTTCATTACCCGGCTAAACAGTGTTCTGATATCTTTGCCCGGCTAAATCCTTGAGGGATTTTTCTCGTCTGTTGACTTTTTCAACGGCATTTATTGCACCTGCAAACATTCTCGACATATTAATTAGACAAGACATCCTTAAAAAGAATTTGTCATATTAATTATCAACAACATAAGACAAGTCAATAAACATTAATTTCAATTAAAATTCCTTTTTCTTTTTCAAAAAATGTTTTTGTTTTTGCACAACCAAATTTTCTATATCCCGAAGCAATTTCTGAAAAACACATCACACGACCTTGGGTTTGTTTTTAACACATCCAATACTTTTGCTTTTCATACCACATAATCTTGTTCATTCAAAACACTTATTCAAAAATATTTTTGGCTTTTTGTAGATATTTTTCTTCAATTTATTCTCCCCCTAAACTTGAAATTTCTTGAAATTTTAAGTTTAACAAGGATGTCGATGTGTCAATAAAGATTCCATATGCCTGCACACACAAAACACACACATTAAAATAAAGACATATGCAATGCAATGAATCAAAATATCGCAGTGAGATCATACCACACATTATCTGAACATGTTTTGCAAGTTTTGAATAGACATTTGACTTATGTTTGATTGAGTGATGATATGAAAACATACCAATTAGCTCGATTTGACACACTTACTTTTTCAGTATCATGATGATATTAAGGTTCGATTAGTATGACTTATGTGACCCACATGTATACATATGTCAACATATTTCCTTATCAACCACTACCTGAATGCATATTGCACACAAACCTGGTCACTTACAATCATAAACAGTGTGGAATCTGGGTTCTATTCGGATTTGGTCCACTTTGGGACTTCTTTTTAATTCCATTTTGGAATTTTTCATTTCCTATCGTTCCCCTTGGGAATCTTCTGAATTCCTTTTTGGAATTTTTGTTTGGTGATGGTCCACATTTGGGACTCTTTTTGTTCCAACTTTGGGAATCTTTTGCTGCACCTTGAAGCTCAAAAGAGACTTCGTGTGAGACTTCAGGTCTGTGGATACCACAACAAAGAAGCTCACGATGCGGTTCATCACACTGAATAGATTGCATCATTACCCGATCATGCACAACTAACATCACAAGCAATGTATCAAAAGATATATATCTAGACATGTATAACAATGGAACTTAACACAAAGATCATTAAGTTTATGTTTGTCAACAATCAACTTACTTTTTCAGTCTAATTGCCTGAGCTGTGTCTAGCACATCAATTAACATTCATCAGTCTTTATTAAAAATGATGTAACAAATAATGTCTAGTGTAACTATCATTTCTCACTTTGTGCAATATAGATTCTTATGACATGATATTTTCTTTTCTTTTTGCTTTTATATTTTGTTTTTGCCTTTCTTTTTCATGCACACACACAATGCAAAACATAAAATAAAAGACAAAGGAATCAATACTTAACATCAACTTATTATATTTTTGATCTTTTATATTTTTCTGATTTTTGTTTTGTTTTGAAAAACAATAGAATCAATCATGATTGATTAATCCTATGGATTGAATTAAGAATTCAAACCGGCCTGACAAAAATGATTTTGTGAAAAGATCTGCCAGTTGTTTGTCGGTATGAACTTTAATCAAAATTATTAAACCTTTTTCAGAGTTGTCTCTTAAAAAGTGATATCGAATTTCGATATGTTTGGTTTTAGAGTGTTGAACAGGATTAGCAGTAATGAACATAGCAGCAGTATTGTCTATGTAAATAGGGGTTTTGAGAAAGTTAAACCCGTAGTCAAGCAATTGGTTTTGTAACCACAAAACTTGAGAACATCCTGCAGATGCAGCAATATACTCTGCTTCAGCTGTGGATACAGAAACGTTGGTCTGCTTCTTGCATTGCCAAGAGACAAGTCTAGGACCCAGAAATTGACATCCACCAGTAGTCGATTTCCTGTCAAGAGCACACCCACCAAAGTCACTATCAGAATAACTATATAATTCAAAATTTCCTTCATAAGGATACCATAACCCAAGATTCGGTTTCCCTTTAAGGTATCTGAAAATACATTTAACAGCAACCAGGTGCGACTCTTTTGGATCAGACTGATATCTTGCGCACACACATACAGCATACATAATGTCTGGTCTTGATGCAGTAAGATACATCAGTGAACCAATCATTGATCTGTATAGCGTTTGATCCACGGATTTGCCTTTTGAATCCGGCTGTATCTTGCAGTTCACATCAGATGGAGTTCGAATTGTCTGACAATCTTGCGTCTTGAACTTTTTCAGCAACTTCTCAACAAATTTCGATTGATTGATGAAAATTCCGTCAGCTGATTGTTTCACTTGTAACCCAAGAAAGAAGTTAATCTCCCCCATTGAACTCATCTGAAATCTAGACTTCATGATTTCTTCAAATTCTTTGCACATTGACGCACTGGTCGATCCGAAGATAATATCGTCTACATATACTTGAACACATAAGAGTTCTTCATTCTCCCTCTTCATAAACAAAGTTGGATCAATCTGACCTCTTGTGAATCCATGTTCTAGTAAATGCTTAGATAATGTCTCATACCAGATTCTCGGAGCTTGGTGTAGACCATATAAAGCTTTACTCAACTTGTATACACGATGAGGGTAGTCAGGATCTTCAAAACCCGGAGGTTGTCTGACATAAACATCATCTGTAATCGGTCCATACAGAAAAGCGCCTTTAACGTCCATTTGGAATACTTTAAACTTCATGAAGGAAGCATATGCA
Organism: Tagetes erecta; assembly: GCA_030867185.1. Classification (NCBI taxonomy): domain Eukaryota; kingdom Viridiplantae; phylum Streptophyta; class Magnoliopsida; order Asterales; family Asteraceae; genus Tagetes; species Tagetes erecta. The sequence goes on along the minus strand of CM061497.1, from coordinate 22,199,657 downwards.
AGAAAAACGCGTATAGCTTCAAGTCTTGCGACCGGAGCGAACACCTCTTCATAATCAATGCCTTCTTCCTGAGTATATCCTTGTGCAATAAGTCTAGCTTTGTTTCTCACAACAATACCACGTTCGTCTGGCTTGTTTTTGTATAACCATCTTGTACCAATCGCATTTTCTCCTTCAGGTAAGTCCACTAATTTCCAAACCTCTTGTTTGCGAAATTGAAGTAACTCCTCTTGCATGGCTTGAATCCAACTATTATCTTGCAATGCTTCTGAAATGTTCTTCGGCACCACTTGAGAAAGAAAACATGAATAAAGACAAACATTTGTTTGCTCAGTTTGACTTCTTGTAGTTCTCTGATTCAACGGCCCGATAATCTGAGAGACAGGATGTTTCTTGTGAATTCGATGAGTTGGTATGACATCTCCTTGCACTTGACTCTCCAGATTAGACTGATTCAGATTCGGTAGATCTTGTAGAATGGTAGAAGTATGCGGAGTGAAATTAGGAACTTCATCCGGTGAATTGATGAAGTAATCAAATGATTCTGGAATAACTTCAGCATTCGGATCTGATGATGGTTGATTTTGAACAGATCCACCATCATTAGGAGAACTTTGTGAATTAACGTCATCACCAAGAATATTTGATTCTTGATCTTCTTGAGAACCAGAAGGACCCGGAGCTTGACTGGATTTCACATGATCAGGATTATGAAATGACATGAACGGATACTCAGAGTTGAGATTGCCATCATCGTCATTATCAGAATCGTCACTAAAGCATCCCAAGTCGCCTGATTCTTTGTTCGTTTTTCCTGAAAAATCAAATAAGTTAGAATTGAAAGATTTTGATAACGAATCTAAATCAAACAACCATTCAGGACCATGAGCCACTAACGGAAACGAATTTTCTAAAAACTTTACGTTAATAGTTTCAACAACAGTGTTTGTTTTGCTATTAAAAACTCGATAAGCTTTAGAAACAGACGAATAACCAAGAAAAAATCCATCGTCAGATTTTGACTCAAATATCCCGAGATGATCACTTAGATTTAGAATCGATACAGGACAACCAAATGCTTTCAAGTATGAAATATTTGGTTTTCTTCCAAATAACAACTCATAAGATGTTTTCTGTTTATCCTGAACCAATAATGTTCTGTTTTGTACAAAACATGCAGTAGCAATAGCTTCATCCCAGAATGTGATAGGGATTTTGGCATCTGCAAGCATGGATCTTGCTGCTTCAATCAGTGTCCGGTTTTTCCGTTCCGCAACCCCATTTTGTTGAGGCGTTCTTGGAGCACTAAATTGTCTAGCAATTCCTTTTTCTGCACAAAACTCATCAACATTAGTGTTCTTAAATTCAGTTCCATTATCACTTCTTAAAGTTTTCACTTTACAATCCAACTGATTTTCAACTTTGATAATAAATTCTTTTAACAACTCAGCAGTTTCAGATTTAACATGCAGAAAATAAACCCAAGAAAATCTAGTGAAATCGTCAATAATGACAAAACAGTAGGACTTCTTTCCGATGCTTTGAACATTTGTTGGTCCGAAAAGATCCATATGTAGCATCTGCAAGGGTTTTGAAATGGAGTTTTCTTGCTTGGACTTAAAAGACATGCGATGCTGTTTTCCTTTCAAACATGCTGGACAGAGATCAGTTGTAGAGAACTTCTTTGATGGTATTCCCACAGCGTGATTTCCAGTCACCAGACGATTCATGTTTCTGAAGTTTGAATGGCCCAGCCGTCTATGCCAAAGCTGACTCTCATCATTCGAAGCATGCGCAATGAGACAAGTAGTTTCGGTTTCAGCATCAATCTGTGACATATCAAGCTTGTATACATCACGATCTCTTGGAGCTTTCACCACCACCCACTCATTGTCAATCTTGAAACCTGGTTTGAGTATATAACAGAAAGAATCATCAAATAAAGTTGAATAAGATTTATCACAAATTTGAGATACACTTAGTAAATTAAAGTTCAACTGTGCACAGTAGTTGACTTTATCAAAACTAATGACCCCATTCGATACGGTTCCTTCTCCTGTTATTTTACCACCGGCATCACCTCCAAATGCAACGTGTGTACCATTTTTCAGCTTAAAGTCTTGAAGCAAGGCATGGTTGCCTGTCATATGCCGGCTACACCCACTATCAACGAACCATGAGTTGATAGGTCTTCTTGGGCGTACCTGCATTTCAACAATCACTTAGTTAGTTTGGTCAACCCATGCCCACATGGTCTTGGGTTTTCCGAATCTATCTGTAACAGTAACTTGTTGATAATGAAGATTTTGAAAACTTGTTTCATTTGAGAGATTTTGAAAACTGTTTCGCCCATTGGCGTGAATTGATTGCTTTCTTCTCAGAGCAATAAACCTTTCCTCTAACTTAGGATCAAGGTTATTTTCAAACTTTTGGTTTCTTACCATCAAAGCTCTTGGTTTAAAACTGTTAACCTGCAAATTAGAAACTGAATTGTTTCGATTGACCTTTCTCAAAACAGGAGAATGACTTTGATTAACATTTTGAAAACCAAATGACTGATTTCTTCGAAAATTTGAAAATGGTGTCATTTCTCTTGATGAGTTTGTTCGAAAGAAACAATCCTTTGTGTCATGATTTCTCCTTTCACAAATTTCACAGAATTTGTTATAAAAACATTCTTCTGACGAATGGTTTCTTTTGTCACAGAAACTGCAATACCTGTTAAAGAAACATTCAGCAGTTGCATGGTTATAACGATCACATATCTCACAATGTTTCTTGCTAATCCTAAAGAGCCGATTGTTAACTTTTGATGTTGAACCCACTCGTGATTCATTATCAGTTTTGTTCGGTTTTAGATTAACTTGATTCTTTTGTGGAGATTTTGATTGTGAATTTGGTTGCTTGGAAATTTGGTTCGATTTTAACACACCTTGATTGGTTAACCTTTTTGATTCAATTCTTTTATCATTGACAGCGGAAGACTTAGGACCTGAACCTGTTTTCAGACCAGAGTTAGATTTGATTGGAGAATTGATTGGTTTACCATAAGATCTGTTCAAATCAAACGTTCCTGCAGACACAAACTTAATTGTTTTTCCTTTTGACACTTTCTTTTTGACAGGTTTAACCTTATCAGTTTTAACAGTTTGAGCTTTGGTGTTGTCATTCGATTTTATGACACTTTTACCTTGTGACAGTTTTGTTTCAGATTGATTGACTTTCGATTTTAATTTCTGCATTTTTGCATTTGAAACTTCAGCCTTTGTCACTTCTTGATTCTTGATCAGTTGATCAGCAACTTGCGCCTTTTGTTCTTTCTTCCACCTGATATATTCAGGATCATTGTATCCCGAAAATTCACCTTCATCCTTCCATTTTCTTCCGACTTCGGATTCAGTTCCGGATACTCAACAAGTTGAATCAGAACAGGCTCTGATTTGTTGCTAGCTTCATCATCAGCTTCAGTAGTCACACCATCTTCTTCTTTCAAACTTTCAATCAACACTTCAGATCCTTCGGATTCAGATTTACTTCTTTGAATTTCTTTGAATTTTCGTTCATTTTCAGGTGAATGATCAAATTCATTGAAGTTTTCAGGTAAAGTTTGTGTGATTGAATTAGGCATTGGTTCATGAGTGAAACCCAACCCTGTTTTGGTTTTGTTACCTCTTTCACTCACAAGTTGTCTCACCATTGTTTTACAACTTTTAACCTTTGTTAACTCAACTTGTGTGACAGCATGAGCAACTTTTTCTTGTTCAAAGTTCTTTGTCATTTCTTCAAGTTGTTTTGTTACCAGTTCCAGTTCCTTTAAGGTCTTGTTCCATGATTCTTTAAGTGACAAAATCTTCTCATCAGAAATTTTGTGATCAATTTTAAGTTGTTCATGAATTTTCTCATGTTTGCTTAATTTATCACCAATTTTAAATGAATGAGTTCGATAATGTTCTACTTGTTGAATGCATTGTTCTGAACATAACCTTTCTTTAACATCAATAGGCAATGGAACATAATTAGGAGGTAATTCAGTACTAACCTTTGGTTGTTCGGTAGATGATGAAGACTCACTGGATGTAGCCATTAGCGCAATTTCTGACTCAGATTCTTCAACAGGATCAGACTTTGCACTCCAGTCATATTCCTCTGAATCTTCACTCACATTATCAATCACCTTGATATCTCCTTCTTCTGACCAATCCTCTACGATTTCACATACCAGTGCCAAACTTGATGTAAGATCAGATGTGAATTGTTCTGCATATGCACTCCAATCATATCCGTCTTTTACACTGACCACCAGTGCCTTAGTTTGATCTTCTGGTTTCTTGCCTTCATCCTTCAGTTCTGGCATGGGAAGACTTTGATATGGTTTCTGAAAAAAACGTTGATTTCTGCTTTGGTAGCTCGAAGACTGTTGTGAGCTTTGACCTTGACCTTGATTGCTTGAACTAGCTTGGTCGTTGTAATTCTGATTCTTAGGAGCTTTGCATTCCCGAGAAAAATGACCATAACAGTTACAGTTAAAACATCTGGCCTTCGATTTGTCAAATCCAACAGTCTTGTTTGCATGAGGCTTGTAGCTTCAGTTAACATATGCATGTTTCTGCGTTCTATATGCAACCATCACCATCTGCCAGTTTAGATCCATTTCCTCAACGTCATCAGGATCCATCTCAAATAAGTCTTGAAGAACAACGTCCATTTGTCTCAAATGACTTCCTTGATATGCTTGAAAACTTGCCATAAAAGCTGTAAAGGCAGTTTTGGTCTCGTCATCTTGTAACAAGATGTTCATCACATCTTTTACCTTTGCATGAACATTCGAACTTTGACTTTCTGCTTGATTCTTCAGATTCTGACTTTGAACTTGAGCTCTTAGTGGAGATTGAGGTTGAGAATAAGTTGGCAAACTTGGAAAGTATGATGAATCAGTATAGAAACTTGCGCCCACAAATAAATCACCCTCTTCTTTAAACTTCGTTGCATCTTGTGCAAGAAAAGCATTCTCCACAGTATTAGAAGGATTCACAATATATTTGTATTGTGCATGTGAACTAGTTCTATCAGTGTTTCTAGAACCTTCATCAATCTCTACTTCCTCTATCTTTGCAATGAGCAAATCTAGATCCATTGGAAACTTCTCAGTATGTTTCAGTAAGGTCACAGTCTGTTTCCATGATGATGGAAGTGCACATAATAATCTGTCATTGAGATCTTGGAGATCTGTTTTTGCACCGGCATTGGACATTTCAGTAGTCAGATGAACAAACCTATTCATCATCTGGTGCACGGACTCTCCAACAATGTGTTCAAATAACTCCAACTGTCTCTTCAACTTTTGTTTCTTGAGACTTCTGAGTTGTTCACCTCCTTCGAAAATAGACTTCAAAGCCTTAAACAATGTGTAACCTGTTTGATAGGTGTCCAACCTTGACAGTACTTGTAGTGGCAATCCCTTACACATCAAAGAATATGCTTTGCTATCATTCTTCACTTTCCTCAAATCTTCTGCTGACAAATTATCCTCTGGATAAGGTTCAGTAGAGTCTTTGGTGTAGGTACTTGCACTATCTGGAGCTGTCTGTGTAGGTATGTGAGGACCCTTGTCAATTGACTTCCAAAGATCATTGTCTATTGAGCAGAGATGATGCTTCAGTCTAATCGTCCAATTCTTGAAATCTGCACGATTGACAAGTCTAGGAACACGGTTATCAGAATCATCATTAGGAGCCATTTTAACAATTTTTTAAAGAAAATATTTTTGATTTTTGTTAATTTTTGAAATGAAATAGTTAAACTATTAAAATAAAAACAAGTAATTAATAGCAAGATAAGAAAACAAGGATTAAAACAACTAAAAATGAGTCACACGGCTGAACAGTGAAAATCCTTCTTCACCCGGCTGAACAGTAGCTTTTTGTCTTCACCCGGCAGAGAAAAAGTCTTCACCCGTCTAAACAGTCACACGGCTCAACAGTTGTAAGTCTTGGATTCTTTACCCGGCAGAACAGTTACCCGACAGAATAGTATCAACTTCACACGGCAATAACACTTGACCCCGCTTGAATCTTGACACGGCAAAAAGCTTTACCCGGCTGAACAGTTGTCGATAACACGGCAGAGTTGTTTACCCGGCTACACAGTTGTTGATCACCCGGCTGAAAATGTTAATCACCCGGCGTAACAGTGTATCACCCGGCACAACAGTACTTGATCCGGCTGAACAGTAACACTTTTTCCTCGTTAAATTCTTTACCCGTCTAGCACAAAATCCTTTACACGGCTACACAGGACCTAATTGTTCTTCAATCTAAGTCCAAAGGAAATTGTCTAAGTCAAATTTTATCACCCGGCAAGTTAATTTTCAACCAAGTTCTTACTGTTCATCATCTTCATCATGAGAATTTTTCTGGGTTTATCAAAAACTTGTCCAATTCGTTCAAAATTCACACACAAGCAGTGAAATAGTCCGATTATCAATCCCTAATCTCAATCAATCCAAAACATGATCAAATTTTGATGTATTTGAGCAAAATTCGATCGAACAGTAACTTTTTCAATCTTCTTAATTCCTCAGATCTGATGATAATCTGATGGAATTTGCACAATCGTTGTGAATTAGGAGTGATTGCGATGATAAATCACAACTAAAAACAGCAACAATTCATTCAGATCATGATATTTGAGCAATATTGATGTGTTTTGCTTGATGAATAGCGAAGAACACAATACCAACAGCTCTGATACCAATTGATAGGTTCAATTGGATCGATAATATCGCTCAATGATCAGAATAATTCATACACAAACACAATTTAATCATTAACACAATTCATACTAATAATTCTCTTTTGTATATTGATGATCAAAGCAGATTTGTAGTACAAGTGCAGGAGAAAAATAAATCACACACACTTAGTTCTCTCTCTAACGTGAATAGTGATCTCGCCTCATTCCTCACACTCTCTCACTACATGCTTTTAAGCAACAATTACAATATTAGGGAAAATAACAAAATAGACCCTAAACTATACATAAAAGTATAAACAAATACAAAGTAAATCTTAACTAGGAAATAGCCCTAACAACCTATTTATGCCAGCGAATCTAAACACTGTTTCACAATTTCACGTTTCTGATCAATTTCCGTTTATTTTTCAGGCACGATGTCTACATTATTCTTTGAAAGGAAGCACAATATGTGTGCGTTGTTGGACGAGAATCACGAAAAGGCAGGTGGGTATAAAGATTGTATTAGATGGTTGAAGTCCTCACATATTCATCACGCTATTTATCATTCTCCAACCATCTATGAGCTGCACATCAGAGGTTTTTGGAGAACAGCTGTAATGAACGTGTCTGTGCAGCCATCACGTATTTGTGCCAAGATTAATGGTTTTGATTTAGAGTTTACCGAAGCCGATGTGGCAAGGATTTTGAGGTTAGAGAATGATGTTGGTGATGAAGTAAAGATGACGGCAGAAGAAGTATATGGTGCCTTTAGGACTGCGGGTTATAAGGGTCCTATGCCGGGGGAGAAGAAGATGGAGTTTGTCAAATCCTATTTGATCAAGGAATGGAGATATATTGCACACGTTTTTATTATGTGCCTTGATCATAGGAAAGGTGGAACCGATGGGTTGAATTTAGACTGGGCTCGTGCTATGGTTTTGTTTTGTCGAGGGCAGAAGGCAAATCTAGCAAAGCTCATATACAACTATATGCTAGAGAACATTCATGCTACCAAGGGAAACAAGTGGTTGATGTATCCCATATTCGTGCAGATGATTCTGAATGACAAGCTGCCTAATCTGCCCGTTGTTGGTGATGTGCTGAAGATCTGGGATATGCATTCAAGGATTTTTGGAGATTGCAAGTCGGCACGAGCTGACTGTGTTGGTAGACCATCTTACTTATGGGAAAATATGTACCCAACTGACAGATGGGTACATATTCAGAGATTAATGGAGATTGAGAGGAAACAGGGTGGTGAAAACATTGAGGTTGTTGAGAAGAAGTTGAGGAAAAGAAAGCCGTATGCTAAGGATAAAGATTATTCTTTGGATCGGGAAATCGATGAGATACAAGCTGAGATTGATGCGGGAAGGGAGAAAAGGACGAAGAGAAAATCAGATGCTCCCACTGAAGCTGCAAAGAAAACTAAGCACGATGTTTCGGGTACATCTGCTGAATTTGTTAGTGAGTTGAAGGGCGAAATAGCAAGTCTGAAGTCTGAGATAGTTGATCTAAAAAGTAGATATGTTGATCTAGAGACAAAGGATGCAGAAAAACTGACTGTGATTACTGAGATGGGTCGAATGATGAGGGACCAACAGTGTATGATTGTTAGAATATTCAAGGAGCTGAACAGTCTGAAGGAGAAGGATGGGTCGGATCCAACGATGTCTAAGATGGAGCTGAAAAGCTTAACGGATGCTGCAAAGTATCCGTTAATGCAATCTGCGTTTGGCGATAAGGATAAAGGGAAAGCTGCTGAAGAAGTGTTTGATGAAGACATGGGTATTGATATGGATGCTTTTATAGGGACTGAGGTTGTTGGAGGTTCTAGTGTGAATTTTAGTTTGATCGACGAACCGGAAGTTGATATGGATATAGACAGTGAGGAAGATTTGGAGGATGAGCCGGAGAAGTATAACGTTGAAGAAAAAGGTGTGAGTTATCAGTTTGAACATATTGATCTAGACAAATCTGAGTGGTTCTAGAGGGATGTAGAGGCTGTTCCAGAAGTTCCCATCTTTCAACACCTCGATGAGCGAAACACTTCGCAATTGGATAGGCAGGTAATTGCATGGAAGTATAACAGTCTTGTTGATGCGTATATGATTAAAAGAAGGGGTGGGGATATCTGTTACATTAAGAACAGGAAGCATTTCGCCACATTGCCAAGGTGGGATTTGCGTAGATTAGCTGAACTCCCTCTGCTAGGCAAGGAGGATAGTGGTAGAGCCTGTGCTTTCGAAGTATCGATCAGAAGGGTTGCGGAGAATAATTTTTTTGATTTCGGATATCAGAAACCAAAGAGAACGAGGCAGAAGAAGGATAGGCATTGGGTTTCTTGGAAAGGAAAAGTTGTGTTGAAGATTGAGGCTCCAAAGATTATGACAAGGGTTAGGGTTCCTGATACACAGCCACCGAGACTGCAAGAATTTCTGAAGTGGTTTTATGACAACAGTACGGGTGAGGCGGTTATCAGACTTAAAGGAGAAGATCGTCCAGAAATACGTTTGTTTGATCCAATGGAGGTCTTCTCATTCTGTGATGATGATGTGAAGGTTTTTTGTGAGAACTGTATAAAGCACGGGGCTGGAGATGATACGAGGGTTGAAGCGAACTTGTTCATGAAAGTCGCTAACAAAGCCTGGGGTGTACGTGCTGAATTGAGGAAGGTAAATGAAAGGCTGAGGATGACTGACGAACAGAGAATGGATATTGATGACTTGTCTAAACAGCTTGATGAATCTATCGTGAAGAGGTTTGAGAAACCTGTTGAGGTTGTTGAATTGGATGTGATTGGTGAGGAGCATACAGAAAATATTCAGGCGGAAACTATTGACCTTGATGTGCCTGATACAGTTGACACCGAAGCTGAGTTTGTGGAGTCGTTGCTGGTATTTAGTGAAGATGATGAGGCCGGATCTGAAGATGTGACTAATCCATTCGCCGGGTGTTAAATTTAAAACTTTATGGGCGTTTTTCGTTAAAGTCGTCATTAACATTTGAAAAAGTGACGTCTTTGGCCGGGTTATTATTATTGTTATTCTTTGGGCCAAAAATTTTGTTGATTAAGTTGAAAATATTTTGTGAATTGGCCGGGTTCTAGTGTTTTAAATTTTGGGCCGTGTTGGATTCCGTTCGTTTTATTTGGCCGGGTGTTAAGTTTGTTAAATTTTTGGGCAACAATTTTGTCATTTAAGGTGAAATAGTTTTGTTAGTGGCCGAGACTTTCTAAAATTTATTTTTAGGCCAAATTTTAAACGGGTTTTCGATTAAAAAAATGGCTTATGCAGAACTTTTTAAATCCTTCGAATCTGATGATCTCACAATGGCACAAAGCCGGTTTGATAATTTTGCAGTTTAAAGAAAGAAAGGATGCCCGTGTTTCTTGATCGATTTGTGATGGTGGCAAATAACCTAAAGAAGCATGATCCAAAACTGGGAAATCATGAATAGGTTCAGCGATTGCTTTTTGATTCTCTCCCACCAGTGTGGAGTTCACATGGAAAATCGATTAGAAGAGAAAGAGGATTTATTGATTACAAACTGGTGGAGGTGATGAACAAACTAAAAGAAATTGAATTGGATATCAAACATCGTGAGTATGATGAAGCGATGTCTCTGAATTCAAATATCACCTCAATCTCCAAAGAGAAACCAGAAGAGATATCAGTTTCTACCTCCAATTTCAAAGGTTTACCGAAACCTGAAATTGAAAAGGTACAAAGGGAGATTAAGCAGACATCAGTGGGTAAAGATGGAGTTGAATTAAATGATAAAGCTTGTGATTCTAAGAAGGAGGAGGAACAAAAGACAAATACCAGAGTCTGCAACTGCGAGAAGGCTCTTGCTTCTGAACAAATCATCATGGAGCTTCCATACGAGACAGTTCAGGATATGTGTTCTTCTGATTGCAGAACTCGTTTATTTGGTATTTATGAAGCTAACAAATTGTTAATTGAAAATGAAAAATATTTGACTCAGGTAAATAAAGAACTTAAACTTAACGAGTCAAAATATTTTGTCAAATTAAAAGAAGCTTTGAAAGAAAATGAACATTTGAAAATAAATCTTTTGAAAAGTAATGTGGAAGTCAATATGCTAACTGAACGTGTCGCCCTGACTGAGTTTGAAACCAGTAAGTTGCAAACGAAACTCGAAAAATGGACAATTTCGGGGATGAAACTTGAGGATTTAATCAAAAGCCAACGGGGGGCTCGTATTAAGACAGGTTTGGGTTATAACAATGAAGCATATGCATATCCCCCACCTAGTACCTTCTGTTATTCTCCAACACCACTTCCTCATCCTTCGAATGAGTTGATACAAGAGATTATACAGAATGATACTAACAGCTCTATTGTAGGTTTAAGTGGAGTAAATCTTAAAGAGGTTAGAGAGGATTATGCTTATGGTGGGAGTACTGGGCTTGGTTGTTCTAGCAGTTCCGATTGTTCTAATTCTGATTCAAAGAAGTCTGTTGAAGACGTTAGATTAATTAATTTTGTTTCTAGTAATGTGTTACATTCAGACAATTTTATTTGTAATAGTAATTTAGGATGCTCTACTTCAAACTTTAATGTGTTGAATGATGATGTGATTGAAAATGTTTGTGTGAATGACAAAGATGAACTTTCAGGTCATGTCTCTGAAAGTCAAACCAAAACAAATTGTTTTCAAAAGTTCTTTACTCATCAAATTCCATCTTTTACACCTGTGAGGATTTCAAAACCTAAAGAAAGGGAATCATCTTTCTCATCCATGAATCACATTGATAAATCTAAATCTGAATCTGAAAAGGTTAAAGTCACAGCAGGTAAATCAAAAGAGCCTTATGACTCTTAAAGTGATTGCAATTCTCAATTGTCTGAATGTGATGAAGAAATTGAAATGGATAAAATTCTTGTTGATAAAGTTTCCAAAGTGAGTTTGAAATCTCATTGCTTTAAATGTGGAAATGTTGATCATACTGTTAAGAAATGCCTTGAGTTAGCCACAAACAGTTCAAGGCAAAAATCTTTTGGAAAAAGATTAAACACGTTTGTAAATAATTTCTTTTGTAATTCTTCTTCTGTTTCGCGACCGAAGTACACAAAGGCTTGGGTACCAATTTCTAAAGTCTAACTTCTATCTTTAAAAAATATGTCAGGAACATTCAAGTGCCGTTGTAAATAGTCATTGGCATATTGACAGTGGATGTTCCAGACATATGACTGGGTTGAAGGACCTGCTGACTAACTATCGGATTATCAATGGTGGATACATTGCTTTTGTGGGAGACAAGAAGGGTGGTAAGATGATTGGTCAAGGAGAAGTCTCGAATGGTTCACTAACTTTGGAAGACGTCAACTATGTTCCTGAACTGGCATTCAATCTTCTCAGTGTATCACAAATCTGTGATAAGAATATCCCAATGTTGTTTCTTCCAAATGAATGTTTGTTCTTGAAGCCAGAGTTTTCTATTGCTGAAGAATTGGTGATCATGCGAGCTCCAAGACGAAATGATACATATATGCTGAATATGGGGTCAAAAGAATCAACTTCCACCGTGACCTGTCTCCTATCTAAAGCTTCATCTTTTGAATCTTTTCAATGGCATAGACGTATAGGGCACATTAATTTTAAAATACTAAATAAATTGGTTAAGAACAATTTGGTCAGGGGTTTACCACTTAAAGATTTTTCTGTGGTTGAGAAATGCATGGCTTGTGCTAAAGGAAAGCAGCACAAAAAACCACATAAACTTAAAATTGAAAATTCTATCTCGCAACCCCTCGAATTGTTACATACAGATTTATTTGGTCCAATAAGTGTCAAATCTATTGCTAAGAAATCTTATTGCTTGGTTGTCACAGATGATTACTCTAGGTACACCTGGGTGAGATTCCTGACAAGCAAGAGTGAGACTGCTGAAGAGCTAATGAAGCTGATTCCTCAAATCGAGGTTCTTGGAAAGCGGAAGGTTCAAGCCATCAGAAGCGACAATGGAACTGAATTCAGAAACCATATCTTCAATTCTTTCTGTGAACAACGGGGTATTCTCAGACAGTTTAGCGCCGCACGAACGCCACAACAAAATGGTCTTGCTGAAAGGAAGAATCGAACTCTTGTGGAGGCTGCTAGAACTATGCTGATTGAGTCAAAGTTTCCGATTATTTTCTGGGCAGAGGCAGTTACTTGTGCAGCTTATGTTCTGAATCGGGTACTGATTGTCAAAGACAAGATGAAGACATCATACCAGCTGTTTCGTGGGATTAAGCCGTTGATCGATTTTCTGCGCCCCTTTGGATGCTCTTGTACACTTCTGAATACTCAAGATCAGAAAACTAAGTTTGGTGCTGTTTCAGATGAATGCTTCTTTGTAGGATACTCGAACACACAAAAAGCGTATCGTGTTTACAACAAGCGAACGCGGATTGTGCAAGAGTCCTATTATGTTGACTGGCAAGAATCAAACTCTACTAGCATTGGCTGTGAACCTGCATGGTTTTACGATTCCACCACTGTTTTCAAATCATTCAATCTTCCTAACTCTGACGATGATGACATCATTCCTCACACATCAGTTTCTATTATTAACCATCCACCCCCACAATCACAACCACAACCTTCAACTACACAATTACCTCCCACTTCATTTGACATTCCTCCACCTCCACCACCTCAAACCGTTCCAATTTCTCCATTAGATATTCCATCATCATCCACTTCCATTCCAACATCTACCACTAATACAATTCCTCCAACTTCAAATGTACCTTCACAACCATCTAACCAAACATCCTCAACCCAAACCAACCCTTTGCTTCTCAACACAAACTTCAAAACTTTGAAAGATCATCCTCATGATTATATCATAGGATCAATTACTGATGGTGTGCGAACTCGGAGTCAGAGTGGTTTGATTAATGAGTGTCTCTATGCTGCTTTCTTATCTCAAGTTGTTCCGAAGAATTATAAACAAGCACTTGAAGATCCTAGTTGGGTTGATGCCATGCAAATGGAATTGCAACAATTTAGGAAGCTTAAAGTTTGGGAACTTGTTGATCTTCCTCCAAATAAGTGCCCCATCGGCACTAAGTGGGTCTTCCGAAAAAAGCCAGATGATCGCGGTGTTGTTATCAGAAACAAGGCGAGATTGGTTGTCCAAGGATTTGCTCAAGAGGAGGGGATTGACTACACTGAAGTTTTTGCTCTAGTCGCTCGCCTTGAAGCCATTAGAATCTTTCTTGCTCATGCTGCTAACAAAGACTTTAAAGTCTATCAGATGGATGTAAAATGTGCATTTCTATATGGAGATATCGATGAGGAGATCTACGTATGTCAACCACCGGGTTTCGAGGATCCAGATTTTCCTTCAAAGGTGTACAAGCTTGATAAATCCTTGTATGGGTTGCATCAAGCTCCACGTATCTTCTCTGCAAAGGTTTCTCTCGTGGAACTATAGATATGACATTGTTCAAGAAGGAGGTGAATGGTGAGCTGCTGATTGTTCAAGTGTATGTTGATGATATAATTTTCGGTTCGACAAATGAGGGGCTGTGTAGAGAGTTTGAAAAAGTGATGATGGATCGCTTTGAAATGACAATTATGGGGGAGATGTGTTTCACCAAGAGAAATATATCAAAGAGATCCTCACAAAGTTTGGCATGGATGATTCTTCTCCGGAACTGATTCCCTTCACTGCTCAAACATGCCTTACTTCTAATGATAATGGGAATCCTGTGGATGCTCATCGGTACCGCTCGATGATCGGATCTCTCATGTATCTGACTGCCAGACGACCAGATATTACATTTGCTGTGTGCTACTGTGCTCGCTTCCAAGCCAATCCAAAAGAATCACACGAGAAAGCTGTTAAACGCATTTTTCGTTACCTTAAGGGTTCCTCTCGTTTGGGACTTTGGTACCCAAAAGGTGGGAACTTTGATTTACATGCTTTTTCTGATAGTGATCATGCTGGTTGTAGGATTAACCGAAAATCAGTCATTGGCGGTTGTCAATATCTTGGCGAATGTCTTGTTTCCTGGCAAAGCAAGAAGCAAACAACCGTCTCCCTGTCCACAGGAGAAGCCGAATACATTGCTGCTTCAAGCTGCTGTTGCCAAGTGCTCTGGATCCAGCATCAGATGATGGATTACGGCATCAACTTTCTTCATACTCCACTCTTTTGTGACAATGAAGCAGCTGTTGGAATTGCCAAGAATCCAGTTCATCACACACGCACCAAGCACATCGAAACAAGGATTCACGCCATCAGGGACGCACAGGAAAAGGGGTTCATTGATATTATTCCTATTGAAACTCGAAAGCAAAAAACTGATCTTTTCACAAAAACTTTTGACAAACCACGTTTTTATGAACTGATCTCTATGATGGGACTTATATCTTTTTGAAAACCTTTATCTATGAGAATTGGCTTTGTAAATATGTAATAACTTTTTCATTTTCCTCCTTGAAAATCCGTGGGTCACTCATTTCTTCGCTCCTTTACTTTTATTTTATTTTATTTTATTTCCTTTTATTTTCTCTTCTTTATTTTGTATATATATATATTAAGAAAATCCGAAAAACAAAAATTTCTTATTAGATAGCTATAATATAGAAATTTTGGGGGAGATATTAAAGATTAACTACTTATAGTTTTTCAAAATTTTGCTATTTCAGGATCCCCGTTTTGATTGATGTTGAAGAGACATTGAAGGAGGTCAGAAGCATTGTGTTTGGGATATGTTAGATATGCCCAGCCCGAAAACAAAGTAAACAATGATTGTGCAGCCAAACATAACGTTCAATATCTCGGCAATAAGGATTATCCCCTTGACATGATTGGATTGCACAAAGTTACAGGTTCTGTCAAAAATGGGTTGAGAGCATCAAATCTTTGCCTTGATTTCCCCATACATCCCAAATCACTCTCACCCTTGCCCTGAATCGAGTTTCTAGTTAGCAAAACAAATAAAAAGCTGCTAGTGTTAATCTTCAGAAAAACCTCTGAGTGAGTTACTTGTTAACTCCTCAGAATGTATTGAGTCAAAAGTGCTTAACTCCTCTGCTATACGAAAGTATTGACCTGGAGTTGGTGGATCTTCTCTGCTATACGGAAGTATTGACCTGAAGATTCACCGAGCATGCTCAAATGTTTATCTCCTCTGTTATACGTCGGTATAGACCTGGAGCTCTAAACTATTTGAGTTTCCCAAATAATAAGTCGCAATGTGTTCAAAAGAATCATTGTTGACAAGCTCCACTCACAAGAAAGATGCAAAAATTGCACAAATGTCAAAAGTGGCTTATGAATCGATCAATATTCAAGATTTGATCCTAGAATTTCAAGCAAAGTCAATCATATTGCTCAATAAACCTTGATGATAGGACAAGTTACTTTGCTGAATGTCTGTGAAACCAAGTCGCTTGAGTTTCTTCAAATCGAACCAAAACATGATAAGATCGTCACAGGTTGCTTGTTGAAAGGAACAAGGCATGGGTTTAAATGAATAAACATATTGACAATCTAGCCAAGTCTTTGTTTCTCCGGATGGTCGCTTGAAACGCATTATCTGATATCCTTCATGAAAATTTCTTGTATTGTCTTTTTTTATGTTTGGGTTCTTGAGTCTTGTTAGTCTTGTGTGTCTCATGGGATGTGTTCTCTTTGTCTAAAATATTTGTGATCTTGTCGGACTCGTCCTCTCATTTTCGAATTTTTAATTTTAATTAAAAAAAAATCCAAAAAGATTTTCATTTCAAATTATTTTCAAGTCTTCCATATTATGCTATTAAAATGTTATCATTTTCACATGCATTTCACGGGAAATTGCACACACAAACGGACACGGGTTCGTTTGTTTTCATACACAAATAAACACGGGTTTATTTTGTTTAATGAAATGATCTAATGAGAAATATCGAGATTTTTGTATGTGATTGTGTTACAGATATTTGCTGCAAGTGATGGCCGATCATCAGTTGAGCAAAGCACCTGACCAGAGAACCTGTTCCTCAAAGTTTTCAGAAGATACCGAGCTAGGAATCCTCCTCCTACATCTTCTTAAGCACTCAAGAAAAGATAGTTGGAGAGGAGTTCCAGATTTTATGAAATGAGCATGCAAAATGGGGGCGCATACAATATGGGGCAGCTTGTGAGATTAACGATCTTCAGCAACAAAATTTGGCTAGCATCAGTCTTGGGGGAGTTTTGTTGGAGCTGAAATTAAGACTGAAGCTTACCAAATTGAAGATCCAACAGTATTGACTTATCGGTGCTGAACACGATGCAAGACGTTGATAATAGTAGACTCTGGGGGAGTATTGTTGGGTCTGAAAATGATAGTCTATATTATTAATGTAGTCAAAGTCACCAAAAGTCAATGTCATGATTAAAGTCAAATGAAGAGTTCAAGACGAAGAAGACGTTAAAGATAGATCGTGACTAGGA
Organism: Tagetes erecta; assembly: GCA_030867185.1. Classification (NCBI taxonomy): domain Eukaryota; kingdom Viridiplantae; phylum Streptophyta; class Magnoliopsida; order Asterales; family Asteraceae; genus Tagetes; species Tagetes erecta. The sequence continues at coordinate 22,182,481 of CM061497.1, read as the reverse complement.
GCATTATTGTAAAGAATATATTTTGTGTCAACAAAATATATTTAATCAAGTTGTAGTCACATTTTAGGTTTATTTGTATTTTTCCTAATTAAACTAAGTCTAGGGGGTTAATATGTAATTAAGTGGATTGAACATTCACTATATATAGATTAGTTTGATTAGGGTTTAGGTGCTTGAAACATAGCCTAGAATTGGGAGTCTACCATGTAAACAACACCATATGCAATTCTAATGGATCAAAATGAGGAATTTCATAGTGTCCTTGATTGTTCTTACATGTTCATCACGATTTATGTCATTTTGATCCAAAATCTTCACAATGTCCATTGATTCAAGTGTTTGTGGACCTACAATTTGGTATCGGAGCCTAAATTAAGATCTATCTTGAATCAGATGTGAAGATTTATTATTGATTTTGATGATTTTAAATGGGTTTTGATAAAAATTCATCACCAATGCTCAAAAGAATCTCCACACCAACAACTAATCAGCCCTTTTACTTCACACTCAACCCTCTGATCACAAATTCAATTCTGTCACCCAGCACAAACACAAATCACAATCTCAATTTCACCATCACAACCGGTTACCAACTTCAACTCTGGTCTCCCCTTCAAAACACGATTACACAGGGCCTTTCTTGTATGAATTCAAGAACAGAAACACGAATTGATGTCATTTTGAACGGGAGCTGTTGTGAGATTGTTAGGACTGTCTATTGGAAATGGTTTAGAAATTCCACAAGACTGCCCAACTGTGGCTGCTAGATTAATTTGTTGTTCTTTGTGGGCTGCTGTTGTAGGTTTATTGGAACTAGTGGATGTAGAACAATAAATTGTTTTTTGTGGCTGCTTGAATGAGTGCAGGGCTGCTTTTGGTTAATATGCGGGCTGCAGTAGTTTGATTTGTTAAGAAGTAGTGTACGTGAAGCAAACTGATTGTGTGAATGTGCATAGGTTTGCAAGGCTGCAGTTGGTTCTGGTGTGCAAAGTGCAGTGACGAGTTGAGACTGCAAAGGCTGCAAGAGCGGCAAATGAATGATTGAATGTTTGAGGTTAAATGGCTATGGTTACAAGTTGATTTTGATTGTGATGAAGGGCTGTGAACTGTGAGTGGTTTGAGGGCTGCAAGAAGCAATTAATCGGGTGGTTTGGGCTGCTATTTAGTGGTGGTTAGGATGCTTAAATGCTGCAGAAACACAACTGATTTAGCTGCTGAAACACACTAGTTTGCTGCCAAAAATTGTTTGCTGATTGCCTACTGTTCGGGCTGTTATTTGGGCTGTTTTGCAGCTTAAATAACTGTTGTTTGGCAGCTAAAACGCTTCTCATAAACTTACTGGGCTGCTGGTTAAGAGCTGTTTTGGGCTGCCCTAAACTTGTTTGACGTTGAGGGCTGATTTATGATGTTGTTTGATGTTTGAGGCTGCACAAAGAGCTGTTTGGGGCTGTTTTTATTAAGGTTTCGCATGCTGTGGATGATGGGTTTATGACGCGATGCTGGGCTGCAAACAGAGCTGTTTTGAGGCTGATTTGGTTAGTGCAGGGGCTGCACCATAATGGTTAACGATTTGTGCATCTAGCTTCTGTTGTGAATGAGATTTAGGTGCTGCAAATGAATGAGAACTAAATGTGCAACTTGTATGAAGCGATGGAACTGCGGCAGTTTGTTAATGAGCGACTGATTTTGGGCTGTTTTGTTTTGTTGAGGGGATGAATTGTTATGGCTTGAGACAGCTTCTGTTCTTGTTCAATTCAGATCGAAAGTAATTGTTCAGTTCATTAATGGATACAATTGTGGTTTTGTGAAGTGTGGATTACATGGGCACATCAATGGTTAAAGGGGCGCAGGACAAGTTCAAGGGGCGCAATGTGGTTATGGGAGGTGAAGATAAGTAGCTAAATGTGGATGTCAGTGAATGAGAATGTGGTTTCAAAATGGTTAGTGGGTTAGTTCATTGAGGCTGGATCTTTTTAAGTTTTATCTTTGGGCCAAAATTAAAAGATGGAGAAGTTTACAAGTAGGGGGAGTTAATGGATCAATCTTTGCCTACAATGTCGAAAAGCTTCAATAAAGGGGGAGATATAGAAGATCACTCATTTGTTGACTTTGACCAGAGCTGAACTCAATTGAGGATGTTGATAATGATAGACTAAGGGGGAGTATTGTTGGGTCTGAAAATGATAGTCTATATTATTAATGTAGTCAAAGTCACCAAAAGTCAATGTCATGATTAAAGTCAAATGAAGAGTTCAAGACGAAGAAGACGTTAAAGATAGATCGTGACTAGGAGCATTATTGTAAAAAATATATTTTGTGTCAACAAAATATATTTAATCAAGTTGTAGTCACATTTTAGGTTTATTTATATTTTTCCTAATTAAACTAAGTCTAGGGGGTTAATATGTAATTAAGTGGATTGAACATTCACTATATATAGATTAGTTTGATTAGGGTTTAGGTGCTTGAAACATAGCCTAGAATTGGGAGTCTACCATGTAAACAACACCATATGCAATTCTAATGGATCAAAATGAGGAATTTCATTGTGTTCTTGATTGTTCTTACATTTTCATCACGATTTATGTCATTTTGATCCAAAATCTTCACAATCTCCATTGATTCAAGTGTTTGTGGACCTACAATTAAGTCAATACTGTTGGATCTTCAATTTGGTAAGCTTCAGTCTTAATTTCAGCTCCAACAGTAAGTGCTTACCATGCTAATTATACTGACAGCTCTACATGTCTAAAACTAGATTAAATATATTTTGTTGACATAAAATATATATAGTACATTAACTATCCTAGACATAAAAAAACTTCAACATCTTGACTCGGTTCTTCGTCTCTAACCCGCCGTTTGACTTTTTATGTTGACTTTGACCAGATGTTGACCTTTGTTGACTTCGACAATGTTGATAATATTAGACTAAACTTCAGATCTGAACACCAAGAACACACACACACTGTGTGAGAGAGAAAAGTTCAGATCTGATGATTTCTTCTTCTTTTCTTGTATAGATCTGATTGGAGATGATGAATATGATGAAGATCTAAACAGATCTGATGATTTGAATGAAGATCTGAGCAAATTTTAAACTCAGATCTACTTTCTCTCTCTAAAACCTAACTTTCTCTCTCTAAAATTTTGATGAACAGCCTCTTGATCTTCAACAAATCTGTTGTTTTTGATCGAAAAATGGATCCCCCTTAGGCTCTGATACCAATTTTTTTGTCCCAATTAGCCTTTAAACATCAGATTTATGATGAACTTTGGATCAATAGATGAAAAGTGGATGAATATATGATGAACAAATGAAGAACACAATGAAAAACCTTTGTTTGATCCAAAATTCTGATTGATAATGATAAAACAATGGAAACCCTCAATCAATTACTTTTCCAAGCCTACAAAGCCCTAATTGCACTTTACTATTTATAGTAAGTGCTTAACATGCTAATTACACTAATAGTCCCTACACTTAGACTAATTAGGAAATAACAAGTTAAAAGGCTAAAACATGTCTAAAACTAGATTAAATATATTTTGTTGACACAAAATATATTTATTACATTAATGATCCTAGACATAAAACAACTTCAACATCTAGACTCGGTTCTTCGTCTCTAACCCGTCGTTTGACTTTTTACGTTGACTTTGACCGGACGTTGACCTTTGTTGACTTCGACAATGTTGATAATATTATACTAAACTTCAGGTCCAACATTTTCCTTGTCCATTCCTAAAAGTGACATGAGCGAGGCTAAGCCTATGGCTTTTAATGATTTAGAATGTAGTCACAAGTAAAGAATCATCTATATGAGAGAGAAGTGGTTCGCTTCGATGGGTATTGTTGGGCACAGTACTTAATGGCTCTCGCAGAACCATGCAGGCAAATGTTTATGACCATAACAAACATAACTATGAGGAATTGAATTTGTCATGGAGAGTCTTGTGTGAAGCATATTGTCGCCTACACAAACGGCAGACGAGTTTAAAGATATCGCGTTCTATTCAAAGCCAGTAGACTAAGTGTGTTTCATAAGCGAAGGTTCAAAGGGTAACACCTACTGTTGGTCCAGTAGATCATCAATCCGTGCTATATATGATATAGATCAGATCACTATCAATTGATACCACTAGATCTAGAAACAATTGATTGTGATTAATGACCAAAACTCACACAAACCATTATAACCAAATAACAAATGATAGATTAAGAAGATAATTAGATGAAGTAGAATGAATTAGATGCAACAATGATATAAATTAGTCAATTCCTTGCAATCAACAACCAAGATTCAAACTCAGTATCAAAGAGAGAATTGTATTCAATAAGTTCCAAAGAGTTGTCTACAAAATACCCTAAAACAACTATTTATACAGTAGCTAGTGTCGCAGGCAGTGTCGCATAGGCGACACTGCCTGCTCGCTAAACTAAGACAAGCTGCATGCGACACTATAGTGTCGCATGCAGTGTCGCATGAACAATCATCAAACATAACCAAAACATAAACTAACCTAACTATTACAAAGAAATACAAATACGCCTAATCTATTACAAGTAAACGAAATACAAATAACGACATGGTGAAGTACCACCCTACATGTGGTCATCAATACTCCCCCTAGGGAGGTACTTCACCTGTCGGGTCCTCCGGTTCAGCTCCAGCTTTAGCTCCTTCCAGCAGATATGTCAGTTCTCGAACATCTTCACACAAATCCACTTGTTTTTGCACGCTTTCAGCGAGCTGCTTCACCTCCGATCTAATCCCTCGAGCCTTGTTCGCTACCCTCTCAAACAGTGCGGCTTCCTTCTTCATCTCTTCTCCGGCTCCAACTCTGATGGGGTTTTCGATAGAATCTTCAAATCATCATCCAAGAAACCGAAAACCTCCATCGGGTCAAACAACCTCCACTCAGTTCCATCTTTCACACGAATGACCGCCTCCCCCGTCTGATTATCGTAAAACCACTTCTCAAACTCCTGTAATCTCGACGGGCTAGGGTCCAGAACTCTCAATCTCGGTACTGTTTTAATCGGTTTCAGCTTCAGAACAATCTTCCGCTTTCCTGTCACCCAATCCAGGTCTTTCTTTGATCGTTTATGCTCCAGTTTATTATATCCAAAACTCTCAAATTTATCCTTCATTCCCGCATGAATCTCCTCCTCCAGTAATTTCGCACGATCTCTCTGATCTGCGTTAATCAGTAGGAGAACCGCCAAACGCCTCAAGTCCCATTTAGGGAATGTCTTGAAGTGTTTGCGGTTGTTCACATAGCTAATGTCGCCCCCTCTCCTCTTTATCATGAACTTCTTCAACTCCAGATTGAATTTCCAGCTAAAAATCTTGTTATTTGTATCTTTAGAGGTCGGGGCATCCATGTTCTGGAACAGAGGCGTGACGGTTTCTGGTTCCTCCACCTTCTGGAACCAATCAGATTTGTCCAGCTCAAATACGTCACCCTCTACACCACTCATCTGAGCCAAATAAACCATTTCTTTCTCATCAGTCTCATAAAATTCCGGCTCAGAGTCGTAGTCCACCAAGTCACCAATTGTTCTTCCTCCACATCTTCATCCACAAGTTTCATCTCCACACCCTTTTCTTTATCAGCAACAACTTCCTCTCCACCCAAATCCGTATCAATATCGAGACAGAAATCATCAGTAACTTTTGTCTCTTTGCCAGTTCCGCTCCCTCCAGCAGCACTGAAACCACCGAAATCTCTTCGGCTGGTTCCAGTCTGTACCATTTCCTTCAACCTTGGATATTTGCCTATGTTTACCATCTGATTAATCTCCGCTTCAGTCTCAGTCACACAAACTTTTACCTCCTTCTTAACTTCATTCAGCTCTACCAACAACTTCTTGATTAATACTTGTTGGTCCAACACAATTCTCCTCAGTTCTTCCATCTCAGACTCTCTATGCCTCTCACACTCCTCCACATTCATCAGTTTGGTCTGCACCATGCTCAGCTCATTTGCAAGCGACGTATTCAACCCACGAATGACGTCCTCGTCCAACCCAGCAGCCCCCTTCTTCACAGTTTATTTTCTAAACGTTCCGGGCATAGTTTCAGATGCTGCTGGTTGCTTCCCCTTTGCCTTTGTGATTTATCAGCTGCTTTTCGTTTCTTCTTCCCTTTGGATTTGAAAATTTCAGCATCGATCTCATCAATCTATCCCTCGAACAGTATCGGCTTTGGTCCCACATACTTCTTCTGCTTCCGTATATCCTCCTTGATTTTCTACCTCAATTCACCGAACTGTTTCTCTTCAGACGCTTTCAACTTCTCAATATACTCCCACCTTTCATCAGTATACATATTTCGGAAAAGATAGGTTATCTTTCCTGAAATGTCATTTCGAGGTGCGGAGCAATCAGCAAAAATCCTCACATTCATTCGCGTCAATTCCAAAGCGTCACCCAACTTCTGCAAATCTGGCTTCAATTCATCAATGAAAATCTGTATAAACTGTGGGTATAACAACCATTTATCCATCTTGGCAGAGGAGATGTTCTCAATCATATAACCGAATATCATCTGCGGGATATTCGCCTTATCTCCCCTACACAGATTTAGCATCGCCCGAGCCCATTTGAAATTCAGCCTATCCGTTCCTCCTTTGCGATGAGCTAAACATACAATAATGACGTGGGCTATAAATCTCCACTCCTTTGACAAGAACGATATTTCTTGATCTCCCGACGATCCAAGAAATCCGTTCCTTCATATCCCATCTCCAGAAAACCCTCGTATACGTCGGTCAGGCTAAGCAAAACCGGTGACCAAACGTCACGCTCCATCCTCAACATCCGGGCAATTGAATCAACGGTAAGTACGATCTGCTCCCCCATCATAGTTGCCCTAATCTCCCTTGGATCTGCATTCAGATTGTATGTGGCCGACTCCCAGAAATCTCGGATATTCTGCTGATCTATCACCAGATCTTTTGTAACAGCATAAAAAATTGGAGACGCCTTCATCCATGATATCGCATCTCTAAATCCTACAGACTTCGGGTCCTTATCGTTTAGATAAGCGACCACGTTCGACCGCTTGTCGAACCTCATCGGCGGAGGAGGCTTCGGATCCATGTAAACAACCTGAAACGTGAACCGAAAGTTGATTAGTAAAAAAAATAAAATAAAACAAAAGGAGTAATAATAGAAAAAAATTAAAATTAATTAAAAAAATAGTGTCGCAGACATGCGAGACAGTAGTGTCGCAACAGTGCGACATAGTAGTGTCGCATATTCATCGACACTACTGTTTCGCAACAGCAAAGCATGTGCAACGACACTATACTGTCGCATCACCTCAGGCCTCCTACACTACCAACAATGCATGGGCTGCATAACATTGGTAGTGTCGCAAACATAGTTTGAACTTTCATTCAGTGTCGCAAGAAGAATAGGTAGTGTCACAAAACGTGAAAAACCAACAGTCAAGAGGATCAAAACCATATCAGATCAACACCAAAACAAAATACATTACAGACAAAGGTTCGAAACATATTAAAACACAAATCTCCTAATGACATTTTGGACTAATGACAATTAGGACCCTATACTTAGACTAAAACATGACAAATAAGAAATAATACAAATAAACCCTAATGTTTAGTCTAATATATATTTTGTCATTAAGACAAAATATATATATTACATAAAATACTTAAAAATGACGAAACTGATTAAATATATTTTGTTGACACAAAATATATTTAATAACAATTAAACTCTGTCGCCTTCAACGTCTTGTCTCTACTCTTCGTCCCGAACACGTCGTCTTGACTTTTGCGTTGACTTTGACCGTAGACGTTGACTTTTTTTGACTTTGACTGTGTTGATAATATTAGACTACAATTCAGGTCCAACAGAAATCAAGCAAAAACACTCTAGGATCAAGGATTGAGGTTTAGTATGTGTTAGGGTTTAGTGTCGGCAATAGAGTTTGATTTTGTGAAAAAGTGAATTATGACCCAAACGACCCACATCAGATGAACATAAAGCACGACGTAGTTTCGCAAACCCGACACTATAGAGTCACAAACAACCATAGTGTCACATACCCGACACTATAGTGTCGCAAAGATCCAAAATTTAAAAAAATTAATTTTTGAAAAGATAATAAAAGTCAAATCTAGTTAAATTACAAATATTTTAAAATAGTGTCAAGCCAAACTAATGTGATAGATCCAAGATAACGACCCATTTTAACTACGATAGTTTAAAAGGAATCAAATCAATATAACAGAATGGATCACGAGGCTATCAGAAACGAGTTTTGGGCAATCATCCGGAGGAACAAAGATTTGGAAAGATTGTCAGTATGTTTATCCATTTAAACCCATGCCTTGTTCCTTTCGACACATAACCTGTGATGATATTATCATGTTTTGGTACGATTTGAAGAAACTCTGGCAACTTGGTTTCCACAGATTCAGCAAAGTAACTTGTTTTGACCTCAGGGCTTATTGAGTTTAAATGTTTCAGCAAGATTTTTGTAGTTTGATTGGACATAGACCCAGATCAAGTGATCAAGGTGAATGTATTTTGGAGGTGAAATGGAGTTTAGGTTTAGTGAATGACACATCAAACAATGGTCATGATGTATAAACATTTTAAGCTTCGCTTTATATGGGTTTTACAGATGATCAGCGCTTCAGGTCTATACTGACGTATAACAGAGGAGATGATTATTTGTACGTGCTGATGAGAGCTTCAGGTCCATATTTACATATAATAGAGAAGATCATCACTCCAGGTCTTCCGCATAGCAGAGGAGATTAACACGAGAACAAAAAATTCTGAAGAGCTAATGAGAAGCGTCATTCAGGGCTGCGGCTAAGGGTAATTTGGGAAAAATCAAACACAAAACAAATATTCTCAGCCCATTTGTGTCAAAACTTAATATTACTTTGTGCAGGCTAAATATATGTGAAAATGTTCCTTATCACCGAGTTCTTTTTTAATGTAATTTGATCACAGAGTTGCTGTCTAATAGTATTCAAACTGAGCCTACTGACACATCAGTATACAAATATCCTCCCTCCCTCCTTTACATGAGATGAAGCACAATTATAAAATTTGTAGTATTTACTCCCCCAAAACTTTCAGTTTTTATCAAACTGAAATTTTTCACAAATTTAAGAACATTTGAGATCAAACACAAAAGAATGGCCGACATTATTAGAAAATATAAGTAAGAAAAACAGGTTTTTCTTTCACATTTCTCCCCCCTCCCTTTTTTAAGAGAAAGAATTAAAAAGAAATCAGACCAAGCATGTTAATTAATTCATAAAAACGCGGTTTATCAAACGTTTTAGTGAACAAATCAGCTTTTTGATTTTTGGTGTCGATCGATATGATATTGATAAAGCCCTTTTCCTGTGCATCCCGGATGGCATGAATGCGAGTTTCAATGTGCTTCGTTCGAGTGTGGTGAACCGGATTTTTGGTAATTCCAATGGCAGCCTCATTGTCGCAGAAGATCCGAATATGTAGAAAATTGATTCCGTAGTCGATCATCTGATGCTGAATCCATAGAACTTTACAGCAGCAGCTGGAGGCAGCAGTGTATTCAGCTTCACCCGTAGATAAGGAAACGGTGGTCTGTTTCTTGCTCTGCCATGAAACTAAACACTCCCCCAGATACTGACACCCACAAGAAACCGATTTCCGATCAAGTTTGCAACCGCCATAGTCACTATCAGAATAAGCATGAAGATCAAAGCTTCCTCCTTTTGGATACCACAAGACGAGACGCGGAGTTGCCTTTAGGTAACGAAAAATGCGCTTCACAGCCTTTTCATGCGACTCCTTAGGATTGGATTGATACCTGGAACAATAACCAACAGCGAAAGCAATGTCAGGTCCGCTTGTAGTTAAGTACATTAACGATCCAATCATCGATCTTTAGCGGTGAGCAACGATAGACTTTCCTGATTCATCAGAGATAAGACATGTTTGTGTTGTAAATGGGGATAAGTCGGAAGAACTGTCGTCCATTTTGTACTTTACTAAAATCTCCTGAATATATTTCTCCTGATGAATGAGTATACCAACGGGCTTTTGTACCACCTGTAAGCCGAGAAAGAAACACATCTCACCCATCATACTCATTTCGAACCTCTCCTTCATCACCTCCTCAAATTCTTTGCACAATCGTTCATTTGACGAACCAAAGATAATGTCATCTACATACACTTGAACAAGTAAAACGTCATCACCAATTACTTTCTTGAAGAGGGTCATGTCGATAGTTCCTCTTGTAAATCCTTTGCTCAACAGATACTGCGTCAATGTTTCGTACCAGATTCGAGGAGCTTGATGTAGTCCGTAGAGTGACTTGTCTAATTTGTAGACCTTATCTGGGAAGTCCGGATCCTCGAAACACATATATTTCTTCATTAATGTCTCCATATAAGTGTTGGTCCATCTAGATCGTGATTTCAGTGCTATAATGATTTGTAACAACAAAACACACTATGATTAAGAGAAGCAAAAGTCCAATATAACCCAACAACCAAAGACGAGATTAAAACCACACAACAAGAGGTAAATACGCTACAAAGATAGATAATATCTGCTCCTAGCACCTCCTGGTAACACACAAACGATTCAAGAGTTCGGATAAGATTTTGCCAAAAGTTCCATTGCATTAAGATAAGGTTACAATATATATCAGCTTTAGGTTCGCTGATAGATTCGCTGACAGCGAATCTATCTAGCGAACCAGATAGCTTCGCCGGGCACAATTAGGTTCGCCCGGTCGACAAAACAGAAAAGCTATTCTATGCTACGGGCGAATCTATAGATTCGCCCGTAGGATCGCTAATACTAAAACACTACAAAATACATACAAAAGATATAACACCGACATGCCGGTGAGTCCGACCTATACATGACTATCAATACTCCCCCTAGGTTGGACCTCACCCGGGGAAGTCTTCTGTTTTAGCTCCGTCTTTTTAAGCTTCAAAGGTTCTCAATGTACGCTCCTGCCCTTGATTCAATCACGGCCAACGGATTTGTCACATCTTCAGATCCGGCCTCTTCATCTTCACTAAACACCAACATCGACTCCACGAACTCAGCTTCGGCGACATCAGTATCAGGCATATCCAGAACAATTGTTTCCGCCTGAAATTCTTCAGGATGCTCCTCACCAGTCACATCCAAATCAACCACCTCAACCGGTTTTTCAAACCTCTTCTCAATCGATTCATCAAGCTGTCTGGACAAGTCATCAACATCCATTCTTTGTTCGTCAGTCATCCTCAGTCTTTCGTTTACCTTCCTCAATTCAACACGAATACCCCGGGCTTTGTTAGCGACTTTCACGAACAAGTTCGCTTCAGTCCGCGTATCATCTCCTGCCCCGTGCTTGATGCGGTTCTCACACAGTACCTTTAAATCTTCGTCACAGAAAGAGAAAACCTCCATTGGATCGAACAGACGAATCTCTGGACGGTCATCTCCTTTAAGTCTAATTACCGCTTCACCCGTACCATTATCGTAGAACCAGTTCAAGAATTCTTGTAGACGAGCAGGCTGAGTATCAGGAACCCTGACCCGTGTCATAATCTTTGGAGCTTCAATCTTCAGTACCACTTTACCCTTCCATGAAACCCAGTGTTTGTCCCTCTTTTGCCTCATCCTCTTCGGCTTCTGATATCCAAAATCAACGAAGTTATTCTTAGCAGCCACTCTGATCGTGACCTCAAACGCACACGCCCTTCCACTATCCTCCTTTCCCAACAGAGGTAGATCAGCCAACCTTCGCAAGTCCCACCTTGGCAAAGTGGCGAAATGCTTCCTATTCTTGATATAACAAATATCACCGCCCCTTCGCTTAATCATATATGCATCTACCAGACTGTTATACTTCCACGCTATCACTTGCCTATCCAACTGAGAGGTGTTTGGCTCATCGATGTTCTGGAAGATAGGCACTTCAGGAACAACCTCTTCATCCTTTCTAAACCATTCAGATTTGTCCAAATCTATGTGATCAAACTGATAACTTACCTCTTTTTCTTCAACTTTATATCTCTCCTGCTCATTCTCCAAATCCTCCTCACTGTCAGCATTCACATCAACTTCCGGTTCAGCACTAACAACCACTTCAGGCCCAGTAAACACATCCAGATTTATTCCCATATCTTCATCAAACAACTCCTCAGCAGCTTTCCCTTTACCTTTATCCTTATCCCCAAACTCACAGTCCATTAACGGATACTTTGCAGCATCCGTTAAGCCTTTCAGTTCTGCCTCAGACATAGCCGGATCTGACCCATCCTTTTCCTTTAAACTATTTAGCTCCTTGAATATTCTGACTATCAGGCACTGTTGATCCCTCATCATCCGCCCCATTTCAAAAATAATTGTTGATTTCTCAGCATCCTTTGTCTCCAAATCAGCATACTTATCCTTCAAATCCCCCAATTCAGCCTTCAGACTTTCAATTTCACCCCTTAGCCCACTAATGGTCTCAGCAGATTTACCCAATTCATCATGCTTCGCTTTCTTTGCAGCTTCAGTGGGTGCATCGGATTTCCTCTTCGTTCTATTTTCCCTACCCGCATCAATCTCAGCCTGAATCTCATCTATATCCCGATCCAAAGAATAATCCTTGTCCTTAGCATACGGCTTCCTTTTCTTTAACCTCTTCTCAACAACCTCTATGTTCTCACCACCACGTTTCCTCTCATTCTCCATTAACCTCTGTATATGTACCCATCTATCAGCAGGGTACATATTCTCCCACAAATATGAAGTCCTACCAACACAATCAGCTCTCACCGATTTGCAGTCTCTGAATATTCTCAAATGCATTTCCCATATCTTCAGCACATCACCAACAACCGGCAGATTGGGCAACTTGTCATTCAAAATCATCTGCAAAAATCTGGGATACATCAGCCATTTTCCCGCCTTCGTAGCATGAATGTTTTCGAGCATGTAGTTGTAGATAAGCTTCGCAAGATTTGCTTTCTACCCTCGGCAAAACAACATCATGGCCCGAGCCCAATCCAAGTTTAACCCATCAGTACCCCTTTCCTATGATCCAAGCACATAATAAAGACGTGTGCAATATATCTCCATTCTTGGATCAGATAGGATTTCACAAACTCCATCTTCTTCTCCCCCGGCATAGGACCTTCATAACCAGCTGTCCTAAAAGCCCCGTAAACTTCCTCTGCCGTCATACTAACCTCCTCACCGACATCGTCCTCTAATCTCAAAATCCTTGCCACATCGGCTTCGGTAAATTCCAAGTCAAACCCACTAACTTTAGCACAGATCCGTGATGGCTGCACAGACACATTCATTACCGCTGTTCTCCAGAAATCTCTGATGGCTGCACAGACACATTCATTACCCATGGGAGATAGCGTGATGAATGTGTGAAGACTTCAACCATCTGATACAGTCTCTATACCCACCAGCTTTTTCATGATTCTCGTCTAGTAAAGCACACATGTTGTGCTTTCTTTCAAAAAATAACGTGGACATCGTGCCTGAAAAATAAACGGAAATTGCTCAGACACAAAATTTTGAAACAGTCAATAGATTCGCTGACATAATTAGGTTCGCTGAACGGGCGAACCTGAGATTTGGCACCAGAACCTTTAAATTCGCTGACATGAAAAATCAGTCATTTGGTCGAGCGAATGTATAGGTTCGCTAGAAACAGTCGGGCGAATCTATGTTGATGCACGGGCGGCATAACGACATAGGTTCGCTCGAAGTTTTGAACTTTCGTTCAAGTTCGCCAGACGAACACATAGGTTCGCTGGAAACCCTAGTTTTTGAAAAACTCCCAAATCTCAGTCAAAACACCATAATCAAGCAAACAAAGCAACAATCAAGCAATATAATCATCAAACGAGGATATTATGATGTAAATTTCTAACTAATAACACAAATCAGTCATTTGATTTACATAATATCACAGATCGATGGATTTAAGAGGATTAATGTGCGACTGATGGGATGAAACATAGATTAAGATGAAGACGATGACATACCAGACAAAAGCAAAGACGATTTAGTGTGAAAAAGTCGGTTGTGGATGAGAATCGAACGTTTGAACAGTTTTGAAAAAGGTACGGCTACAGTAATAGTGACAGCGAACTTTGTGAAAGGTTTCGCTGTCACTGCATATATATACAGACATAGGTTCGCTGGCAAAAACACTAGCGAACGTTAGATTCGCCCGAGACCAAAAGTTACAGAGAAGACACGACGACGTGAAGAGGTTCCGGGCGAACCTGAGGTTCTGGCGAACCTGTAGGTTTGCTAGTAGATTCGCTGGGACTCAAAAAAAGAAAAATTAAAATATTTTTGGTTTTTCTCAAATTTTAAATTTTTTTTAAATCCACGAAAATGTCCCACGATTTCAACGCTCCGAAAATAAAAATGTTAACCTAAATAATAATAACAAATAAATAAAGTGAAAGAGAAAGCTAGAAATTAAAACTAAAAAAGGATATATATATTTTTCATGACGTTTTTCGAGCAGAATCCGGAAAATCATAGATTGGCGGGATTGCAGATATGTTTGTCCATTTAAACCCATGCCTTAGTCCTTTCAACAAGAGATCAGCAGCTTCTATTATCATGTTTTTGGTTTGATTGAAGAAGCACAGACAACTCGATCCCCACAGACATCTAGGTAAAAAGAACAAGTTCTGTCATCAGGATATATCTGAGCAATATGATTGACTTTGCTTGAATTTCGAGGATCAAATTTTGAATATTGATCGATGCATTAGCTTCTTTTGACACTTGTGCAATTTTTGCATCTTTTTGTGAGTGGAGATTGTCAGCAATTGATTCTTTTGAACACAATGCGACTTATTATTTGGGAAACTCAAATAGTTCAGAGCTCCAGGTCTATACCGACGTATAACAGAGGAGATAAACATTTGAACATGCTCGGTGAATCTTCAGGTCAATACTTCCGTATAGCAGAGAAGATCCACCAACTCCAGGTCAATACTTCCGTATAGCAGAGGAGTTAAGCACTTTTGACTCAATACTTTCTGAGGAGTTAACAAGTAACTCACTCAGAGGTTTTTCCGAAGAGCATCACTAGCAGCTTTTTATTTGTTTTGCAAACTAGAAACTCAATTCGGGGATAGGGTGAGGGTGATTTGGGATGTTTAGGGAAATCAAGGCAAAGATTTGACGCTCTCAACCCATTTTTGACAGAACCCGTATCTTTGTGTGCAGTCCAATCATGTCAAGGGGATAATCCTTATTGTCTAGTTCTTGAACGTTATGTTTGGCTGCACAATCGCTGTTTACTTTGTTTTCGGGCTGAACCTATCTAACATATCCCAAACACAATGCTTCTGACCTCCTTCAACGTCTCTTCAACATCAATCAAAACGGAGATCCTGAAATAGCAAAATTTGAAAAACTATAAGTAGTTAATCTTTAATATCTCCCCCAAAATTTTTATATTATAGCTATCTAATAAGAAATTTTTTTTTTTTTAATTTTCTTAATATATATACAAAAATAAAAGAGAAAATAAAAAGAAATAAAATAAAGTAAAGGAGCGAAGAGATGAGTGACCCACGGATTTTTCAAAGAAGAAAATGAAATAGTTATTTACATATTTACAAAGATGATTCACATAGATAAAGGTTTTCAAAAAGATATCAGTCCCAGCATGGAGATCAGTTCATAAAAACGTGGTTTGCCAAAAGTTTTTGTGAAAAGATCAGCTTTTTGCTTTCTAGTTTCAATAGGAATAATATCAATGAACCCCTTTTCCTGTGCGTCTCTGATGGCATGAATTCTTGTTTCGATGTGCTTGGTGCGAGTGTGATGAATAGGATTCTTGGCGATTCCAACAGCAGCTTCATTATCACAAAAGAGTGGCGTATGAAGAAAGTTGATGCCGTAATCCATCATCTGATGCTGGATCCAGAGCACTTGGCAACAGCAGCTTGAAGCAGCAATGTATTCTGCTTCTCCTGTGGACAGAGAGACGGTTGTTTGCTTCTTGCTTTGCCAGTAAACAAGACATTCGCCAAGATATTGACATCCGCCAGTGACTGATTTTCGGTTAATCCTGCAACCAGCATGATCACTATCAGAAAAAGCATGTAAATCAAAGTTCCCACCTTTTGGGTACCAAAGTCCCAAACGAGAGGAATCCTTAAAGGTAACGAAAAATGCGTTTAACAGCTTTCTCGTGTGATTCTTTTGGATTGGCCTGGAAACGAGCACAGTAGCACACAGCGAATGTAATATCAGGTCGGCTGGCAGTCAGATACATGAGAGATCCGATCATCGAGCAGTATCGATGAGCATCCACAGGATTCCCATTATCATCAGAAGTAAGGTATGTCTGAGCGGTGAATGGAATCAATTCAGGAGAAGAATCATCCATGCCAAACTTTGTGAGGATCTCTTTGATATATTTCTCTTGGTGAATAAGAATTCCATCTGGCTTTTGTTCCACTTGCAGCCCCAAGAAGAAACACATCTCCCCCATAATTGTCATTTCAAAGCGATCCATCATCACTTTTTCAAACTCTCTACACAGCCCCTCATTAGTCGAACCGAAGATTATATCATCAACATACACTTGAACAATCAGCAACTCACCATTCACCTCCTTCTTGAACAATGTCATATCTATAGTCCCACGAGAGAAACCTTTGCTGAGAAGATATTGTGTCAGAGTTTCATACCAGATACGTGGAGCTTGATGCAACCCATACAAGGATTTATCAAGCTTGTACACCTTTGAAGGAAAATCTGGATCCTCGAAACCCGGTGGTTGACATACATAGATCTCCTCATCGATATCTCCATATAGAAATGCACGTTTCACATCCATCTGATAAACTTTAAAGTTTTTGTTCGCAGCATGAGCAAGAAAGATTCTAATGGCTTCAAGGCGAGCGACTGGAGCAAAAACTTCAGTGTAGTCAATCCCCTCCTCTTGAGCAAATCCTTGAACAACCAATCTCGTCTTGTTTCTGATAACAACACCACGATCATCTGGCTTGTTTCGGAAAACCCACTTAGTGCCGATGGGACACTTATTATGAGGAAGATCAACATGTTCCCAAACTTTAAGCTTCCTAAATTGCTGCAGTTCCATTTGCATGGCATCAACCCAACTAGGATCTTCAAGTGCTTGTTTATAATTTTTCGGAACAACTTGAGATAGAAAGGCAGCATAGAGACATTCATTAATCAAACCGCTCTGACTCCGAGTTCGCACACCATCAGTAATTGATCCTATGATATAATCATGAGGATGATTTTTTAAAGTTTTGAAGTCTGTGTTGAGGAGCAAGGGGTTGGTTTGGGATGAGGATGTTTGATTAGATGATTGTGAGGGAATATCTGAGGTTGGAGGAATTGTATTAGTGGTAGATGTTGGAATGGAAGTGGATGATGATGGAATATCTGATGGAGAAATTGGAACAGTTTGAGATGGTGGAGGTGGAGGAATGTCAAATGAAGTGGGGGTAATTGTGTAGTTGAAGGTTGTGGTTGTGGTTGTGGAGGTGGATGGTTAATAATAGAAACTGATGTGTGAGGAATGATGTCATCATCGTCAGAGTCAGGAAGATTGAATGATTTGAAAACAGTGGTGGAATCATAAAACCATGCAGGTTCACAGCCAATGCTTGTAGTATTTGACTCTTGCCAGTCAACATAATAGGACTATTGCACAATCCGCGTTCGCTTGTTGTAAACACGATACGCTTTTTGTGTGTTCGAGTATCCTACAAAGAAGCATTCATCCGAAACAGCACCAAACTTCGTTTTCTGATCTTGAGTATTCAACAGAGTGCAAGAACATCCAAAGGGGCGCAGAAAATCTATCAACGGCTTAATCCCACGAAACAGCTGGTATGATGTCTTCATCTTTTCTTTGACAATCAGTACCCGATTCAGAACATAAGCTACACAATTCACTGCCTCTGCCCAGAAAATAATCGGAAGCTTTGACTCAATCGGCATAGTTCTAGCAGCCTCCACAAGAGTTCGATTCTTCCTTTCAGCAAGACCATTTTGTTGTGGCGTTCGTGGGGCGCTAAACTGTCTGAGAATACCCCTTTGTTCACAAAAAGAATTGAAGATATGGTTTCTGAATTCAGTTCCATTGTCGCTTCTGATGGCTTGAACCTTTCGCTTTCCAAGAACCTCGATTTGAGGAATCAGCTTCATTAGTTCCACAGCAGTCTCACTCTTGAATGCCAGAAATCTCACCCAGGTGTACCTAGAGTAATCATCTGTGACAACCAAGCAATAAGATTTCTTAGCAATAGAGTTGACACTTATTGGACCAAATAAATCAGTATGTAACAATTCGAGGGGTTCTGAGATAGAATTTTCAATTTTAAGTTTATGTGGCCTTTTGTGCTGCTTTCCTTTAGCACAGGCCATGCATTTCTCAACCACAGAAAAATCTTTAAGTGGTAAACCCCTAACCAAATACTTCTTAACCAACTTATTTAGAATTTTAAAATTAATGTGCCCTAAACGTCTATGCCATTGAAAAGATTCAAAAGATGAAGCTTTAGATAGGAGACAGGTCACGGTGGAAGTTGATTCTTTTGATCCCATATTTAGCATATATGTATCATTTCGTCTTGGATCTCGCATGATCACCAATTCTTCAGGAATAGAGAACTCTGGCTTCAAGAACAGACATTCATTTGGAAGAAACAACACTGGGATATTCTTATCACAGATTTGTGATACACTGAGAAGATTGAATGCTAGTTCAGGAACATAGTTGACGTCTTCCAGAGTTAGAGAACCATTTGAGACTTCTCCTTGACCAATCATTTTACCACCTTTCTTGTCTCCCGCAAAAGCAACGTATCCACCATTGATAATCCGATAGTTAGTCAGCAGGTCCTTCAACCCACTCATATGTCTGGAACATCCGCAGTCAATATGCCAATGACTATTTACAACGGCACTTAAATGTTCCTGACATTTATTTAAATTCAGAAGTTAGACTTTTGAAATTGGCACCCAAGCCTTTGTGTACTTGGGTGGTGGAGCAGATGAAGAATTACAAAAGAAATTATTTACAAACATGTTTAATCTTTTTCCAAAAGATTTTTGCTTTGAATTTTTTTTGACTAACTTAGGGCATTGCTTAACAGTATGATCAATATTTCCACATTTAAAGCAATGAGATTTCAAACCCACTTTGGAAACTTTATCAACAAGAATTTTATCCATCTCAATTTCCTCGTCACATTCAGACAGTTGAGAATTGCAATCACTGTAAGAGTCATAAGGCTCTTTTGATTTACCTGCTGTGACTTTTACCTTTTCAGATTCAGATTTAGGTTTTGAAATCCTCACAGGTATGAAAGACGGGATTTGATGAGTAAAGAACTTTTGAAAGCAATTTGTTTTGGTTTGACTTTCAGAGACATGACCTGAAAGTTCATCTTTGTCATTCACACACTTATTTTTAATCAGATCATCATTCAACACATTAGGGTTTGAAGTAGTGCACCCTAAATTACTATTAAACATAAAATTGTCTGAATGTAACACATTACTAGAAACAGAATTAATTAAACTAATGTCTTCAAAAGACTTCTTGGAATTAGAACATTCACTACTGCTAGAACAACCAAGCCCAGTACTCCCACCATAAGCGTAATCTTCTCTAACCTCTTTAAGATTTACTCCACTTAAACCTGCAATAGAGCTGTTAGTATCATTCTGTATAATCTCTTGTATCAACTCATTTGAGGGATGAGGAATAGGTGTTGGAGAGTAACAGAAGGTACTAGGTGGGGGATATGCATATGTTTCATTGTTAAGACCCAAACCTGTCTTAACTCTGGCCCGCCGTTGTTTCTTGCAGAGTTCCTCCCTTTTCATACTAGATATTTTCCATTGCTGCAGTTTATTTTTGAGTTTTCTTGTTTCAAATTCAGCAAGAGTGACTTGCTCAGTCAAATAGTTTATTTCACAATTCTTTTCCAAGAGAGATCTTTTTAAATGTTCATTTTCTTTCAAAGCTTCTCTTAATTTGACAAAATATTTTGATTCACTCAATTTAAGCTCTTTGTTAGTTCTCTTTAATTCGTTTTCGTTTGACATTAACAATTTATTAGCTTTGTATATGCCAATTAAACGAATTTTGCATGCAGATGAACACATATCTTCAATAACTTCATAAGGAAGACCAATTACCAGTTTTTCTGCAGCAAGGGCACGATCGCACTGGCAGTAGGGAGTGTTCCTCTTGAAATCATCCACAGCGTCAAGCCTCGCCTTCTCAATCATCACTTCCAAATTAAGCTTTGACTCTTCATCATTCTTCATCTCATTTACCGCAGCTTCACATACCAATCCCGAGTGATTCAGATGCCCTTGAACAATAGCATCTGATTGATCTTTGTCAACTTTCTCCACTTTCCCATCTTCATTGACTTCACACTTTAACTTAGCAGCTTCATCATAACTTCCATCATTTTCACCATAAAATTCTTTGAAAGGGTCAAAGCAATTTATATAGTTATCATTATTCTCAACAATCTCAGCAACCAAGGCATGATTAATTTCTTCCTTTTGTCTCTTCAATTTCTGCACTCCAATGGTGAGCAGTGCAATTTCATTCCTCGGTTTCACTTCCTCAAGCCTTTCTTGACTAGGAACAGTTCTCGGATTTCCAGAATTCACCGGTTCAGTAACAATTGGTAAAGGACATTCTCTTTTGAAGTGACCCAATTGTTTGCAATTGTAACATCTCAGCTTTCCTTTGTCATATCCGAGCTTGTTGTTCTGTCCCTGATTCCCAAAACTTCTTCTACCTGTTCTTTCCATAAACCGTCTAGCACGAAGAGTAAGCATGGTCATTTGCCATTGAATGTCGGTTTCTTCAAGATCATCAGGATCCACCTGATACATATCTTCAACAGTCATCCCCTTTCCCTTTAACTCACCAGTGACAAGAGCTTCATAGCTATGAACAAACATTCCAAACAAAGCCATAGTGTCAGATGGAATCTGAGTGGTGACGGATGCATTTAAGCTTGAACCAACACTTGTAGATGCACCAACAGATCTAACAGACCCAAGACTTGATGATCCTCCAGGTGCAGCATTATAGATATGAGAGTTTGCAGCGGATGTAATAAGTGCAGCATTCTGAGAAGGAATGTTTGGAACCATCATAGACTGATTGTATTCTCTTCTCTTCACATCAAGATCAAATGACTTTAGCTTGTTTATAACATCCATCAGCTTATAGTCATGAAAGTTTCTTTCTTGTTTCAACAGTTTGATCTGAAGACTCCACTGAGGAGGAAGTGAGTCTAACAGCTTTGTGACTTGTTCATGATTTCCCAGCTTATCATCATACTTTTTCAGGTTACTTGATACAGACAGAAATCGATTTGTAATATCAGTCAAACTTTCTTGCGAATACCCCACAAATGAATTGAACTCTTTCTCAGCTTGAGCCTTTCTATCCAACTTCAAGTCTTCATTACCATCATAGAACTCGCACAACGCATCATACAGGCTTTTTGCAGTTGTGTGTTCAGCAAACCTGTTGTAAATATCCTGATGCAAACAAAGTATCAATGCTCCGAGTGCCTTTTTGTCACGATCAAGCAACTTGGTGTCTCCTTCAGTAAAAGTACTCGGATCAGTGTTTATTGAAGTAATAGTTCCTTCAACTGTCTTTGGCACATGCGGACCATTTACAATTGACTCCCATTGATTATAGTCAGTGTAGTAGAAAAAAGCTTTCAAACATCTCTTCCAGTCTTCAAAATTTTCACCACTAACAAGCCTCAGTGGCCTGTTAGGTTGAACACTCTCCAGATCATTAATATTCAGGGTTGATGTAGTCATAATTTTAAACAGGTTGTAGTTTCGCCAAAGACAAATAGATTCGCTGGATTAGATTCGCCCAAAGAACAGACAGATTCGCTCGCAGATTCGCTCGCAGATTCGCTCGCAGATTCGCTCGACAAACAAACAGATTCGTTGGACAGCAAGCACAGTTTCGCCCGACAGATTTGCTGTCAGATTCGCTCAAATGAATTTGGCAGCAGTTTCGCTTGCACAATGAGCCAGACAAGTGAACTTTCGTTCAGTAAAATGACAGATTCGCTACACAGAACAACAGAAAGACAGAACACAAGATTGTGTTAGATTCGCTGGAAGAACACCCAGATTCGCTGGATGAACAGATAGGTTCGCTGGGTTACGAACAAAACAGTTTCAGTTAAAAACACAACCAGTTGTAGATTCGTTTGTTTCAAAAGCTTCCTATGACCAAATGTGACAAATCCCAAGCAAAATACAACACAGAAACACGCAAATCAGTTCAGAAATGAATCAAATAGTGTTTTGACACAAAAACCCCAAAAACATCACAAAAATCTCTAGGATCAAACAATCAAGAGCACTAAGGCTCTGATACCATATTGTTGGTCCATCTAGATCGTGATTTCAGTGCTATAATGATTTGTAACAACAAAACACACAATGATTAAGAGAAACAAAAGTCCAATATAACCCAACAACCAAAGACGAGATTAAAACCACACAACAAGAGGTAAATATGCTACAAAGATAGATAATATATGCTCCTAGCACCTCCTGGTAACACACAAACGATTCAAGAGTTTGGATAAGATTTTGCCAAAAGTTCCATTGCATTAAGATAAGGTTACAATATATATCAGCTTTAGGTTCGCTGATAGATTCGCTGACAGGGAATCTATCTAGCGAACCAGATAGCTTCGCCGGGCACAATTAGGTTCGCCCGGTCGACAAAACAGAAAAGCTATTCTATGCTACGGGTGAATCTGTAGATTCGCCCGTAGGTTCGCTAATACTAAAACATTACAAAATACATACAAAAGATATAACACCGACATGCCGGTGAGTCCGACCTATACATGACTATCAATAAGAAAGCACATTTCACATCCATCTGATAAAATTTAAAGTTCTTGTGTGCTGCATGGGCAAGAAATATTCGAATGGATTCAATTCTGGCAACAAGAGCAAAAACATATGTGTATCATTGCCTTCCTCTTGAGCGAACTCTTGAACAGCCAAACGTGCTTTGTTACGAACAACAACCCCTCTATCATCAGGTTTGTTTTTGTATACCCACTTCGTCCCAATTGGGTATTTGTTTGGTGGAAGATCGACCAGTTCCCAAACCTTGAGCTTTCGAAACTGTTGAAGTTCTAATTGCATAGATTCCACCCAGCTTGGATCTTGTAGGGCCATGTTAATGTTCTTTGGAACGATCTGCGACAGAAAACAAGAAAATAAGCAGACGTTGATAAGCCCAGATTGATGACGTGTACGAACACCGTCAGAAATGGATCCTATGACCAAGTCATGAGGATGATCTTTTAGTTCTTTGTAAAACGAATTTGATGTGACGATATCTGAAATAGGTATGGTAGATGATTCCAAAGGAATGTCAGCAGCATGAAAATCTTGAGGGAATGCAACAGGTGATGTAGGATGGGATGGTGATGGTGATGGTGGAGAAACAGTAGTATTAACAATATTAGGTGATGATGTCATGGGTAGTGGGGTAATAGGAGTAGGTGGGAAGATAACAGGGTCGGGTAGAATGTCAGACAGTATCGGAACAACATCTTTTTCTTCGAGAAACAGTGGTAGATTGAAAGAATTGAATACAGTCGTGGCTCATAAAACCAGGAAGGATCAGATCCAGTATCGCACACATTCGTTCCTGCCAATCGACATAAAAGGATTCTTTGCCAATTTTGGTACGCCTATTGTAAACCCGATAAGCCTTCTGAGAAGAGGAATATCCAACAAAGAAACATTCATCAGAAACAGCTCCAAATTTTTACATTTGAGCTTGAGTATTCAACAAGGTGCATGAATAGCCAAACGGTCGAAAGAAGTCAATTAATGGTTTTCTCTTGTGGAATAATTCATAAGACGTCTTCATCTTGGCTTTCACGATCAACACCCTATTCAGCACATATGACGCACAATTTACAGCTTCAGCCCAGAAAATGATTGGAAGTTTAGACTCGATTAACATAGTCTTTGCAGCTTCCACTAAAGTTCTGTTTTTTCGTTCTGCCACTCCATTCTACTGAGGTGTCCGAGCTGCACTGTACTGTCTCAATATACCCTTTTCTTCACAAAATGAGTCAAAAATGTGATTTCTGAACTCCGTCCCATTATCGCTCCGAATAGCTTTCACCTTCTTCCCGCTAATGGTTTCAATCTTCAGAATAAGACTCTTGAAAGCTCCTGCAGTCTCCCCTTTGTTAGCAAGAAAACAGAACCAAGAATATCTTGAAAAATCATCTGTAACAACCAAACAATAAGATTTCTTAGCTATGCTTTTGACACTGATTGGTACAAACAAATCTGCATATAATAATTCAAGAGGACAAGAAATAGAATTGATCGTTTTAGATTTGTGAGATTTCTTATGTTGTTTCCCCTTAGCACATGCATACATTTCTCAACCACCGAAAAATCTTTTATGGGCAATCCACGAACTAGATTATGTTTAATAAGTTTATTAATATTATCAAAATTAACATGACCAAGTTTCTGGTGCCATAAAAATGCTTCTGAAGATGAAGCTTTTGATAATAAGCATGTGACAGTGGAAGTTGACTCCTTCGAATTCATGTCAAGCAAATATGTGTCATTCTTCCTTGGTGCACGCATCACGATCATGTCTTTAGAAACAGAGAAATCCGGCTTCAGAAATAAGCATTCATTGGATTTGAAAAGAACCGGAATATTCTTATCACAAAGTTAAGAACATTTGAGATCAAACACAAAAGAATGGCCGACATTATACCTCCATTCAACTGCTGAAATTTAATCGGAATGATGTTTGTATTCGAGATATACCTCCATTCATGTGGGGGATTGTTGGATATTATGTGTAAATGAGAGGTCAACTCTCAATATATAGTTGGTAAGGTTAATTACATATTGCATATTACATGTTGTTGGATTGACATATTAGTTGTTGTCCCATATACGAGTGGAGACAAACTAAATCCAATTTAT
Source organism: Tagetes erecta (assembly GCA_030867185.1). Taxonomy (NCBI): domain Eukaryota; kingdom Viridiplantae; phylum Streptophyta; class Magnoliopsida; order Asterales; family Asteraceae; genus Tagetes; species Tagetes erecta. The sequence continues at coordinate 22,157,397 of CM061497.1, read as the reverse complement.
AGAGTATAAACCACCAAGCCTATTTGAAGTTCTATGATGTGTTTTACTCTGGCTCCTACCCGCGCGTAGGGGGTGCAGAAAACGGGTTCGAGGTTGAAAATTCTTTAAAGCATTGCGATGCCCGCGCGACCTGCGGACACGAATGCAGCTCTGAAAACCAGAGGTTGGGTCAGCTACAACCGACCCGTTTTTGACATCGAAAAGAAAGGACTAACCTTAGGCTTCTAGTTTATGACAATTCAATTATCACGAATTGCAAATTAATTGTTGTCATGAATTGCAAAACTCTTGCAATTCTTTTTGCTTTACAAATACCAACCTGATTGTGTTTTATCAAGACACACAAAAGAAAACATCACACAGCAACATCTCATGCACTACATCTCCCCAGTTCCTTTTCAGGCAAGTGATAAAGTCCGTCAGTACGCTGCTTTCATCCGATGTACCCTGGGAACAGACGGAGAATCTATTTAAGGAAATTGTGTCAAACACAAGCCCGAATTGTTCTTTTCTTTATTTTTGTTTTGTAGGGATCAAACGGCTAGGCGTTTCACTCATTATCAAACGGCTAGGCGTTTTGTCATATTTGTAAGAATTATTTAACAAGTAACACGAAATAAATAAGTGTTCTGGATCTTCAGGCAATTGCATACAAAGAGGACAAAGATCCGATTGAATATCAATATTCCTTCTACTCAATTGTACACGAGTTGGAATACGATTCAAATTAGCATGCCATGCGAAAATGTTGACTTTGGAGGGAACCCCACTACACCATTCAAAAATAATGGAGGGGGGAAAGCTTTGATCATGATGGATAATCAAGTTTCTAACAAATTTAATCGAGAAATTGCCATGAGACTTGTGACACCCTAGGCAAATCCCACATCAGTCGTGGACAGCAGAGATCTGGGATTTATAAAGGATGTCTAACCTCAAATACCAACAACGCGTTTTGGGGCTTAATGTTAGTGGATGAGTGGAGAATTCCACAGTTAAGCGTGCTCGGATGACAGCAATCTTAAGATGGGGACCATCCTGTGAAGGTTCACCCGGGCAACCAAAAGCAAATCCGTGAGCTCTAATGTGGCAAAGCGGACAATATTTGTGGTATGAGGGGCCGGATGTTACAAGTGGTATCAGAGTAACTCTAATGCTGTTCGGAATGGTGGGGCAAACCTCACCGAGGAAGGTAAGTCCCCAGGGTTCTTCAGAGGGACACCTTATCGGTTCCACGGAATATCCAAATGGCTCAAGAACAACGATTAATCAAAGACTATAAATCAAACCATTAGGTTTCAAGAACAATGTTCTTCATTCAAAATCAATCATAAACTAACTAAACAATAAACCTAGATCATCTATTTATAGTTAAAATCAAATACTAACTAAATAATAAAAAGATAAACACTACAAAAAAAACCAATAAATAAGGAAGTTTAAATTTTAAATAAGTCTTGGATGCTCTTGCATCATACTCCTCGTCTTAGAAAAGACTCGACCTCGAGTCTTGCCATATATGCCTGGGTCAAATGGAACATCCACCCGATTTTCTTTGACCGCTACTAAGATTCGCTTAATTATTCCGCATGGGTCTATTAGGTTGCCAACCCGCATCATTCTACCCGTCTTCAAAAAAGTCTCGTCCTCGAGTTTTGCATTCGAATCAAAACCATCTGAGTCGAAGGGAACATCACGTCGTCTCTTACCAACCATTATCATGACAAACTTGAATAAATTACCTCTATGGCCCAGGTCGTTATGCTCAGGGTCTATTGGATTGTTAGGTCCTTTTATCTCCTTCTCACGACACCACAACACCTTATGAGAAAACTCCTGCGTTTGATTGTGATTCACAGAAGAATTACCAACCTTGTGATTTTGAGACAACCCAATAGAACTTCTAGAAATTAAACATTCTGATGGTGAATTAATTAGCACACCCTTCACACGGGTATTGAGGCTAACACTATCACATTTGTTTGTATGTGTTTTATCCCCATGATTATCCATGTTTTTACTAAAAGACCCCTTTTCATACTTATCTTCAATTTGAAAATTTAAATGGATCAAGGTAGCTAAACTAATGATTGACCTTTCATATCGTCTTTCAAAAGAAGGAGATGTTTGTTGGGTTTTCAGAGGCAACCGATCACGATCCACAATTCTTTTATCATCTTCAACAACTGATGCGCTATACATGACTGATAAATTATCATACTCCTTGACGACTTTCCCTTCCAATCTTTCAATCACCCCATCGGTAAACCAAGAATACCATTCCTCGTCTTCGTATACATCATATACGGGCGGAGAATCATAAATAGTGTTGTCGTTGGTAGGATGCTCCTCATCCCCGGTTAACTCGTCCCTGACGGGTTTTTCCGGTTCTGTTTCCTTCCATGTCGACGTTGCCTTGAGATCTCGGACTCGTTTCTTGAGTCGTTTGATCTCAAAATCCCGTGGGTCACGGTTCCCGATCTCGTTGCCTCGGTCGGCGAATCTACGGTCACAGTTGAATCGATCTCCACGAGCACGTGAACCACCAATGTTCTTGACGATGCCTCGGTCGGCGACTCTTCGAACAAGAAAACACTTGCCTTCACGTTGAGCCATTTGAAAACCAAAGCTCTGATACCAAATGATACCGATTCCACGGAATATCCAAATGGCTCAAGAACAACGATTAATCAAAGACTATAAATCAAACCATAAGGTTTCAAGAACAATGTTCTTCATTCAAAATCAATCATAAACTAACTAAACAATAAACCTAGATCCTCTATTTATAGTTAAAATCAAATACTAACTAAATAATAAAAAGATAAACACTACAAAAAAACCAATAAATAAGGAAGTTTAAATTTTAAATAAGTCTTGGATGCTCCTGCATCACACCTTAGGCAAATCCCACATCCAAGAATTGGATGGTGGGGCAAACCTCATCGAGGACGATGAGTCCAAAAAGGGGGGTGTTTGTGACACCCTAGGCAAATCCCACATCGATCGTGAGCAGGAGAGATTTGGGATTTATAAAGGATGTCTGACCTCAAATACCAACAACACGTTTTGGGGCTTAATTTTAGTGGATGAGTGGAGAACTCCACAGTTAAGCGTGCTCGAATGCCAACAATCTTAAGATGGGTGACCATCCTGGGAAGGTTTCACCCAGGCAACTAAAAGCAAATCTGTGAGCTCTAATGTGACAAAGCGGACAATATTGGTGGTATGAGGGACCGGATGTTACAAGACTCGCTCGACCATATCCAAGAATCATTCCTTATGACAATTAAGTTATTAAGATTTATATTATACCTCGAAAGAGAATCTCCCATTCTGAATATCCTAGACCAAACTCCATTAAGTATTTTCGTCCAGGAATTAAGATCGAGGGTCGGTTAGTAGAGTGAATACTAGAAATGACTTGCTTCCATAATGCTTGACCCTCGGTTGCAAACCACCACCACCATTTAGACAAATGACCAAGATTTAGAGACTTTAGTGTACCAATACCGAGCCCACCTTCCGACTTTGGAGCACAAACTAGATCCCATTTGACCCGATTGATCTTCTTTTTGTCAACACCTCTCAAAAAAAGTTTCTTCTAAATCTTTCCAAAATTTCTATAACTTTGTCTGGAGCTTCATATAACGAAAAATAATAAACCGAAAGACTATCAAGGACTATGTTTAATTAGAACAACTCTCCCACCGATTGAAAGATGTTTAGCCTTCCAATTAGATAAACGGGATTCAAAAGCTTCTGTAACCGGCCTCCAATGTTTGACATGGTTAAATAGGTGTACTTAGAAAAATATTTACCAAAATATGTGTTTTTTTGTATTTCTTTATGTTAGTTAATCTATTGTTTTATCTCTCTTCTAAGCTAATTGGGTATCTTTAAATCATTAAATAACTAACTTTTCTTTCTCATTTTACTAATTGTTATTAATCATTAAATAACTAAATATAATTAAATATACGGACACATACACGATCAAAGTTCATAATCACTTTTAGTTATCAAAACCCGCAATCTCAACATTTATATATAAACTCATCTTGTATTTAATTACAAATAACATTTTTTATAGAATAAAAAACTCTCTAAACGATTTTTGAAATATTTAAGCGGGTTCTAAACCCTCAAAGAAATATCAAGGAACACGATACACGAAGTAAAAAAGAATGTAATATTCGTGTTTGATGTATGTTGTGTTGTCAAAGTTTCATATTTGTGTGTTTAATAGTAATATAAGAGTTAATTACATGGATGGCCCCTATGGTTTGACCTTATTTCATGTATGGCCCCTAACTTCCGGAAATTACAAGGATGGCCCTTAATGTTTCGGATTTTGTTACATCATTGGCCCTTGACACTAACTTCCGTTAAGTTTCACAGTTAACTCTATATGAAAAGTCTAATATACCCTTACCTTAAAACTAAAATAAATATTAATATATATCAACTAAATAACCGATAAGCTATTAAGAGATTTAATATATATAAATTAAGGTGGGACCCGGCACTATATGCTCCACCCTTTTCATCTTCAACGTCAAGCAGATCCGACACTATCGCCACCACCATTGAAGCAACATCAAGCTGCACCAACTTCATCATCCACCACCACCAACTTCGTCAACCAACACTACAAAATGAATATCAAAACAGAAGGCTATAGGAGTGCAAACACTGGTTCAAGCTCCGACTATAAGGCTACGATACCAATTTCAGAGCCATCATCAAAATCATTTCATTTTTTGTAATCGCGTAATGGCCGGATTTTTCTCCATCATTAGGTGCTAATCGCGTAATATTCTCAACCGATTCAACAGATCCACCTTCAAAATCATTCCATTTTTTTGTACAGTGGTGGTGGCAACGACGATGAAAGGAGGTGATGTCGTCGGAGAGTAAAAGGAATGGGGGAGGGATATGATTTGTGTGGTAGCGTGGTGGTGTCGGCAAGGTGGAGGGTGCCGATGGTGGTTGTGATTTGGTGGTGCACTAGTGGTGGTTTGATTCGAATTTCGATGGTCGGTTGAACAAAGGGTAGATGAGGTTGTTTATGAAGTGGGAGGCGATAATGATGAATCCTACCCAAACTCATGGTGGTGATGCATTTGTCACGATGGTGGTTAGGCGGTGATGGGATGGCCGGAAGTGGCGTTGGTTTGTGTAATCGGAACGATGGGGTGTGGAGATGGGGGTTGGGCATTTAAGTTTAAATTTGTTTAATTTTCTTTATATTATAACATATTAACGACCTTGCCTATTAGTAGTATATAAAATTTGATATTTAAATTTAAGTTTTTTAATCTAAGGGCATTTTAGACTTTACACATAGAGTTAACTGAGAAACTTAACGGAAGTTAGTTTCAAGGGCCAACAACGTAACAAAACATGTAACACTAAGGGCCATCCTTGTAATTACCGGAAGTTAGGGGCCATATATAAAATAAGGTCAAACCACAGGGGTCATCCGTGTAATTAACTCGTAATATAATGAAGTAATATATCTGATATATTTAAGTGGGTTCTAAGCACCACCTTACCAGAATTGTTAAATGTTTATGAGAATTTCTACAAATCTTTATTTTTTTGTTAAATGTTGATAACTTCCGTTTAAAAATCCCAGTTAAAAACTTAAAACACATGTATACATAATTTGGTTATATTTGAAAAAAAAGTTGTATTGTTAGAACTTTGATTGTTGTATATTTTGATTTTACATAATATGGATATATATTTTAATACTTAAAATGGATATATATATTCTAATAAAATAAAAAGATAAAAATACGAAATTAATAACTAATTATTGATTTAAAGTTACCCAATAAACATAGGATTGAGAAAAATAGGAGATTAATCAACATAAAAAAAAGTATTAGAAAAAAACTCCGAAAATTCATAATCGTATTTGATTCACATCAAACAAAATTATTCATGATTTGATTTGAATATCAATTAAATCGTATTCGAAAAACAAACAACTCTAACGTTGTGTTCCTGAGCTTACTTTAGGAAAGAAAAGAAAAAAAGTAGAACGAAAGAATAAATATAGATATGTTCCCGAGTTTCATTAAAAGAAAGAAAAGAAAAAAATGAAAGAAAGTTGTGTTCCCGAATTTCATTAAAGGAAAGAAATAAAAGAAAAACAAGAAGAAAAATGTTTCCTTTCAAATTGAAAGGAAATAGAAGAAAATAAAGAGATGAGAAAAATATAAAAGAAAGATTTAATTACATATTTACCCTTATAAACAACTTTTAATTGCATATTTTCTCAACTAAAATAATCAATTGTATATATACCAATTACCAAATGTTAAAAATAGACATTTACAAATTAAAGTTGTTTATATGAGAAAATATACAATTAATTTTTTTAACTAAGTAAATATGTATTTAAAGTGTTTTATAAGAGAAAAAATTTGTTTTCCTTTCTTTTATTTCATTAAATGAACTCGGAACATAGCAAAAAGTCAGCCACTGTTACGTCACATAAAACAAAAATGAAATACGACATTGACGCAAATCAAGTTGTCACGTAGGGGAAAAGTAAAACAGTTTTAATCATCAAACCCAAAAATTTCAAAATAACTAGCATAATATACCTTTTAACGAATGAATAATGCTTTGTCCAAAAACTACCAAATTATATTAATTTAAACCCTGTAAGCAAACAATATCTAATGAGCTGATACCATCGTAACATTTGAAAACTAAAGAGTCGAAAAACCAAAAAAAAACACAAATAAACAAAATGTCTCCAATCCATAAACACCATAACTAAAAACAAAACCTAAGTTGCCTTAAGTCTTAGCCATGCGACTTTGTATCTAGTAGCGTCCGATGCCCCAAACTCTTACAACTCCATCGGTATATCCACTGAACAGAGTGCTTCCATCTGCACTCCAGCTTAAACTTGTGCAGTAGATTACCTGATCACCCAGAAAGTAAATTAGATGCTTACAAAACTACCAATCTTATTGCATTGGCGTTTAAAAAACCAATGCGCTAGCTTTAAAATTCACATTTTCAAGACTATTACAAGCAGAAAAAAGCTTCCAATATCCCACAAGTCACATCTGAAAAAGATGTTATAACATACATCTGTCTGTTGGTCAATAATTTTTACTGTTTTTCACAAGAAAATTTAACAATAGAAATGTTATTTTCTAGTCTATTACAGCTAATATATCGAGATAACCCCCAACGATATAAACAATGTGCTGGATTTAAAAATCACATTTCGAGAATCAAAGCTAATATCCCACGAGCCAGAAAAAAAATATAAAAATAAATAAATGTGTTGGTCAACAATCATTTATTGTCACTAAGAGAATCGTCTACTACACAAATACCACAGATCGAAAGCTTGACGTCCATCCAAAACGCCTATATAACGCCACACACACCAATACATAGTGGCACGAAGTTTTTTTACTCACCCCCCCCCCATATTTAACCAATCAGCTCTATAAAACAAGTATTAAGTAACAATGAAAAGGCTTTATCGGAGAATTAACCATGTACACCAAGTTTGAGTGTATATATATTAATAGTGAAATGCCAACAGCACTGCACAAAATGCCTACATAAGACATTCACCAGTCACCACTACACATTGTCTACTAAGCTAACTTAAGGCAGATCCTCCCAAACTACAAAAACAGTCTATTGTGAAGTCAAATTACAGTAAACATGTGTTGCAATCATTTGTTTAGACACAAACTAAAAGATGAAACTACAAGCACAAAAATCAAACAGTGATCTAAGAATTTAAAAAATCATGTTCTGAAAACAAAAATAACTCTACATGGGTTAAAATGTTCATATCTAAACTATGAATGTTCCAAAATCTTTTTACATTAACAACTACACAGTGAAAGTCACAACAACCAAAACATCCTATATGCAATGTGAATAATATAAACCTTAACCAACCCCTTAAACCCTGCTATTGTGATTCACAAACATAATTGATATAAAACTCATAAATTGATATCGAAACCTTTGTAAAATTATCATCAACCAAACAGATATAAACAAATAATAAAACAGGGTAAAACAAGACCTTAGTTTTTCCAGCATTGGTTTGAGTAGCAGTGCCATCAACAGCCATTTCAGACTCATGCTTAAGATCAACCTTAAGATCCACAACAATAGTCTTGCTCTCCAAATCCCAAATCTTAATACTCGACTCAGTAGCAGCACACAACCAATACCTATTTGGACTAAAACACAAAGCATGAATAATCGAACCAGCATCCAATGAATAAAGTTTCTTCCCCTCAGACAAATCCCACAGCAAAATGTTCCCATCTTTTCCACCACTAGCACACAATGAACCATCCGGTGAAACCGCAACAGTGTTCACATACCCACCATGTCCAGCTAAACTTGATCTAAGTTTACAATTACTCAAGTTCCAGATCTTCACAGTTTTATCCCAAGAACCAGAAACAATAGTGGGTTGTTGTGTATTAGGACTAAATCTAACACAACTAACCCAGTCTCCATGCGCATCACCATCTTGAATAGTGTACTTGCATTCACCCAAAGTGTTCCACAGCTTGATCGATTTGTCACGAGACGCAGAAACGATCTGACGGTTGTCGATTGAAAATGCAACAGAGAGAACGTCTTTAGTGTGACCTACGAACCGGCGAGCGGTGGTTCCGGCGTTGAGATCCCAAAGACGAAGCTCACCGTCCCATGAGCCGGAGAGAGCAAACTGACCGTCGGAGGAAAGAACAACGTCTTGAACGAAGTGAGAGTGACCGGTGAGACGACGCTGGGCGACTCCGTAGGTTTTGTCTTCTTTGGTGAGGCGCCAAACGATGATTGATTTGTCACGGGAAGAAGTGACGATCATGTCGGAGTTGTCGATTGGGGTGGCGATTGCAGTGACCCAATCGGTGTGGGCTCGCATGGTGCCGCGGAGGACTAATGACTCAGCCATTGTTTTGCTCTGTTGAATTGGAAGAAGATGGATGAACAGAAGAAATGAAGGTTAGGTGGCTGGGTGAAACCCTAGGACTGAAAATGTGAATTTATAGTGGGGTTTTTTAGGGTTTTGGAGGATTCGGAAATTAGGCCTTTGACTTCTCCATTGTTAGACCGTGAGTGTTAATTTTCATATATAGTGTCCTCACCGTGTTAATTAACATGTTATATGTATGTATTTATGCTTGTAAATGAATTAAATTTTCAATGAATCATTTGTGACCTGTTTGGCAGAAGGTTTTTTTATATTCGTTTGATAAACAAACTAAAACGAGCAAGAAATTTTGTTCATTATATTATTAACTAATATGAATAGAGGAAGTTTATGAATATTGAATTGGGTTATGTGTGATGTTTTGATTGGTTGTTTGGATATGTGTTTTAATGTTATTGGTGGGTTTTTTAGAGGATGATGTGGTTGAATATGGTTACTGCATATGTGTTCGGGTTTATACTTATTAGTTAGGTTTTGTCTTAGGTTTTTATATTTAATCATCTTCTTTCTCATATTTTCTTATTAGTTTGAATTGGGTTCGGGTTGATATTGTTGGTCTTTCTTAAGGCAACGACTTGGATCAGTGTTTGGAACTCGGTTCGGGTTGATGTTGTCGGTTGCTATTAAAGGCAGAGATTTGGTAGAACTGATCATCGCCTGATGCTGGACATGGTGTTGGTGGGGATTTCCCTCTATGATGAGGTTGAAACTGTGACCTATCGATTCCCTTCTATGATGAGGTTGAAATCATTTGTTTTTTATTTGATGAATAGATTTGGTTTTGATGCCATATATTTGTGTATAAGTGTTGGTTGGTTTCATGATTATTGTTGGTTGTGATAAATTGAGCTATGATGAGGTTATGTTAATCTAATAGTGATGCATTG